>CM055067.1:6496612-6521144 GCA_029204045.2 Tillandsia leiboldiana | reverse complement strand
TGGCGTGAGATTGAGCTTTTCTATCGCGACTTGGTCGTGGCTTTGTCCCTCTGGCTGTGCTGGTGTTGGCCGTCTGACGTCCTAGTAGTCCGCTCCTCCGGACGTACCAGTAGGTTGGCAGCAGGACGTCCTACGTAAGTTCCGCTCCTCCGGACGTAACGGCAGTAGCGTTGGGCAGGCTTACATTGGACCTGATGAGCAGCAGTTCAGATTGGGTGATCAGAGATGAGAGTTAGTTGTGGCATCATGTTCCTTCTTCCCCTTCTTGAGCATCTAGATAGAGGCATAGTAGCTGTAGAGTTTACTTTTCCCCAGCTTTCCTTACAGCACTGTAGTTGTTACTTTATGCCTCTAGTAGACTTAGTGGGCAGACCGTTGGGCTTGTTGGCGGCCCCCCACTGAGAACTACTTGACGTAGTTCTCAACCCGTCGTGGTGTCTACTAATTCCCACAGGGACTTCTACTCTGTTCCCTGTCCTGCTTGCTGTTCCTGTTGCTGCTTCTTCAGATCGAGGTGAGGGAGTCGCGAGCTAGATCCCTACCATCGTCGTCCAGAGAGTAGATGTACCCTTATCATTTTGAGAGTTTCTTGTTGAGAGACCTTGTTGTGAGGTATAGAGTTGTACTTTTCTTTCAGAGTTGAGTGACTTGTACTTTGGTGAGGACTTTGTATTAATTTATTTTATTTCCAGCAGGTTATTTTCAGCTCTGATATCTGGATAGTTTAGTATCTATCTTTTGCAGGTTTGGCGCTTCGTCTATACGGGGTTCACCGTATGGGCGGCGGGATCTGTTGGCGAGCCCGGGTCCGCAGTTTCGACAGCCGGGGCGTGACAGATTAGAGTGGTATCAGAGCCTAGGTTGTAGGTCATCGAGGACTTAGAAACCCTAGGCTGGTGGATGGACATTAGGATGACTACGTGAGAGTCGTGACTTTTAGCGGAGTCCTGATCGAGTTTTGTACCTCTCCCAAGAGACGGGATGAGTGATTGGCATGTTTATGCTCCTAAGCGATTATGTTGGCTGCAGACAACATAATGTTGTGGAATTGGTAACATGCCTTAGACTTTCGCTGGATTGGGTCATATGATTGTTGTGTCCTGATGTTTGTTATTGTGCAGGTGGACCTACGATGCTTTTGAGACGTCGTGCAGTGAGGAATGCGCATTCCGCATCTGATAGTAACCCGGCAGCGGAGGCAGAGCGAGACCCAGGAGGTTATGGGTCCCAGATGGCACAGATGTCGGAGGCTGTCTGATGCCAGGGAAGAAGCCATGGAACGTTGATGCGCTTGTTGGAGCAGAGAGCATAGCTAGTTGCAGTACCGCTTGAGTGTCCCTCCAGTACTTTCGTTCCTATGCAGGGTATCTTCAGTTGTACCAGTGGCGCCGATGGAGCGAGCAGCCCCCTCCGTGCCGACGAGCAGTGCCGAGGCAACCGAGGCAGGGTGGATAGTGGATAGTAGCTGAGCTTCGGGACGTCATTGATCGATGGAGCCAGTCCAGGCAGTTGAACCATCCCGATTCACAGGTTTGAGTTGGAGCCTTTGTAGCAGAATTGGGGTTGGTGGTGATGGAGAGACTATCTGAGAGCCTTCATGTGCTAGGGAGTTTATGCAGTTGTTGAACTGCACGCTCCAGGTTTCGAGGGATGAGACGCATAGGATATGTTTGACGGGGAATGGTTTGTGCCAGGATACCTTTCAGTGTAGTTGGTCCCTCCGTCTTGGATTATTGACGCTTCGATGGGTAGGCTTTGTGTGGGAGCGTGGCGTTGCAGTCCCTTTGGATAGGGATCTGCCGCCAGAGGCGAGTGCTGGATATCGGCGCTTGGCGTCGGGTGATGGAGGACAGACCGACCGGTAGCGGCATTTCTGATCTCTTTACCTGGATAGCAAATTTTCGAGATGCCAGAGATCGGGTGGACCCCGACGGCAGCATCAGCATCTATTTCAGAGTAGCGCAGCGGTAGCGTGGGTTTGTTATCTGCGGAGGACTTTGACCTTCTGCGGGGCAGACGAGAGGAGATTTGGTTGTTGAGGTCGTTAGAGCACACTGGTTATAGCGACAGTGTGAGAGGTGCTTACGGCGGCACCGGGACCCAAAGATATCTCTGTTGCCACGAGATTCCGGGTGTGATTCCACCTGAGCTGTTGTTAATGCCGCCGATTCGGGAGATAGAGTTTAAGTTGGCGTGGTTCGGGGAACCGCGCCACCCTCGACAGCACCTCATTGGATATTGCCAGTAGAGCTGTGAGAGCTGATGGCGCAGTTGCAGGATCTGATGGATCGAGGGGTCTGTTTGACCTAGTGCCACGCCGTTGATATACGGTGGTGATGCCACATCGTTGATACACGACTGTGAGGGCCCTTTTATGGTTCGTGTGTAGACAGGTCCGAGTATTATTCTGGACCTTTTGATGGAGTCATACTCCGGCAGTTATTGTTTGGTGCGGGTACCTACTTGGAATTAGACAGCCGAGGACCTTGCCTTGATGGCGTTCAGGACACGGTAGGGTATCTTGAGCTCTTAGTGAGGCCAATTGGATTGATTAACGCCCTGCCACTCTTTGGGTTTGAGGAATTGTGCTCCAGCTGTACTTGATCGCATTGGTAATAAGATCCTCCAGGGATATTATGATCTACTCCCAGAGCGACTTGGAGCATGAGGAGCACTGGTGGATGTGTTAGTATGCTGTGTGGATGAAGCTGTATGCCAGGTTATTGGGATACAAGTTTTAGCTTTAGAAGCTTACCTTCTTGGGTCACATTGTGTTAGCCATAGGAGCGGCGGTGGATTTCCAGCCAATGTGGATGCTATTTGAGTTGGCTGAGATCAACATTTATTGTTGAGGTGAGGAGCTTGTTGGATTTCGCAGTGCCAGGAGAGCATGGCGAATGGATGATGAGACTGGTACTAGCGCCGATTGCAGCTTTGCCAGAGATGGGAGATGGACCTTTGTGTTAGTGGTGCCTCCCATAGTGGCTGTGGAGTTACCATTGGGTTATTCTTGTGTATTCAGTATCACCGCGACAGGGCCATTGTGGTGGCGGATACCTGGAGCCGGATAGCTTTTCGGGGTTGAGTTTAGTGGTTCCTCAGTTGGCGCTGGGTGGGACCGTTGAGGAACAGGGCTCGAGGTTGTGTCCCTGAGGGTCCCTTTTGACGGTAGACTGCGGTGAAGCAGTCCATGCGGATGGTCAGGATCCGAGAGTGATTGAGCGAGGACCCTAGCCGATTAGGGCTTCTTTTCTTTGGATGACCGTATGGGTATGTTTCGGATCGCCTGGTTGAGCTGGCACTAGGGAGCGGTTTTGGTGCGTGCTACATTGGTTGTTCTCTCTTTTCCCCCATCCTTTTCTTCCACGTCTCAGCTCGGGAGTGTCAGGCTTGTGGATTCCTCGCCCGTGATGGACTCGTTTCCTCTGAGATCTGCGAGTACTTGTGGTACGATGGACGCCCGTTGCGAATTCTGGCTCGTGAGATGAGAGAATTACGCAATTTGGGCCATGCCATACCGGTTGTTGTTGTTGTTGTGGAGTAATCACGGGGAGAGACAGGTGACTCGAGAGCTGGAGACGGCAGTGTTATGTACCTACCCTTGTTTCTGTGGCACCTTTTGGGTTGAGCTAGTTTCGAGGACGAAACTTTCTTTTAGTGGGGGAGGATGTGGTGACCCAGATCTCTGCAGGGCTTCTACAGTGCGATTAGCAGCTTCTGGAGGCCTATGTGGCATGTCGGCGGTGTTTCTGCACCCATTTGGACTCAAGTGATGGACTTCGGGTGTATAGTGGATCACGTGAGTGATCGGAGGACCCCGTCGGATGTTTAGAAGTGGTTTCGCGCGAAATGGTTATTAAAATTGGACTCAGCGCGAAATTTGAGTAAAGAACACTTCTCCGGGAATTTTCGGCAAATTTTAGAAGAGGAATTTGGCAAATCGGACTTCGGATTTGGATTCAGCGCGCGAAAACGGTCAAGATGGACTATTTACTTGTATTTTTCGGAGCCCGGATGACCCGGCATGGATTTCGAGGTATTTGGTACTGTTCCGGCCGCCGGAGGGGCGCCGGCGGCGGCGGCGGGCGGCGGAGCGCGGCGGCTGGCGGCGGCGGAGGCGCGCGGTCCACCGCGGAGGCGTGCACCCGGGCGGAGGACGCGTGGCGCCTTCAGGTTGGCCGGCGCAGTGGGCGCGGTCCACGGAAGAGGCGCGGGTGCACGGTGGACCAGGTGGCGACACGTGGCGGCTGGTTGTTGGCGGGTCCTGGTGCGCGCGGTCCACGCAGCGGCAGGGTCTGCCTCGGGATGCGTGCCCGGCACGGGGCCGCGGGCGGCGCGGCCAGCGCACGTGGGCGCACGTGGGCGCGGCGTGGGCGCGGTCGGAGGCGTCGTGGGGGCGCCACGTGGCGCCCCGTGGTTGGTCGGGCGCACCGGTGCACGACCTCTGGTCGCGACACGTGGCGTCCCGTGGTTCGTCGCGGTGCGTGCGCCGGGTGCGGGGAGCAGGAATGGGACGCGTGGCGGGCCTAGGGGATTTCGGGCGTGAACAGTAACGGGCCCGGCCCGTTACTGTAGCAGCCCGGAATGCCAAGCGCCCGAAACTTTGGGCCAAAAGTCCAAAATTCGGATTTTTCGGGCTGGGCCTATAAATAGCTGTCTTGTGGGGGAGTTTTGCCCCCTTTCCCGAGCTCCCCTGCCCATGGCCCCTTTAGCAAAGTTGGAGATCTTCATCTTGCGCATCTTCTGGCAGAGGCCCGGATTTTTGGAAGCCGCGGCGTTGACGACTTCGGCATCGGAGCGCAGTGTGGCGATTTTTCATCGGAGGCCCGTTATCGTCGCAGTTTGATCTGAGAGGTCTACAGAGCTACTCTGTCAGTATTTTTGGACGATTTCTGCGGCGTTGGAATCACGAGAGGTACGTCTTCGACTTTCGTGTTGATCATCTTGCTGGATTCAGAGTTTATGACATGGTTTTCGAGGCATTTCTAAGCCGCTGTTTTCTGGTGGAGTTTTTGGACAGCGGCCCCTTGCCGGAATTTTATCTCCGCACCCGAGTGTCGGATTGAGACGAGCCTATACACTTTTTGGATCTACTCGTCGCAAGGATTATCATTGTATTTTTCCGGGATTTTTCTGAGGTTTGGCCGAAGGTATACTATTCCCCTTTTATCTGTGTTTGAGTTTACAGTTGTGTGGTTGTGAGTGTTTGCGCACCTGTATTGTGGAATTTGTAACTTGGCCTACGGGGCTCCAAATTGGGCGTGCAGGTACCCGTTTCGAAGGTATCGACGCGAGGATCGCAGCAGTATTTTTATTGGAATTTTTGGAGTTCGTTTTACAGGTGAAAATTTCGCATTTAGGGGACTGTTCCCAGCAGATTTGTGATGCTTGGATTTTATGGAATTAAGTGTATCTTTGGGTTGTGTTTTTGTACCCAGGAGGTATTGATCACTGTTCCTGTATCGTTGGATTGGTGGGTGTGCAGTGATATCTGTTTCTGGACTGTCTCAGCTGTGCGACTCCGGACTGTTAGCATTTTCAGGTGGGTGGCCTTGTCTTCATGACCTATGGACTGTGCATTAATTCTATCTGTGTAGGGACTTGCATGTTATAGATGTGTTCTATATAGCATGCTAGATTATAGGAATTGATGTTCCTAATGCTGTTAGATGATCATGTGTTTATTTTCCTTCCCTACAAGCTGTTGATTATGGTTATCTTGGAACTTGACCTAGCACCCCGTCATATGTTGCATGTGTAACCAGACTAGTAGAAAACCCTCACTTGGGCTAGGGTTATTTCTGCTTTAGACATCCACACTTCTACTTTCCTGGACATAGTGTCCTTCCTCGCCCGGGTAGTGGGCCGAGTGGTCAGGTGTTATCTTTTAGTGTGGGATGCATGTTACACTCGTGCTTGGGAGCAGAGTGGCGTCTGGTAGATGTAGTTGGTTGTTCATCTGTAGCGGGAGCCGTTTGGGTAGACGGCGGTCCCGAGATGTTTTATTTTTCTTGTTTTATCTGTCGCCGCTGTGATAGTGGCAGCGGTAGATCAGTGTTAGCAGGACCTTAAACCCAGAACCTTTTTGGACACACACATGATTTTTGTCAACCAAATATTTTCTTCCAAGCATCGTAGGGTCGCCTGAGTCTGTTCCTGTTTGATTGGACGAAGGCATTAGCCCTTCGAGGCTTAGATATAAAACTTGGTTTCAACTGTTTTCCTAAGCAGAACTAAAAATCATTAAATATGGATTTCTTACAGATCAGATGGCTTCAGTAAGAAATGTCACAGTTTTTCCTATAAATTAACAACCGAGATGATTCGAGTGGTCTGGGTTCTAAGGTCTGCCTTTTCTTGGGACGAGAACAACGAGAGGCTATGCCTAGAGCCTGTTCTTGTTTGATTTGGGTTGTAGGTTCTAGTCTTTCGGTGTTCCCGGACCCTTCATTGGGTCAGTGGTTGAGATGTTCGGCCTGTTTGGCCTGTTGAGTCAGCTGTTCGCAGTGGATGCGATGTCGGCCTGTTGAGGCAGTTGTTCGCAGTAGATGCGACGTTTGGCCTGTTTGGCCTGTTGAGACAGTTTCTCGTAGTGGATGCGACTTGGTGCCATGAGTTGGCAGAGTGTGATCTAGAGGTTGTTTCTCTGATTTAGTGGTGGAGGTGGTTCTCCCACTTAGCCTTGAGGATCTTGGGGTTCTGGCAGATCGAGTCGTGGAGGTTTCCCGACTCAGCCATGGTCGTGCATTTATCAGATTGAGTCGTTGAGGGTTCTCCGACATATCTGTGGGAGTGTGTTGGGCTATTCCTGTTCGAGTCGAGGTTCTTTTTCCGACCGAGTTGCGCTTTGAGCTTGGAGTTACCGATCTGTTTGATCGTGGATCATAGCCTGCATGAGCCACATTTGGCTTGACAGAGATACTTTACAGAGATACTTGAGATGGGTTACTTTTTACTCGAGCGGGTCGCTCCCCTCGAGTGCCACTCCGGAGTAGGCGAGACCGGGTTGTTGTACCGGCGTGAGATTGAGCTTTTCTATCGCGACTTGTCGTTGCATTTGTCCCTCTGGCTGTGCTGGTGTTGGCAGTCATGGACGTCCTACGTAAGTCCGCTCCTCCGGGACGTAACGGCAGTAGGTTGGCAGTCATGGACGTCCTACGTAAGTCCGCTCCTCCGGGACGTAACGGCAGTAGGTTGGCGCAGGCTTGACTGGACCTGATGAGGCAGTCAGTTCAGATTGGGTGATCAGAGATGAGAGTTAGTTGTGGCATCATGTTCCTTCTGTTCCACTTCTTGAGCATCTAGATAGAGGCATAGTAGCTGTAGAGTTTACTTTTCCCCAGCTTTCCTTACAGCACTGTATTTGTTACTTTATGCCTCTAGTAGACTTAGTGGGCAGACCGTTGGGCTTGTTGGCGGCACCCACTGAGAACTACTTGGGACGTAGTTCTCACACCCGTCGTGGTGTATTTTCCCACAGGGACTTCTACTCCTGTTCCTGCTGCTCCTGTTGCTGCTTCTTCAGATCGAGGTGAGGGAGTCGCGAGCTAGATCCCTACCAGTCGTCGTCCAGAGAGTAGATGTACCCTTATCATTTTGAGAGTTTCTTGTTGAGAGACCTTGTTGTGAGGTATAGAGTTGTACTTTTCTTTCAGAGTTGAGTGACTTGTACTTTGGTGAGGACTTTGTATTAATTTATTTTATTTCCAGCAGGTTATTTTCAGCTCTGATATCTGGATAGTTTAGTATCTATCTTTTGCAGGTTTGGCGCTTCGTCTATACGGGGTTCACCGTATGGGCGGCGGATCTGTTGGCGAGCCCGGGTCGCAGTTTCGACGCCGGGGCGTGACATAACTTGGCCAACAATTAAGTCACTAACTCTACCTTGTATACATCTCAAATAACATATAACAAATATCTATCATGCATGTCCGCTACAAGATAGAATTAGAAAACAGTCCGTCGATTTGGAGGAAAATCCAACCCACCTGGATACGCACATCGGTACGAAGTCCAAAAGAGTTGAAACTGGATGGGCGCGATCCTCAGGTTCCCACGGTTCCAACGAACCAAAAATCACCTGAAAACTCCTCCTGGTCACTGAGATATAATCAAAACACTGCGGTAAGTCCAAATCACCTAAAACAGTAACACCGCCGCAAGTCTGTCCACAAAACAGCAAATTACCTCATGCGAGATGCCCTCCAAAAATTCCAAGAAAAGTACAGCTGCGATCCTCGCGAAGTGTAGATAGAAATCGAGTCCTTAAACACCAAATTCCGCCATCAAACGGCCGAGAAAATGCAAGATTACTTCTCCGCTGTCCAGGACATGCAACAACAAAATGGGGTCTAAAGATGCTGCGAGAAACCCCATAAAAACTCAAAAAGGAGAGGGCCGATGAATACCAAAGTCGAAGGCCTACCTCTCGTGAAGATCCCCCTGAAATTTCAGCTTAAAGTTCCAAAGGGTAAGCCCACGGGAGTCCGTAGAAGAAACGTCGACGAAGAAGACCGCAAACGGAGGAACGTCGAAGCTCGCGGAGTCGGGGGGGAAAAATATGAAACAATCTCCAAAAATCCTCCAAAACCCCAAGTAGTGAAGTAGACTCGATGAAAAAGCTCTCTGTCGAAAACTGTCCCAAAATCGGATCTCAAAAATTCCTCAAAAGAAGCCCAAGAGGGGCTATTTATAGGTGAAATCTAAAGAAGACCCATTTTCGGGTCAAGGGCATATTCAGGCGCCCGGATCCGACCCGCCAGCGCTCGGAACACGTGGCCGCAATCCGTGCATCCCCGCTTAGCGCCCGAATCAACGGGATCGCGCCACGTGTCCCGCCTTCCCTGCTCCGTGCGCCAGGCGCACGCGTGGCGGCTGGCGCCCGCTAATGGTAGCATGCCACGTGTCCCACGCGGTCCACGCGCCGGTCGTCGCGACAGGTCTTCCGGATCTTGTCGGCCAATCGGAAGGCGCCACGTGGCGCCGCCCCGCCAGTCACGGCGTGATTGGCGCAGCCCGACCAATCCCGTGCTGCCACGTGGCCCGCACGCGTAGTCGCAAGTCCCGGTGCACGCGCTTGGGCCGTGGACCGGCTTGCCCGTGGCCCCGTGCCTGCCCGCGGCTGCCCATGCCTGCTCGCGGCCGCCCTGCCGCGCTCCAGCGCCTGCCCGTGGCCGTCGGCGTCTGCCCAGCCTGCCCGAGCTACAGTAACCCTGCCCGAAGTCCGTTTTAGGGCGTCCGGGTTCTGAAAAATACACCCAAATAGCCGATTTTCATCGTTTTCGCGCGCTAAATCCAAATTCGATATCCATTTTGCAAGAATCCACTTCTAAAATTTGACGAAGGCATCCAGATAGGCAAACATGATCCAAATTTCGCGCTGGGTCCAATCCTGAGGTCCGATTTGCGCACAACGATCTCCATCACACAACATAGGCCTCCAAAAGCCACTAATCGCACTGCAAAACTTCCGCAGAGATCCGGATCATCACAAATAGAGTATTACCGTGCTCTCTCTCTCTCTCTCTCTCTCTCTCTCTCTCTCTTTCTCTCTCTCTCTCTTATGTTATGTGGGAATAGGATGGAGTAGGATTTTTTTTTCTTATTTTAAATAAAGTGCGTCTCACATCTCTCAGGCGTATGCCTGCTCCTTGCGCCTAGGCTCTAATAGTCCTTTGTGCCTTGGTGTGCCTTGGGCTTTTTCAAACACTACTACAAGTATCAAAATACTAATTTTCTTTCTAATTTAAATATTTAAGTATATATAAGAAGATTTTGTATGTTGTTTATATCTTACATTAAATTATTCTTTTGCTTACACGTAGGCAGCTGGATATTTTGTTGCAATAAGATGCGTGACGATTTATAAGTTGGTTGTCTTATAAGATGTGCTGGTTGCTTGTTTCTTGGCATTTTTTATTTTTACTGGTTTGGTCAACAATAATATGATTTTCTACTTTTTGAGGCGGTGAATATAATTGTTTGTTTGCAATTTAATGTCAACAGGGTGTTCAACCGCTTCTTGATGGAGTGATCGACTATCTGCCTTTCCCAACTAAAGTTGAAAATTATGCGCTTGACCAAAATAAATCTGAAGAGAAGGTACTATCAATGATTCATTATTCATTTATGTTGTAACTTGATACACTCCATCCTAGTCCTCTTAGGGGTAGGATCATGGAATTTCAACATTGATGTTAGCTTCATTTTTAGGTATTACTGTCTAGGAATCCTGCTGGATCCCTTGTTGCTTTGTCTTTAAGCTAGAAGAAGGGCGGTTTGGCTCCTCTAGGCCGAACTCTGTTTACCTCTCAACCCCAGTTCGGCTAATCTAGGCCGAACTCTCTCAAGAGTTGATTGAGAAGAACCCGACCGAGCGGATCCCTCCTCGGCCCGATCGCTTAATCCCTTTAGCACGCGGCGCATTCACACTCTGAGGGTCACCCCCCGGGGCCGATCGCGGATCGCAACTTTTCGGCCCCAACAACCATCTAAGTCTCTATGCTGCTGGGCCTTACCCCCTGTCGTGTGTCTCACTGGCTATACCTGGATCTGCAAAAAGTGAAAACCAACGGGGTGTGAGAACTACGAATAGTTCCCAGTGGGTTCATCCACCGAGAAATATGTTCCACACCTCTTGGTCCAATGGAAGTAATAGTAACAAGATAATAGAAAAAGCTATAAATACTGACTAGTATGCAGGTATGAAATCGATACACTACTAGTTCATGTACAATACCATAATGCTACTAAGTCATGCCACACTAGGTTACTCAACTGTACTCAGGCCGCTATGCCAATTTGAATTGATTTTTAAAAAAATTTTAGTAAAAAATTTAATTAAATTTCTTTTTAGACCAACATCAAATCATTTATCACCAAAATTAAAGTAAATCAAAGAAAATCGACATCGTCGGTTTGATTTGGTTTGCGTGTAATGTTTACTAGTGCATGTTTTTTTTTTTTTTTTTGGTTAGTCGACAAACAAAATGCGCAGGGAGCGGCAGTTTCTCTTTCTATCTGGAAGGTGCAATTAGGTTTTTAGCGGAACCCTAAACCCCCCACCCTCACTCTCCGCGACTGTTTTGACTGATTTCCTTAAAGAACTAAAATTCATTAAATTGGGCTTCTCAAATCAAAATGGTTCTAGGTAATAACTGTCATCTTTTCTTGCAAACTTCCTCACCCGAGAGGGTTTGAGTGATCTGGGTTCAAGGGGCTGTTTCCATATTTTGGGACGAAAGCTACAGGGATTGTGCCTAGAACATGTTCTTGTTTGATAGGGTTCTAGGTGCTAGTCTCCTGGAACTTTCGGACCCTGATTGGTTCCCTTCGGATGTTTTACCCGAGAGGGCTGATTTCCCGAACTGTAAGGGGGCGAGAACTTCGAAAGGCTGAGCCTGGAGTCTGTTCTTGTTTGATTGGGGTTCTAGGCACCGGCCTATCGGGATTCTCGAACCGTTACTGTGTCGATCGGTTTTTTTTCATCTGAGAGTTGGGTGTTTTGTTTTGGGAGCCGTTTGGGTTGACAGTGGTCCCAAGCCGTTGAGTGCTTCCGGCTGATGTTGTTAGTATTGAGTTATTGTTTTCGATCTGATTGATCCTGGATTTGGACTATAGCCTGCATGAGCCGTATTGAGCTCGACAGAGATGCGCGTATACTTTCCTCGGTGGGGTTGCTCCCCTCGAGTGCCGCTCCGGAGCTGGGCCTGTTACTTTGCTATCGCGACTTGTCGACGCAGTCCGTGTGGGACGCCCTACGTAAGTCCAGTCCTCCGTGGATGTAATGGCAGTAGGTGGGCGCAGGTGTGACTGGACCTTTTGTGGCAGTCAGTGTGATTGAGTTGATTGAGTATAATGAGTCAGAGTGGTTGCATAGTACCATCTGTTTCACCCTTTGAGCATCTTAGATAGAGGCATGATAGCTGTAGATCTCTTTCCAGCTGATCTATTCTTGTTTACAGTATTTTCTGTTATCTTATGCCTCTAGTAGACTTAGTGGGCAGACCGCGGGGTTGGAGACGGTACCCACTGAGAACTACGTGTTGGTGTAGTTCTCACACCCTTTGTTGGTGATAGTTTTTGCAGAGGCATTCCTTTCCGTCCCTGCGTCGGTTGGCTAGATGGATCGTGGTGAGGGAGTCGCGAGATAGATCTCTGCCAGTGTTGTCTTTTCGGTGAGATAGATGTACCAACTCGGATTGTGGTTTTTACTGTACACTGTTGTATTTTATGATTTTAGTTTATCTCCCTTTTGGATCCATAGATATAGTATAGGAGGTTTCTACTTGTAACTATATTTCAGTTGTACAGTGGTTTCAGATTTTTATTACTGCGGTTATTTTAGCTCTGATATCTGTATAGTTGGTAGTTATTACCCTTTTTCAGGTTGGACGCTTCGCCTATGCGGAGTTTTTCGTATGGGTGGCGGATCTGTTGGCGAGCTCGGGTCGCAGTTTCGGCGCCGGGGCGTGATAGGAAGCACCACAACTATATCTTTCAATCATGTATGAGATTTACCTGGAGAAGTTCAGCAAACATCTTTTGCCAAATGACTTAATAATTTCTCAAATTTGCTATTCAGGATTCCTAATAGAATGTCTGGTGCCTAGTGGCGAGTACTATTTGATTACAATTTACAATATTGTGCAAATTGATTAGTATCTGTTGTTAATGCTCCATGCAATTAATGAGGATGATTGTGTCTCGCACCTACAAGTATATTTTATTCAACTTAGAATTCCCGGTTCTTCAATCTTTGTAGAACTATTGCATATCTCGTAATTACAGATCCAAGCTGTTGATAAATTTAACTTTGTGGGACCTAGCACGGTAGAGGAGCTACTTGTTTGTAATTTGGTATGTATGAATTGAATAAAAACATGGAAAATTAGAAACAAACTATTTGCTGTATTTCAGAGTTTATGATGGGAAGCGTCTGCGGAGAACACCTCAAAATAGACTATCAAGAAGAAAAGTATGAAAGAAGGCATTCCTTGATAGAAACAGTTCCATGACTTTATAATATGTCATTGCTAGGGCATAATTCAAACTTCCTAGGATTGAGCTTTCTGATGTTTAACTCTCCTGTTTTACTTAATAGGCCTACGATCTTCTTTTGCAATTTATGTTAAGACAGCTCATTTCTTATGCATTTGTAAGTTGGCGACAATGTTCAGTTTTATAGTTTACAAGTATTGAACCACAGTTAACTGCTGCACTTTTATCTTGCATATTTTTAAATTTATCAGAGGAATCGACAAGTGTCTTAAGGAAGGCTGAGAGCGAGTACAAGGGGCATCGTTCTTTGCTGATGCATACCCGCCGCTTGCTCTCCACAATGCAGCGTCAGGATGTTATTGACAGGTCAGCATCTTTCAATTTTTAATAAGTCTAGTTTATGCATCCAGCTGACAATTTATTACAGTGAGAAGATATTTTAATCAAAGCTCAGTTTATGGGTCCCATTTGCAATCAACATGTACTAACTGTTATTTCAATATAACAGGGTCATTCTGGTAATTGGTTTTATCATATTCTTGTCAGCGGTGTTGTATCTTGTCTCGAAAAGGGTCGGCTTGTTGACGTTACAAAGGAAACTTGTGGCTGCTATTAGATCAGGTTCAATAGCAAATGAACGGGTCATTCAAGATGTCCAGAGATTGGCAGCTGGAACCCGGGATAATGCAGTTCCTCATGCGGAAATTCCGCATGCCTACGATGAACTATGAATAGGTGATTTCAACAGTTAATGGATTTATCAATATTTCCTTTGTAGGCAACTAGGCAGTTTCAAAATGATGCAGGCACATTTTTTGTACACGAGAAGGCTCGTATCCTGTAATGCATAACATCTAGATGGTTTAATCAAATTGGTGTTTCTTGTTGAGTATCTGTATAATATCCTCAAGTCTGATGCCTATTCTTACACATGAGAGTGGCAAACTGTCCCGGCTGTTAAATTGTACACAAAAAAATCCCTGCTATCCAGTAACATTTTTTGCTCCTAGTTGTATTATCTCTATAAGAAACTTTTATTCGAGTGCTCTCCAAATGAATAGCATCTGCTGCTATTCACTTGTATGAAACAGCCGGATTTTTTTGTTATTTTTGCTTTCTTCGTGTATATATTTGTGATAGTGAACCTTTTTCTACTTTCCTTCCGCTCCTTTTGATGGCATAATACTCTAGCAACAGGATAAGTTGGATGATGAAGCAACTTGGTTCGTTTGACCTAAAATGTTGCTTCTTGTGCATTAAAGTTCATCATACTAGTATTTCTCCCAGCACTTTGCCCCTTAAATTAATGGAGCGGTGTAGAACTGTTCTGAGATATCTACATTGTACATTTCTGGCTCTTGTAATTCTCTATTATTTCATTGCATTCACTAATTGGCTGTTACAATACAAAAGCTTCCGCAAAGGGAATTCCAAAAATCAAAATTGTAAGTCAGTTGATCATTCATTAAAAAAGAAAACCTACTTACATGATATTTCTTAACACTAAGTGAAATGAGTAACTACGAGATGAAAACTGCAGTACTAGTTTTACGTCAGAAGCGGTTTTTCAATGTCCTCAGTAGGAAGAAGTAATCCTTCTTTCTTTCTTCTTTGTCCGCAGAACTATGTAAAGGCCGAAAAATAAAGCTAGTATTCATTCCTGCTAAGCTGTAGCAGAACATACCAAAATAGTCAGTATGGCTGTTTGGAGTAAAACATAAAGTTAGTCGATATTGATAAGAAGCATTATTGTGATGATCCGGACTCCCGCAGGAACTGTACAACATTAAACAGTGACTGTAGGGAGCTTATTCGGTGAAGCAGAGCTTGTAGAATCGAAATTGGACATTTAATATAGACTCAGTGCGAAAATCGGAGCAAATGGAATTTTCCGGGAGCTTTCGGCAAAATTTCGGATGAGAATTTGGCGAAATGGACAGCGGATTTGGACTCAGCGCGCGAAAACGATCAAAACGGTATATTCACTTTATTTTTCGGCGCCAAAACACTGTTCACCGGAACAGTAACTCCGGCGACCGGAATTACTGTTCCGGCCGCCGGCGGCTACCGGCGGGCGATGGCAGGCGGCGGCACAGCGGCGGCGCAGCGGCGGAGCGCGGCAGAGCGCAGCGGCGCGCGGCGCGGGCGGGGGGCGCTGGTGCGGGGTCCATGGGCTTGCCGTGCACCGGGTGCACCGAAGCCTTACCTTGACACGTGGCGTTTTCCCATTGGCCGGCCGGCTTCTAGAAGGTGCACGTGGCGGCGCTCCGATTGGCCAACATTTTCCGGAAGACCCGGCGCGGGGACCGGGCCCGTGCTCCACGTGGACACGTGGCGTCTTCTGAGTGGCATTGCACAAGGCTGTTTCCTGTTTTGTCAACACGTGGCGCGTCCTGGATGGTCCATTCCGGTGTTTGCTGTTCTGCCCGGGATCTGGTGAGGGACCTTGGCCCATTATAAATAGAGCCTCCCACCCCCACCATCTTTCACCTCGGGCTCCGTGCTGTAAAGAGAGAACCAGAGAAAGTGCCCTATACAAAAATTCTTCCTCTCTCTCTCCTCTCTCTCTCCTCAGAATTTTAGAATTTTTGAAGGTACCGATAGTGAGTTATCTGCGACGCGGCGCACTGCGACGGTTTTCTTTTTCGGCCCATTTCCCGTCGCAGTTCCGTCGAAAATTCCCTGTGGGCTAACCAGGAGGAATTTTTGGACGATTTTCGCGACAGCGCGTTCCTAGGAGGTAAGGCTTCGATTTCCATGTTGATTACTTTGCTCCATTTCGTACTTTTGGCATGTTTCCCGAGGCCTCTTTGACCCCCCTTTTTGCTGTGGAAATTTCTGGACAGTGTCAACTTCTCCGATTTTTATCTTGGCGTAGGAGCATCAGATCGAGGCGTTTAAAGAGTCGATTTTGATCTACTCTTCGCGAGGAACGCAACCGTAATTTTTCTGGATTTTTCTGAGCACTATACAGAGGTGAAAAACTCCTCTCTTTTCGTGCTATTTGAAAAACAGCAAAAGCTGTATTTTTATGAATAATATAGTAACACCCTGTGCAATGTGTGTTGCTGTAGGGCACCATTTTCGGCAGACAGCAGTTCTAGGGGACTGTGGACAGCCAGGAGACTTTCTGGGTGTGATTTGAGCTGTTCGAGGTGGGCGGTTGTTGCTTACCTCATTTTTGACAAGCTCACTGGGATTACTGGAACTCCCTTAAAATTTAATTGATGAGAACAATTGGGACAAACTAATATGACAATTGATAAGAACAATTGGGACAAACTAATATGACAATTGATGAGAACAATTGGGACAAACTAAATTGATGAGAACTATTGGGACTACTAACAGGACTACTAACAGGACTACTAACAGGACTACTAACAGGACAATTGATGAGAACCGCTGGGACGAACTCTCCTAAAATTTAATATAACCCCACAGATGATATGATGACTTATATTGGGACACTGTGTTTAAGACAAAGGCTATAATCTCGCATGCAAATGACTTTTATTCAGTAAATCAATCTTTTTAAATCTTTGACACTATTTTACAACTTTTAAAATAAAGACAGTTGCATGCATGCCCGGACATCAGGTAGGGCCACTATTTATTGCTACACTATCATATTAAGGCTTGACATGTTTTATTGCTCTCTTTTGCTTTCAGTTGCTTGTCGCTCGAGTATGAGCAGGGGTTTGGAATAGTATAGCCAAGGTTATGTTAGATTATAAACTTGTGGGGTGTTGCGGTGACCGCGGACTGTAGGCGGTCGGCCGGATGTTTATCCTTGCATCAGAATGGGGTTGAGTCTGGTCTATTTTTGGCATCAGCAGGGGATCGGGCTTTTCTTTAGTGGATGGTTTTTCCTACTTATTGAGTACTATGGCATCATATCAGAGTTTCTTAGTGGATGGCTTTTCCCACTTTGATCATAGTCATGATCCAGTCCTGCTGTTTACGACACTTATGATACTTATTACTGAGGTACTTTTACTCGTGTGGGTCGCTCCCCTCGAGTGCCACTCCGGAGTGTGTTACAGACAGACTTTGAGTCCTTGAGACTCCTATCCCCTATCGGTGTTATGCGTTGACCAGCATACCCAATTTGGCAAACACTATTCCCTATCGGTGTCATGCGTTGGCCAGCATACCCGATTTGGCAAACACTATCCCCTATCGGTGTTATGCATTGGCCAGCATACCCGATTTGGCAAGGCACAGCAGGCAGTACCAGTGACACAAGACTGAGTTATTCAGGCAGGCATGTTTGGTATTGTTGCATACAGTCATTTCATGCTACATGACATTTAGAGGCATACTAGTGGTGGTTTCCCTTTATTCAGCAGTTCTGTTTACAGCTTTACCACTTATTCCTTTCTGGCCTCTAGTAGTCCTAGTGGGTGCGTCAGAGTTGAGGTTTTGCCCACTAGGGGAGGCTACTAGTTTATCTGGTAGTTCTCACCCCCATTGTTCTTTTCTGTTTCTTTCTTCTCCTTTATTTTTGCAGAGTCGTCTGCGGGAGCTGCTAGGCCATCGGCAGCTGATCGAGGTAAGGGGATCGCTGAATAGATAGATCTCCTGGGAGACTGAGAGCTGTTAGATAGATGCTGCACCCTTTACTCAGACTGTGGTATTCTTCTTTTATTCTAGGTCTGGCTTTCGCCAGCTGGATGTACTATTTTGGTGAGCTGGGAGATTATTGTACATATTACAGCTTCATTAGTAGTTCCAGTCTGAGATACTATGTGGTTCTTCCACTTCAGCTCTGTATTATGCTCTTTTATTGTTTATATTATATCGGAGCAGGTTACCAGCGCTTCGTGTACTCGGGAAATCCCATGTGCACGGCGGATCTGTTGGCGAGCCCGGGTTCCGGGGCGTGACAGATTAAGTTGGTATCAGAGCTTAGGGATAGGTCAGTTGGGACTTAGGAAACCCTAGGCTTTTGACATACCCTAGGATGATAGGGTGCGAGAGACGTGGCAATTTTGCGGAAGTCGTTGTGTTACTTATTTAACTCTTCCAATAAAGGAAGAGGGGTCGACATAGCCTACTTCTGGTAGACTGTTATGTTGGCTGCAGACAACATAAAGTCACAGAAATAGGAGAATGTCTTTGACTTTCGCTAGAATGGGTCGTGTGGGGTTTTGATACTAAGGGTGGTTTCTTGTGGTAGGATGCCTCCGCAACATGTTGACGCGTTCGCAGCCTTCCTCCCCTGAGCCCGAGCCGGAAGAGTCCGAGCAGGGCCAGCAGAGTGAGGTACAGGAGCTGCAGGCTCAGATGGCCCAGATGTCAGAGGCCGTGCGGCGTCAGGAGGAGGCCATGGGTCGGCTGACGCAAATGTTAGAACAGAGGGCGCAGCCTGTTGTTGCACCCCCGGAGAGTTCTCCCGTACCACCCTCCCCTGCTGTGGCTTCCCCAGTTGGACCGGTGACCTCGGCATCCCCTGTTGCTCAGGGGACAATCCGGCCATTGACTCCTGCGGAGGAGCAGGAGATTGCTGACAAACTTACTCAGTTCTGTAAGCGGGGACCGCCCAGATTTTCAGGGCGGAATATTAAGCCTTGGGAGATTGGGACTTGGCTTTCGTCAATGGAGAAGTTATTCCGGGACTTCTTCATTGACCAGAAGTACAGGGTACATATGGCTGTACACTGTTTAGACGGGGATGCTGATGCATGGTGGCGTCGGGTGGAGCCACTGGAATTTCAAATCACTCGACAGCTACCCTGGTCTGAGTTCAAGAAGATGATTCTGGATACGTACTTTTCCACGAGTATGAAGAAAAAGCTGGAAGATGATTTGAAGAATCTTCAGCA
Source organism: Tillandsia leiboldiana (assembly GCA_029204045.2). Classification (NCBI taxonomy): domain Eukaryota; kingdom Viridiplantae; phylum Streptophyta; class Magnoliopsida; order Poales; family Bromeliaceae; genus Tillandsia; species Tillandsia leiboldiana. Next base: position 6,502,317 of record CM055067.1, on the reverse strand, counting down.
AGGCGACCGGACGGCATTAGACTATTTTCAGGAGTTCACGCGGTTACTCAACTGCGTACCCTATGTCGCCAGGGATGGACCGCACCAGGTGGAGCTCTTTGAGTCGGGCCTGCGCCCTGAAATCTATACTCTGGTGCATGCTCAGAGACTACAGACCTTGGAGGAGGCAGCAGAGCATGCCCAGTGGGTTTGAGAGGGGAGACCACGTCGTCGCCAGACGTGGGGGCCTGGTCGCTCAAGGCGCAGACAGGAAGCGACCAGCGCAGGACGACGGGGGACAGGCCAGTTCTTGGAGGCCGCCACGACCGCCACGGCCTCAGTTTTTCCGGCCGTGGGCGCTCTGAGCGGCGAGGGCCTGGGGGATCCCAGAGGCCACCGCAGCATCAGCAGCAACAGCATTCGCAGAGATCGCAGTCGCGGCAGCAAGGGCCTCCGCGACAGAGGCAGCAGGCGAGGCAGCCCCAGGCTACGGTTAGGTGCATTTTCTGCCAGGGACAGCATAACTCTGATGCTTGTGATCTGAGATTTGGCCGTTGTTATCGGTGTGGACAGTCTGGCCACCTCCGAGCTGCCTGCCCATATGCACCATCGACGGCTCCTTCTTCAGCATCTGCTCCTTCTTCGTCTCAGCAACGGTCGACGGCTCAGCGGCCATATGCTCCAGCAAGCTGGCCATCTTCTTCCCATCCCACGGAGTATCGCCCTCCAGCTCAGAGTGGGCGAGTGTATGCTGCACAGGTAGAGGACTCTTCGGCAGCAGATCACGTGGTGGCAGGTATCACCTTACTTTCTGGCATTAGGACTCGTACATTATTTGATACTGGAGCATCGCATTCTTTTATTAGTAAATCATTTGCATCATTACATGGGATAGAGGTAGGACTTTTGCCACGTGCACGAGAGGTTCAGATTCCCGATCACACCTTGCACGTGGAGGAGTGTTGTTGGTCCTGCCCGATGCAAATCGAGTCCTGGATTATGCCAGCTGACCTGTTGGTCCTGAGAAAATTGATGGACTTCGATGTGGTCCTCGGGATGGACTGGCTGGCTCGGTATTTCGCAACTATTGACTGTGCCGCAAGGACGGTCACTTTTAGAGAACCAGGCCAGGAGATGATGGTATACCGGGGATGTCAGAGTGCTTTCTTGCCTCTATGGTTTCGACTTCCCGAGCAAGGCAGATGATCCATCGAGGATGTGTAGCCTTTTTGGCTAGTGTTGTTGAGGGGCCTACGGCGGCACCGGAACTCGGGGATATCCCTATTGCCCGCGAGTTCCCGGATGTTTTCCCACCTGAGCTGACTCGCATGCCGCCAGATAGGGAGATTGAGTTTGTGATTGACGTAGTTCCGGGAACTGCGCCAATCTCAAAGGCTCCTTACCGGATGGCACCGGCTGAGTTGCGAGAGCTTAAGGCGCAACTTCAGGATTTAATGGATAAGGGCTTTATTAGGCCGAGTGTGTCGCCTTGGGGAGCGCCGGTGCTATTCGTGAAAAAGAAGGATGGGTCACTTCGATTATGTGTGGACTATAGAGAATTAAATAAAGTGACCATCAAGAACAAGTACCCTTTGCCGCGCATCGATGATCTTTTTGATCAGCTGCAAGGGTCTTGTGTCTTTTCTAAGATAGATTTGCAGTCTGGTTACCACCAGTTGAAGGTGAAGGCCGAGGATATTCCGAAAACGGCATTTAGATCACGGTACGGGCATTATGAATTTACAGTTATGCCTTTTGGGCTAACTAATGCCCCTGCCGCATTCATGGATTTAATGAACCGGATCTTCCGACTATACTTGGATCGATTCGTAGTAGTATTCATTGATGATATCTTGATTTACTCCCGAAGTGATATTGAGCATGAGGAGCACTTAAGGATCGTGCTGCAACTTCTGCAAGAGAAGAAGTTGTATGCCAAGCTGGCAAAGTGCGAGTTTTGGCTTCGGGAGGTAGTCTTCTTGGGCCATGTGATTTCCGCTGCAGGTGTGGCGGTGGACCCAGCGAAGATTGAGGCAGTCCGTGATTGGCCCCGACCGACGACGGTTTCTGAGGTACGTAGCTTTATGGGTTTAGCTGGGTATTACCGTCGGTTTGTGGAAGGCTTTGCGAAGCTCTCCACACCCCTCACTCGCTTGACGCGTAAGGGAGTGAAGTTTATCTGGAGTGAGGTCTGTCAAAAGAGCTTTGAGGAGCTGAAAAATAGACTGATGACCGCTCCTATCCTTTCCCTTCCTGTTATGGGAAAAGGATATGTGATCTATAGTGACGCATCACACAGCGGACTTGGTTGTGTGCTGATGCAGGAAGGGAGGGTAATTGCTTATGCATCAAGGCAACTCAAGGATTATGAGAAAAATTACCCTACCCATGACTTGGAGCTTGCAGCTGTAGTGTTTGCGCTAAAGCTCTGGCGCCATTATCTGTATGGGGAACATTGTGAAATCTACACCGACCACAAGAGCCTAAAGTACCTGTTCACGCAAAAGGAGCTGAATTTGAGGCAACGTAGGTGGTTAGAGCTATTAAAGGATTATGATGTAGATATTCTCTACCACCCAGGCAAGGCTAATGTGGTCGCTGACGCCTTGAGTAGGAGAGCGGTGCAAAGTTTGTCTATGATGATCACAGACCAGGCGCCGCTATTAGAGGAGATGAGACGGCTCGACATAGAGGTTGTGTCCCCTGGGGTCTCTGCTAGACTGACATCTTTAGTCGTGCAGCCCACTCTGCTGGACAGGATCAAAGAGAAACAGAGTGAGGACCCCCACTTGGCCAGGATTAGAGATCATATTCCGAGTGATCAGTCTGGGGACTTTTCGGTAGATGCCTCGGGAATACTGAGGTACAGAAACCGAGCATGTGTGCCAATAGATGTGGAGATTAGAGAGCAGATATTGCGAGAGGCCCATTATACACCTTATACCCTACATCCTGGTGGGACTAAGATGTATAAAGACCTCAAGGCACACTTCTGGTGGAAAGGCATGAAGAGGGATATTGGGAGATTTGTGGCTCAGTGTTTAACTTGTCAGCAGGTGAAAGCTGAGCATCGAGTGCCAGCTGGCAAGTTACAAAGTCTCCCAATTCCCGAGTGGAAATGGGACCACATTACGATGGATTCGTGGTCGGACTACCAAAGGCACAGGAGGAGCAGACGCTATCTGGGTAGTTGTAGATCGACTTACCAAGTCGGCGCACTTCTGCCCATGCAGACTACGTGGCCACTTGAGCGGACTAGCCCAGTTATATCTAGATGAGATAGTAAGATTACATGGAGTACCAGCCTCCATAGTATCAGATAGAGACCCGAGGTTTGTTTCGCATTTCTGGAAGAGTTTGCAAACAGCCTTGGGGACTGAACTCAGGTTCAGTACAGCTTTTCATCCGCAGACTGATGGGCAATCAGAGCGGACGATACAAATCCTGGAGGACATGTTGAGGGCTTGCGTCCTGGATTTTCGGCGGAGGGTGGATTCGGCATATATCTTTGGCTGAATTCGCGTACAACATAGCTTTCAAGCGAGCATTCAGATGGCTCCGTTTGAAGCATTGTATGGACGCAAGTGTCGATCACCACTTATTGGAGTGACGTAGGCGAGAGGCGGACCTTGGGACCAGATGTCTTGATAGAGGCAGAAGAGAAGGTCCGGGTGATTCGAAAGCATCTTCAGACCGCCCAAAGCCGACAGAGGAGCTATGCCGATGTTCGGCGACGAGACTTAGAATTTCAAGTTGGAGATCATGTATTCCTGAAAGTCTCGCCGTCCAAAGGAATCAGGAGATTCGGCATTCGTGGAAACTTAGCCCCCGATATATTGGACCTTTGAGGTATTGGGGCGTATCGGGCCTACACGTTGCCTACGACTCGCACTTCCTCCAAGGCTTGCTGGTGTCCATGAGGATCAAAGTTTCTACTTGAGGAAGTATCTCTCCTTCGGACCATCGCACTTCTCTTCTTTCGACTTCATCGACTTCACATCGCTTGAGATCAGCGAGGATTGAGGTATGAAGACCGCACTGCGAGTTCTGGTCGAGAGGTGAAAGAATTACGCAGTCGGGCCATTCCCTATGTGAAGATCACCAATGGAAATCTGACGATGCGAGCGCCAGGTTACATGGGAGCCGGTCGGAGATCTGAGGGATGTCCCCCTCCTAGTCACCTTCCTTCGGACTTATCGAGACATTCGACTGAGATTATTGTTTTAGTTCGTTTCGAGGACGAAACTCTTTTAGTGGGGGAGGATGTGGATCCGGACTCAGCAGGAACTGTACAACATAAACAGTGAGTAGGGAGCTTATTCGGTGAAGCAGAGCTTGTAGATCGAAATTGGACATTTAATATAGACTCAGTGCGGAAAATCGGAGCAAATGGAATTTCCGGGAGCTTTCGGCAAAATTTCGGATGAGAATTTGGCGAAATGGACAGCGGATTTGGGGACTCAGCGCGCGGGCGAAAACGATCAAAACGGTATATTCACTTTATTTTTCGGCGCCAAAACACTGTTCACCGGAACAGTAACTCCGGCTGACCGGAATTACTGTTCCGGCCGCCGAGCGGCTACGGCGGGCGATGGCAGGCGGCGGCACACGCGGCGGCGCAGCGGCTAGCGGAGCGCGGCAGCGAGCGCAGCGGCGCGCGGGCGCGGGCGGGGTGCGCTGGTGCGGGGTCCACGGGATTGCGTGGAAACGGGTTGCACCGAAGACTTACCTTGACACGTGGCGTTTTCCCTATGGCCGGCAGGCTTCTAGAAGGGTGCACGTGGCGGCGCTCGATTGGCCAACATTTTCCGGAAGACCCGGCGCGGGGGCGGGCCCGGTGCTCCACGTGGACACGTGGCGCTTCTGAGTGGCATTGCACAAGGCTTTTCCTGTTTGTCAAACACGTGGCGCGTTCTGGTATGGTCATCGGTGTTTGCTCGTTTCTGCCGGGATCGCGTGAGGGGGACCTTGGCCCATTATAAATAGAGCCTCCCACCCCCACCATCTTTCACCTCGGGCTCCGTGCTGTAGAGAGAGAACCAGAGAAAGTGCCTATACAAAAATCTTCCTCTCTCTCTCCTTCTCATCTACTCGAATTTTAGAATTTTTGAATGTACCGATAGGATTTATCCTGCGCCTCGGCGCATGCGACGGTTTTCTTTTCGGTCCCATTTTCCCGTCGCAGTTCCGTCGAAAATTCCCTGTGGCTAACCAGGAGAATTTTTGGACGCTTTCGCGACAGCGCGTTCTAGGAGGAAGGCTTCGTTCCCATGTTGATTACTTTGCTCCATTTAGTTACTTTTGGCATGTTCCCGAGGCCCTTTGACCCCCCTTTTTGCTGTGGAAATTTGGACAGTGTCAACTTCTACGATTTTTATCTTGGCGTTAGGAGCATCAGATCGAGGCCGATTAAAGAGTCGATTTTGATATCTCTCCGAGAGGAACGCACACCGCCTTAATTCGGGATTTTTTCGAGCACTAGACAGAGGTGAAAAACTCCTCTCTTTTCGTTGCTATTTGAAAAACAGCAAAAGCTTGTGTATTTTATGAATAAGATAGTAAAACCCTGTGCAATGTGTGTTGCAGTAGGGCAACCATTTTCGGAGACAGCAAGTCTAGGGGAATGTGGACAGCAGGAGACTTTCTGGGTGTGATTTGAGCTGTTAGTTTGGTGGGAGGTTGTTGCTACCATTTTTGACAACTCATGGATTACTGGAACTCCCTTA
>CM055067.1:6464938-6496512 GCA_029204045.2 Tillandsia leiboldiana | reverse complement strand
TAGACGAACTCTCCTAAAATTTAATATAAACCCCACAGATGTTGATGACTTATATTGGGACACTGTGTTTAAGACAAGGCTATAATCTCGCATGCAAATGACTTTTATTCAGTAAATCAATCTTTTTAAATCTTTGACACTTTTACAACTTTTAAAATAAAGACTTGCATGCCTGCCCGGACATCAGGTAGGCCACTATTTATTGCTACACTATCATATTTAAGGCTTGACATGTTTTTATTGCTCTCTTTTGCTTTCAGTTGCTTGTCGCTCGAGTATGAGCAGGGGTTTGGAATAGTAATAGCCAAGGTTATGTTAGATTATACCTTGTGGGGTGTTGCGGTGACCGCGGACGTAGGCGGTCGCCGGATGTTTATCCTTGCATCAGAATGGGGTTGAGTCTGGTCTATTTTTGGCATCAGCAGGGGATCGGGCTTTTCTTTAGTGGATGGTTTTTCCTACTTATTGAGTACTATGGCATCATATCAGAGTTTCTTAGTGGATGGCTTTTCCCACTTTGATCATAGTCATGATCCAGTCCTGCTGTTTACGACACTTATGATACTTATTACTGAGGTACTTTTACTCGTGTGGGTCGCTCCCCTCGAGTGCCACTCCGAGTGTGTTACAGACAGACTTTGAGTCCTTGAGACTCCTATCCCCTATCGTGTTATGCGTTGACCAGCATACCCAATTTGGCAAACACTATTCCCTATCGGTGTCATGCGTTGGCCACATACCCGATTTGGCAAACACTATCCCCTATCGTGTTATGCATTGGCCAGCATACCCGATTTGGCAAGGCACAGCAGGCAGTACCAGTGACACAAGACTGAGTTATTTCAGGCAGGCATGTTTGTATTGTTGCATACAGTCATTTCATGCTACATGACATTTAGAGGCATACTAGTGGTGGGTTCCCTTTATTCAGCAGTTCTGTTTACAGCTTTACCACTTATTCCTTTCTGGCCTCTAGTAGTCCTAGTGGTGCGTCAGAGTTGAGGTTTTGCCCACTAGGGGAGGCTACTAGTTAGCTGGTAGTTTCTCACCCCCATTGTTCGTTTTCTGTTTCTTTCTTCTCCTTTATTGTTGCAGAGTCGTCTGCGGAGCTGCTAGGCCATCGGCAGCTGATCGAGGTAAGGGGATCGCTGAATAGATAGATCTCCTGGGAGACTGAGAGCTGTTAGATAGATGCTGCACCCTTTACTCAGACTGTGGTATTCTTCTTTTATTCTAGGTCTGGCTTTCGCCAGCTGGTGTACTATTTTGGTGAGCTGGGAGATTATTGTACATATTACAGCTTCATTAGTAGTTCCAGTCTGAGATACTATGTGGTTCTTCCACTTCAGCTCTGTATTATGCTTTTATTGTTTATTATATCGGAGCAGGTTACCAGCGCTTCGTGTACTCGGGAAATCCCATGTGCACGGCGGATCTGTTGGCGAGCCCGGGTTCCGGGGGCGTGACAGATTAAGTTGGTATCAGAGCTTAGGGATAGGTCAGTTGGGACTTAGGAAACCCTAGGCTTTTGACATACCCTAGGATATAGGGTGCGAGAGACGTGGCAATTTTGCGGAAGTCGTTGTGTTACTTATTTAACTCTTCCAATAAAGGAAGAGGGTCGACATAGCCTACTTCTGTAGACTGTTATGTTGGCTGCAGACAACATAAAGTCACAGAAATAGGAGAATGTCTTTGACTTTCGCTAGAATGGGTCGTGTGGGGTTTTGATACAAGGGTGGTTTCTTGTGGTAGGATGCCTCCGCAACATGTTGACGCGTTCGCAGCCTTCCTCCCCTGAGCCCGAGCCGAAGAGTCCGAGCAGGGCCAGCAGAGTGAGGTACAGGAGCTGCAGGCTCAGATGGCCAGATGTCAGAGGCCGTGCGGCGTCAGGAGGAGCCATGGGTCGGCTGACGCAAATGTTAGAACAGAGGGCGCAGCCTGTTGTTGCACCCCGGAGAGTTCTCCGTACCACCCTCCCCTGCTGTGGCTTCCCCAGTTGGACCGGTGACCACGGCATCCCCTGTTGCTCAGGGGACAATCCGCCATTGACTCCTGCGGAGGAGCAGGAGATTGCTGACAAACTTACTCAGTTCTGTAACGGGGACCGCCCAGATTTTCAGGGCGGAATATGATAAGCCTTGGAGATTGGGACTTGGCTTTCAGTCAATGGAGAAGTTATTCCGGGACTTCTTCATTGACCAGAAGTACAGGGTAACATATGGCTGTACACTGTTTGTAGACGGGGATGCTGATGCATGGTGGCGTCGGGTGTGAGCCACTGGAATTTCAAATCACTCGACAGCTACCCTGGTCTGAGTTCAAGAAGATGATTCTGATACGTACTTTTCCACGAGTAGAAAGAAAAAGCTGGAAGATGATTTGAAGAATCTTCAGCAAGGCGACCGGACGGCATTAGACTATTTTCAGGAGTTTCACAGCGTTACTCAACTGCGTACCCTAATGTCCGCCAGGGATGACCGCACCAGGTGGAGCTCTTTGAGTCGGGCCTGCGCCCTGAAATCTATACTCTGGTGCATGCTCAGAGACTACAGACCTTGGAGGAGGCAGCAGAGCATGCCCAGTGGGTTGAGAGGGGAGACCACGTCGTCGCCAGACGTGGGGGCCTGGTCGCTCAAGGCGCAGACAGGAAGCGACCAGCGCAGGACGACGGGGGACAGGCCAGTTCTTGGAGGCCGCCACGACCGCCACGGCCTCAGTTTTCCGGCCGTGGGCGCTCTGAGCGGCGAGGGCCTGGGGGATCCCAGAGGCCACCGCAGCATCAGCAGCAACAGCATTCGCAGAGATCGCAGTCGCGGCAGCAAGGGCCTCCGCGACAGAGGCAGCAGGCGAGGCAGCCCCAGGCTACGGTTAGGTGCATTTTCTGCCAGGGACAGCATAACTCTGATGCTTGTGATCTGAGATTTGGCCGTTGTTATCGTGTGGACAGTCTGGCCACCTCCGAGCTGCCTGCCCATATGCACCATCGACGGCTCCTTCTTCAGCATCTGCTCCTTCTTCGTCTCAGCAACGGTCGACGGCTCAGCGCCATATGCTCCAGCAGAGCTGGCCATCTCTTCCCATCCCACGGAGTATCGCCCTCCAGCTCAGAGTGGGCGAGTGTATGCTGCACAGGTAGAGGACTCTTCGGCAGCAATCACGTGGTGGCAGGTATCACCTTACTTCTGGCATTAGGACTCGTACATTATTTGATACTGGAGCATCGCATTCTTTTATTAGTAATCATTTGCATCATTACATGGGATAGAGGTAGGACTTTTGCCACGTGCACGAGAGGTTCAGATTCCCGATCACACCTTGCACGTGGAGGAGTGTTGTTGGTCCTGCCCGATGCAAATCGAGTCCTGGATTATGCCAGCTGACCTGTTGGTCCTGAGAAAATTGATGGACTTCGATGTGGTCCTCGGGATGGACTGGCTGGCTCGGTATTTCGCAACTATTGACTGTGCCGCAAGGACGGTCACTTTTAGAGAACCAGGCCAGGAGATGATGGTATACCGGGGATGTCCGAGTGCTTTCTTTGCCTCTATGGTTTCGACTTCCCGAGCAAGGCAGATGATCCATCGAGGATGTGTAGCCTTTTTGGCTAGTGTTGTTGAGGGGCCTACGGCGGCACCGGAACTCGGGGATATCCCTATTGCCCGCGAGTTCCCGGATGTTTTCCCACCTGAGCTGACTCGCATGCCGCCAGATAGGGAGATTGAGTTTGTGATTGACGTAGTTCCGGGAACTGCGCCAATCTCAAAGGCTCCTTACCGGATGGCACCGGCTGAGTTGCGAGAGCTTAAGGCGCAACTTCAGGATTTAATGGATAAGGGCTTTATTAGGCCGAGTGTGTCGCCTTGGGGAGCGCCGGTGCTATTCGTGAAAAAGAAGGATGGGTCACTTCGATTATGTGTGGACTATAGAGAATTAAATAAAGTGACCATCAAGAACAAGTACCCTTTGGCCGCGCATCGATGATCTTTTTGATCAGCTGCAAGGGTCTTGTGTCTTTTCTAAGATAGATTTGCAGTCTGGTTACCACCAGTTGAAGGTGAAGGCCGAGGATATTCCGAAAACGGCATTTAGATCACGGTACGGGCATTATGAATTTACAGTTATGCCTTTTGGGCTAACTAATGCCCCTGCCGCATTCATGGATTTAATGAACCGGATCTTCCGACTATACTTGGATCGATTCGTAGTAGTATTCATTGATGATATCTTGATTTACTCCCGAAGTGATATTGAGCATGAGGAGCACTTAAGGATCGTGCTGCAACTTCTGCAAGAGAAGAAGTTGTATGCCAAGCTGGCAAAGTGCGAGTTTTGGCTTCGGGAGGTAGTCTTCTTGGGCCATGTGATTTCCGCTGCAGGTGTGGCGGTGGACCCAGCGAAGATTGAGGCAGTCCGTGATTGGCCCCGACCGACGACGGTTTCTGAGGTACGTAGCTTTATGGGTTTAGCTGGGTATTACCGTCGGTTTGTGGAAGGCTTTGCGAAGCTCTCCACACCCCTCACTCGCTTGACGCGTAAGGGAGTGAAGTTTATCTGGAGTGAGGTCTGTCAAAAGAGCTTTGAGGAGCTGAAAAATAGACTGATGACCGCTCCTATCCTTTCCCTTCCTGTTATGGGAAAAGGATATGTGATCTATAGTGACGCATCACACAGCGGACTTGGTTGTGTGCTGATGCAGGAAGGGAGGGTAATTGCTTATGCATCAAGGCAACTCAAGGATTATGAGAAAAATTACCCTACCCATGACTTGGAGCTTGCAGCTGTAGTGTTTGCGCTAAAGCTCTGGCGCCATTATCTGTATGGGGAACATTGTGAAATCTACACCGACCACAAGAGCCTAAAGTACCTGTTCACGCAAAAGGAGCTGAATTTGAGGCAACGTAGGTGGTTAGAGCTATTAAAGGATTATGATGTAGATATTCTCTACCACCCAGGCAAGGCTAATGTGGTCGCTGACGGCCTTGAGTAGGAGAGCGGTGCAAAGTTTGTCTATGATGATCACAGACCAGGCGCCGCTATTAGAGGAGATGAGACGGCTCGACATAGAGGTTGTGTCCCCTGGGGTCTCTGCTAGACTGACATCTTTAGTCGTGCAGCCCACTCTGCTGGACAGGATCAAAGAGAAACAGAGTGAGGACCCCCACTTGGCCAGGATTAGAGATCATATTCCGAGTGATCAGTCTGGGGACTTTTCGGTAGATGCCTCGGGAATACTGAGGTACAGAAACCGAGCATGTGTGCCAATAGATGTGGAGATTAGAGAGCAGATATTGCGAGAGGCCCATTATACACCTTATACCCTACATCCTGGTGGGACTAAGATGTATAAAGACCTCAAGGCACACTTCTGGTGGAAAGGCATGAAGAGGGATATTGGGAGATTTGTGGCTCAGTGTTTAACTTGTCAGCAGGTGAAAGCTGAGCATCGAGTGCCAGCTGGCAAGTTACAAAGTCTCCCAATTCCCGAGTGGAAATGGGACCACATTACGATGGATTTCGTGGTCGGATTGCCAAAGGCACAGGGAGGAGCAGACGCTATCTGGGTAGTTGTAGATCGACTTACCAAGTCGGCGCACTTTCTGCCCATGCAGACTACGTGGCCACTTGAGCGACTAGCCCAGTTATATCTAGATGAGATAGTAAGATTACATGGAGTACCAGCCTCCATAGTATCAGATAGAGACCCGAGGTTTGTTTCGCATTTCTGGAAGAGTTTGCAAACAGCCTTGGGGACTGAACTCAGGTTCAGTACAGCTTTTCATCCGCAGACTGATGGGCAATCAGAGCGGACGATACAAATCCTGGAGGACATGTTGAGGGCTTGCGTCCTGGATTTCGACGGAGGGTGGATTCGGCATCTATCTTTGGCTGAATTCGCGTACAACAATAGCTTTCAAGCGAGCATTCAGATGGCTCCGTTTGAAGCATTGTATGGACGCAAGTGTCGATCACCACTTTATTGGAGTGACGTAGGCGAGAGGCGGACCTTGGGACCAGATGTCTTGATAGAGGCAGAAGAGAAGGTCCGGGTGATTCGAAAGCATCTTCAGACCGCCCAAAGCCGACAGAGGAGCTATGCCGATGTTCGGCGACGAGACTTAGAATTTCAAGTTGGAGATCATGTATTCCTGAAAGTCTCGCCGTCCAAAGGAATCAGGAGATTCGGCATTCGTGGAAAACTTAGCCCCCGATATATTGGACCCTTTGAGGTATTGGGGCGTATCGGGCCAGTTGCCTACCGACTCGCACTTCCTCCAAGGCTTGCTGGTGTCCATGATGTATTTCATGTTTCTACTTTGAGGAAGTATATCTTCGACCCATCGCACGTCATCGACTTCACATCGCTTGAGATCAGCGAGGATTTGAGGTATGAAGAGCGCCCACTGCGAGTTCTGGATCGAGAGGTGAAAGAATTACGCAGTCGGGCCATTCCCTATGTGAAGATCCAATGGAGCAATCATGACGAGCGCGAGGCTACATGGGAGCTCGAGTCGGAGATGAGGGATGCTCACCCCTACTTATTCGAGACATCGGACTGAGGATTATTGTTTAGTCTCGTTTCGAGGACGAAACTCTTTTTAGTGGGGGAGGATGTGATGATCCGGACTCCCGCAGGAACTGTACAACATTAAACAGTGACTGTAGGGAGCTTATTCGGTGAAGCAGAGCTTGTAGAATCGAAATTGGACATTTAATATAGACTCAGTGCGAAAATCGGAGCAAATGGAATTTTCCGGGAGCTTTCGGCAAAATTTCGGATGAGAATTTGGCGAAATGGACAGCGGATTTGGACTCAGCGCGCGAAAACGATCAAAACGGTATATTCACTTTATTTTTCGGCGCCAAAACACTGTTCACCGGAACAGTAACTCCGGCGACCGGAATTACTGTTCCGGCCGCCGGCGGCTACCGGCGGGCGATGGCAGGCGGCGGCACAGCGGCGGCGCAGCGGCGGAGCGCGGCAGAGCGCAGCGGCGCGCGGCGCGGGCGGGGGGCGCTGGTGCGGGGTCCATGGGCTTGCCGTGCACCGGGTGCACCGAAGCCTTACCTTGACACGTGGCGTTTTCCCATTGGCCGGCCGGCTTCTAGAAGGTGCACGTGGCGGCGCTCCGATTGGCCAACATTTTCCGGAAGACCCGGCGCGGGGACCGGGCCCGTGCTCCACGTGGACACGTGGCGTCTTCTGAGTGGCATTGCACAAGGCTGTTTCCTGTTTTGTCAACACGTGGCGCGTCCTGGATGGTCCATTCCGGTGTTTGCTGTTCTGCCCGGGATCTGGTGAGGGACCTTGGCCCATTATAAATAGAGCCTCCCACCCCCACCATCTTTCACCTCGGGCTCCGTGATGTAGAGAGAGAACCAGAGAAAGTGCCCTATACAAAAATTCTTCCTCTCTCTCTCCTCTCTCTCTCCTCAGAATTTTAGAATTTTTGAAGGTACCGATAGTGAGTTATCTGCGACGCGGCGCACTGCGACGGTTTTCTTTTTCGGCCCATTTCCCGTCGCAGTTCCGTCGAAAATTCCCTGTGGGCTAACCAGGAGGAATTTTTGGACGATTTTCGCGACAGCGCGTTCCTAGGAGGTAAGGCTTCGATTTCCATGTTGATTACTTTGCTCCATTTCGTACTTTTGGCATGTTTCCCGAGGCCTCTTTGACCCCCCTTTTTGCTGTGGAAATTTCTGGACAGTGTCAACTTCTCCGATTTTTATCTTGGCGTAGGAGCATCAGATCGAGGCGTTTAAAGAGTCGATTTTGATCTACTCTTCGCGAGGAACGCAACCGTAATTTTTCTGGATTTTTCTGAGCACTATACAGAGGTGAAAAACTCCTCTCTTTTCGTGCTATTTGAAAAACAGCAAAAGCTGTATTTTTATGAATAATATAGTAACACCCTGTGCAATGTGTGTTGCTGTAGGGCACCATTTTCGGCAGACAGCAGTTCTAGGGGACTGTGGACAGCCAGGAGACTTTCTGGGTGTGATTTGAGCTGTTCGAGGTGGGCGGTTGTTGCTTACCTCATTTTTGACAAGCTCACTGGGATTACTGGAACTCCCTTAAAATTTAATTGATGAGAACAATTGGGACAAACTAATATGACAATTGATAAGAACAATTGGGACAAACTAATATGACAATTGATGAGAACAATTGGGACAAACTAAATTGATGAGAACTATTGGGACTACTAACAGGACTACTAACAGGACTACTAACAGGACTACTAACAGGACAATTGATGAGAACCGCTGGGACGAACTCTCCTAAAATTTAATATAACCCCACAGATGATATGATGACTTATATTGGGACACTGTGTTTAAGACAAAGGCTATAATCTCGCATGCAAATGACTTTTATTCAGTAAATCAATCTTTTAAATCTTTGACACTATTTTACAACTTTTAAAATAAAGACAGTTGCATGCATGCCCGGACATCAGGTAGGGCCACTATTTATTGCTACACTATCATATTAAGGCTTGACATGTTTTATTGCTCTCTTTTGCTTTCAGTTGCTTGTCGCTCGAGTATGAGCAGGGGTTTGGAATAGTATAGCCAAGGTTATGTTAGATTATAAACTTGTGGGGTGTTGCGGTGACCGCGGACTGTAGGCGGTCGGCCGGATGTTTATCCTTGCATCAGAATGGGGTTGAGTCTGGTCTATTTTTGGCATCAGCAGGGGATCGGGCTTTTCTTTAGTGGATGGTTTTTCCTACTTATTGAGTACTATGGCATCATATCAGAGTTTCTTAGTGGATGGCTTTTCCCACTTTGATCATAGTCATGATCCAGTCCTGCTGTTTACGACACTTATGATACTTATTACTGAGGTACTTTTACTCGTGTGGGTCGCTCCCCTCGAGTGCCACTCCGGAGTGTGTTACAGACAGACTTTGAGTCCTTGAGACTCCTATCCCCTATCGGTGTTATGCGTTGACCAGCATACCCAATTTGGCAAACACTATTCCCTATCGGTGTCATGCGTTGGCCAGCATACCCGATTTGGCAAACACTATCCCCTATCGGTGTTATGCATTGGCCAGCATACCCGATTTGGCAAGGCACAGCAGGCAGTACCAGTGACACAAGACTGAGTTATTTCAGGCAGGCATGTTTGGTATTGTTGCATACAGTCATTTCATGCTACATGACATTTAGAGGCATACTAGTGGTGGTTTCCCTTTATTCAGCAGTTCTGTTTACAGCTTTACCACTTATTCCTTTCTGGCCTCTAGTAGTCCTAGTGGGTGCGTCAGAGTTGAGGTTTTGCCCACTAGGGGAGGCTACTAGTTTATCTGGTAGTTCTCACCCCCATTGTTCTTTTCTGTTTCTTTCTTCTCCTTTATTTTTGCAGAGTCGTCTGCGGGAGCTGCTAGGCCATCGGCAGCTGATCGAGGTAAGGGGATCGCTGAATAGATAGATCTCCTGGGAGACTGAGAGCTGTTAGATAGATGCTGCACCCTTTACTCAGACTGTGGTATTCTTCTTTTATTCTAGGTCTGGCTTTCGCCAGCTGGATGTACTATTTTGGTGAGCTGGGAGATTATTGTACATATTACAGCTTCATTAGTAGTTCCAGTCTGAGATACTATGTGGTTCTTCCACTTCAGCTCTGTATTATGCTCTTTTATTGTTTATATTATATCGGAGCAGGTTACCAGCGCTTCGTGTACTCGGGAAATCCCATGTGCACGGCGGATCTGTTGGCGAGCCCGGGTTCCGGGGCGTGACAGATTAAGTTGGTATCAGAGCTTAGGGATAGGTCAGTTGGGACTTAGGAAACCCTAGGCTTTTGACATACCCTAGGATGATAGGGTGCGAGAGACGTGGCAATTTTGCGGAAGTCGTTGTGTTACTTATTTAACTCTTCCAATAAAGGAAGAGGGGTCGACATAGCCTACTTCTGGTAGACTGTTATGTTGGCTGCAGACAACATAAAGTCACAGAAATAGGAGAATGTCTTTGACTTTCGCTAGAATGGGTCGTGTGGGGTTTTGATACTAAGGGTGGTTTCTTGTGGTAGGATGCCTCCGCAACATGTTGACGCGTTCGCAGCCTTCCTCCCCTGAGCCCGAGCCGGAAGAGTCCGAGCAGGGCCAGCAGAGTGAGGTACAGGAGCTGCAGGCTCAGATGGCCCAGATGTCAGAGGCCGTGCGGCGTCAGGAGGAGGCCATGGGTCGGCTGACGCAAATGTTAGAACAGAGGGCGCAGCCTGTTGTTGCACCCCCGGAGAGTTCTCCCGTACCACCCTCCCCTGCTGTGGCTTCCCCAGTTGGACCGGTGACCTCGGCATCCCCTGTTGCTCAGGGGACAATCCGGCCATTGACTCCTGCGGAGGAGCAGGAGATTGCTGACAAACTTACTCAGTTCTGTAAGCGGGGACCGCCCAGATTTTCAGGGCGGAATATTAAGCCTTGGGAGATTGGGACTTGGCTTTCGTCAATGGAGAAGTTATTCCGGGACTTCTTCATTGACCAGAAGTACAGGGTACATATGGCTGTACACTGTTTAGACGGGGATGCTGATGCATGGTGGCGTCGGGTGGAGCCACTGGAATTTCAAATCACTCGACAGCTACCCTGGTCTGAGTTCAAGAAGATGATTCTGGATACGTACTTTTCCACGAGTATGAAGAAAAAGCTGGAAGATGATTTGAAGAATCTTCAGCAAGGCGACCGGACGGCATTAGACTATTTTCAGGAGTTCACGCGGTTACTCAACTGCGTACCCTATGTCGCCAGGGATGGACCGCACCAGGTGGAGCTCTTTGAGTCGGGCCTGCGCCCTGAAATCTATACTCTGGTGCATGCTCAGAGACTACAGACCTTGGAGGAGGCAGCAGAGCATGCCCAGTGGGTTGAGAGGGGAGACCACGTCGTCGCCAGACGTGGGGGCCTGGTCGCTCAAGGCGCAGACAGGAAGCGACCAGCGCAGGACGACGGGGGACAGGCCAGTTCTTGGAGGCCGCCACGACCGCCACGGCCTCAGTTTTCCGGCCGTGGGCGCTCTGAGCGGCGAGGGCCTGGGGGATCCCAGAGGCCACCGCAGCATCAGCAGCAACAGCATTCGCAGAGATCGCAGTCGCGGCAGCAAGGGCCTCCGCGACAGAGGCAGCAGGCGAGGCAGCCCCAGGCTACGGTTAGGTGCATTTTCTGCCAGGGACAGCATAACTCTGATGCTTGTGATCTGAGATTTGGCCGTTGTTATCGGTGTGGACAGTCTGGCCACCTCCGAGCTGCCTGCCCATATGCACCATCGACGGCTCCTTCTTCAGCATCTGCTCCTTCTTCGTCTCAGCAACGGTCGACGGCTCAGCGGCCATATGCTCCAGCAAGCTGGCCATCTTCTTCCCATCCCACGGAGTATCGCCCTCCAGCTCAGAGTGGGCGAGTGTATGCTGCACAGGTAGAGGACTCTTCGGCAGCAGATCACGTGGTGGCAGGTATCACCTTACTTTCTGGCATTAGGACTCGTACATTATTTGATACTGGAGCATCGCATTCTTTTATTAGTAAATCATTTGCATCATTACATGGGATAGAGGTAGGACTTTTGCCACGTGCACGAGAGGTTCAGATTCCCGATCACACCTTGCACGTGGAGGAGTGTTGTTGGTCCTGCCCGATGCAAATCGAGTCCTGGATTATGCCAGCTGACCTGTTGGTCCTGAGAAAATTGATGGACTTCGATGTGGTCCTCGGGATGGACTGGCTGGCTCGGTATTTCGCAACTATTGACTGTGCCGCAAGGACGGTCACTTTTAGAGAACCAGGCCAGGAGATGATGGTATACCGGGGATGTCAGAGTGCTTTCTTTGCCTCTATGGTTTCGACTTCCCGAGCAAGGCAGATGATCCATCGAGGATGTGTAGCCTTTTTGGCTAGTGTTGTTGAGGGGCCTACGGCGGCACCGGAACTCGGGGATATCCCTATTGCCCGCGAGTTCCCGGATGTTTTCCCACCTGAGCTGACTCGCATGCCGCCAGATAGGGAGATTGAGTTTGTGATTGACGTAGTTCCGGGAACTGCGCCAATCTCAAAGGCTCCTTACCGGATGGCACCGGCTGAGTTGCGAGAGCTTAAGGCGCAACTTCAGGATTTAATGGATAAGGGCTTTATTAGGCCGAGTGTGTCGCCTTGGGGAGCGCCGGTGCTATTCGTGAAAAAGAAGGATGGGTCACTTCGATTATGTGTGGACTATAGAGAATTAAATAAAGTGACCATCAAGAACAAGTACCCTTTGCCGCGCATCGATGATCTTTTTGATCAGCTGCAAGGGTCTTGTGTCTTTTCTAAGATAGATTTGCAGTCTGGTTACCACCAGTTGAAGGTGAAGGCCGAGGATATTCCGAAAACGGCATTTAGATCACGGTACGGGCATTATGAATTTACAGTTATGCCTTTTGGGCTAACTAATGCCCCTGCCGCATTCATGGATTTAATGAACCGGATCTTCCGACTATACTTGGATCGATTCGTAGTAGTATTCATTGATGATATCTTGATTTACTCCCGAAGTGATATTGAGCATGAGGAGCACTTAAGGATCGTGCTGCAACTTCTGCAAGAGAAGAAGTTGTATGCCAAGCTGGCAAAGTGCGAGTTTTGGCTTCGGGAGGTAGTCTTCTTGGGCCATGTGATTTCCGCTGCAGGTGTGGCGGTGGACCCAGCGAAGATTGAGGCAGTCCGTGATTGGCCCCGACCGACGACGGTTTCTGAGGTACGTAGCTTTATGGGTTTAGCTGGGTATTACCGTCGGTTTGTGGAAGGCTTTGCGAAGCTCTCCACACCCCTCACTCGCTTGACGCGTAAGGGAGTGAAGTTTATCTGGAGTGAGGTCTGTCAAAAGAGCTTTGAGGAGCTGAAAAATAGACTGATGACCGCTCCTATCCTTTCCCTTCCTGTTATGGGAAAAGGATATGTGATCTATAGTGACGCATCACACAGCGGACTTGGTTGTGTGCTGATGCAGGAAGGGAGGGTAATTGCTTATGCATCAAGGCAACTCAAGGATTATGAGAAAAATTACCCTACCCATGACTTGGAGCTTGCAGCTGTAGTGTTTGCGCTAAAGCTCTGGCGCCATTATCTGTATGGGGAACATTGTGAAATCTACACCGACCACAAGAGCCTAAAGTACCTGTTCACGCAAAAGGAGCTGAATTTGAGGCAACGTAGGTGGTTAGAGCTATTAAAGGATTATGATGTAGATATTCTCTACCACCCAGGCAAGGCTAATGTGGTCGCTGACGCCTTGAGTAGGAGAGCGGTGCAAAGTTTGTCTATGATGATCACAGACCAGGCGCCGCTATTAGAGGAGATGAGACGGCTCGACATAGAGGTTGTGTCCCCTGGGGTCTCTGCTAGACTGACATCTTTAGTCGTGCAGCCCACTCTGCTGGACAGGATCAAAGAGAAACAGAGTGAGGACCCCCACTTGGCCAGGATTAGAGATCATATTCCGAGTGATCAGTCTGGGGACTTTTCGGTAGATGCCTCGGGAATACTGAGGTACAGAAACCGAGCATGTGTGCCAATAGATGTGGAGATTAGAGAGCAGATATTGCGAGAGGCCCATTATACACCTTATACCCTACATCCTGGTGGGACTAAGATGTATAAAGACCTCAAGGCACACTTCTGGTGGAAAGGCATGAAGAGGGATATTGGGAGATTTGTGGCTCAGTGTTTAACTTGTCAGCAGGTGAAAGCTGAGCATCGAGTGCCAGCTGGCAAGTTACAAAGTCTCCCAATTCCCGAGTGGAAATGGGACCACATTACGATGGATTTCGTGGTCGGATTGCCAAAGGCACAGGGAGGAGCAGACGCTATCTGGGTAGTTGTAGATCGACTTACCAAGTCGGCGCACTTTCTGCCCATGCAGACTACGTGGCCACTTGAGCGACTAGCCCAGTTATATCTAGATGAGATAGTAAGATTACATGGAGTACCAGCCTCCATAGTATCAGATAGAGACCCGAGGTTTGTTTCGCATTTCTGGAAGAGTTTGCAAACAGCCTTGGGGACTGAACTCAGGTTCAGTACAGCTTTTCATCCGCAGACTGATGGGCAATCAGAGCGGACGATACAAATCCTGGAGGACATGTTGAGGGCTTGCGTCCTGGATTTCGACGGAGGGTGGATTCGGCATCTATCTTTGGCTGAATTCGCGTACAACAATAGCTTTCAAGCGAGCATTCAGATGGCTCCGTTTGAAGCATTGTATGGACGCAAGTGTCGATCACCACTTTATTGGAGTGACGTAGGCGAGAGGCGGACCTTGGGACCAGATGTCTTGATAGAGGCAGAAGAGAAGGTCCGGGTGATTCGAAAGCATCTTCAGACCGCCCAAAGCCGACAGAGGAGCTATGCCGATGTTCGGCGACGAGACTTAGAATTTCAAGTTGGAGATCATGTATTCCTGAAAGTCTCGCCGTCCAAAGGAATCAGGAGATTCGGCATTCGTGGAAAACTTAGCCCCCGATATATTGGACCCTTTGAGGTATTGGGGCGTATCGGGCCAGTTGCCTACCGACTCGCACTTCCTCCAAGGCTTGCTGGTGTCCATGATGTATTTCATGTTTCTACTTTGAGGAAGTATATCTTCGACCCATCGCACGTCATCGACTTCACATCGCTTGAGATCAGCGAGGATTTGAGGTATGAAGAGCGCCCACTGCGAGTTCTGGATCGAGAGGTGAAAGAATTACGCAGTCGGGCCATTCCCTATGTGAAGATCCAATGGAGCAATCATGACGAGCGCGAGGCTACATGGGAGCTCGAGTCGGAGATGAGGGATGCTCACCCCTACTTATTCGAGACATCGGACTGAGGATTATTGTTTAGTCTCGTTTCGAGGACGAAACTCTTTTTAGTGGGGGAGGATGTGATGATCCGGACTCCCGCAGGAACTGTACAACATTAAACAGTGACTGTAGGGAGCTTATTCGGTGAAGCAGAGCTTGTAGAATCGAAATTGGACATTTAATATAGACTCAGTGCGAAAATCGGAGCAAATGGAATTTTCCGGGAGCTTTCGGCAAAATTTCGGATGAGAATTTGGCGAAATGGACAGCGGATTTGGACTCAGCGCGCGAAAACGATCAAAACGGTATATTCACTTTATTTTTCGGCGCCAAAACACTGTTCACCGGAACAGTAACTCCGGCGACCGGAATTACTGTTCCGGCCGCCGGCGGCTACCGGCGGGCGATGGCAGGCGGCGGCACAGCGGCGGCGCAGCGGCGGAGCGCGGCAGAGCGCAGCGGCGCGCGGCGCGGGCGGGGGGCGCTGGTGCGGGGTCCATGGGCTTGCCGTGCACCGGGTGCACCGAAGCCTTACCTTGACACGTGGCGTTTTCCCATTGGCCGGCCGGCTTCTAGAAGGTGCACGTGGCGGCGCTCCGATTGGCCAACATTTTCCGGAAGACCCGGCGCGGGGACCGGGCCCGTGCTCCACGTGGACACGTGGCGTCTTCTGAGTGGCATTGCACAAGGCTGTTTCCTGTTTTGTCAACACGTGGCGCGTCCTGGATGGTCCATTCCGGTGTTTGCTGTTCTGCCCGGGATCTGGTGAGGGACCTTGGCCCATTATAAATAGAGCCTCCCACCCCCACCATCTTTCACCTCGGGCTCCGTGCTGTAGAGAGAGAACCAGAGAAAGTGCCCTATACAAAAATTCTTCCTCTCTCTCTCCTCTCTCTCTCCTCAGAATTTTAGAATTTTTGAAGGTACCGATAGTGAGTTATCTGCGACGCGGCGCACTGCGACGGTTTTCTTTTTCGGCCCATTTCCCGTCGCAGTTCCGTCGAAAATTCCCTGTGGGCTAACCAGGAGGAATTTTTGGACGATTTTCGCGACAGCGCGTTCCTAGGAGGTAAGGCTTCGATTTCCATGTTGATTACTTTGCTCCATTTCGTACTTTTGGCACGTTTCCCGAGGCCTCTTTGACCCCCCTTTTTGCTGTGGAAATTTCTGGACAGTGTCAACTTCTCCGATTTTTATCTTGGCGTAGGAGCATCAGATCGAGGCGTTTAAAGAGTCGATTTTGATCTACTCTTCGCGAGGAACGCAACCGTAATTTTTCTGGATTTTTCTGAGCACTATACAGAGGTGAAAAACTCCTCTCTTTTCGTGCTATTTGAAAAACAGCAAAAGCTGTATTTTTATGAATAATATAGTAACACCCTGTGCAATGTGTGTTGCTGTAGGGCACCATTTTCGGCAGACAGCAGTTCTAGGGGACTGTGGACAGCCAGGAGACTTTCTGGGTGTGATTTGAGCTGTTCGAGGTGGGCGGTTGTTGCTTACCTCATTTTTGACAAGCTCACTGGGATTACTGGAACTCCCTTAAAATTTAATTGATGAGAACAATTGGGACAAACTAATATGACAATTGATAAGAACAATTGGGACAAACTAATATGACAATTGATGAGAACAATTGGGACAAACTAAATTGATGAGAACTATTGGGACTACTAACAGGACTACTAACAGGACTACTAACAGGACAATTGATGAGAACCGCTGGGACGAACTCTCCTAAAATTTAATATAACCCCACAGATGATATGATGACTTATATTGGGACACTGTGTTTAAGACAAAGGCTATAATCTCGCATGCAAATGACTTTTATTCAGTAAATCAATCTTTTTAAATCTTTGACACTATTTTACAACTTTTAAAATAAAGACAGTTGCATGCATGCCCGGACATCAGGTAGGGCCACTATTTATTGCTACACTATCATATTAAGGCTTGACATGTTTTATTGCTCTCTTTTGCTTTCAGTTGCTTGTCGCTCGAGTATGAGCAGGGGTTTGGAATAGTATAGCCAAGGTTATGTTAGATTATAAACTTGTGGGGTGTTGCGGTGACCGCGGACTGTAGGCGGTCGGCCGGATGTTTATCCTTGCATCAGAATGGGGTTGAGTCTGGTCTATTTTTGGCATCAGCAGGGGATCGGGCTTTTCTTTAGTGGATGGTTTTTCCTACTTATTGAGTACTATGGCATCATATCAGAGTTTCTTAGTGGATGGCTTTTCCCACTTTGATCATAGTCATGATCCAGTCCTGCTGTTTACGACACTTATGATACTTATTACTGAGGTACTTTTACTCGTGTGGGTCGCTCCCCTCGAGTGCCACTCCGGAGTGTGTTACAGACAGACTTTGAGTCCTTGAGACTCCTATCCCCTATCGGTGTTATGCGTTGACCAGCATACCCAATTTGGCAAACACTATTCCCTATCGGTGTCATGCGTTGGCCAGCATACCCGATTTGGCAAACACTATCCCCTATCGGTGTTATGCATTGGCCAGCATACCCGATTTGGCAAGGCACAGCAGGCAGTACCAGTGACACAAGACTGAGTTATTTCAGGCAGGCATGTTTGGTATTGTTGCATACAGTCATTTCATGCTACATGACATTTAGAGGCATACTAGTGGTGGTTTCCCTTTATTCAGCAGTTCTGTTTACAGCTTTACCACTTATTCCTTTCTGGCCTCTAGTAGTCCTAGTGGGTGCGTCAGAGTTGAGGTTTTGCCCACTAGGGGAGGCTACTAGTTTATCTGGTAGTTCTCACCCCCATTGTTCTTTTCTGTTTCTTTCTTCTCCTTTATTTTTGCAGAGTCGTCTGCGGGAGCTGCTAGGCCATCGGCAGCTGATCGAGGTAAGGGGATCGCTGAATAGATAGATCTCCTGGGAGACTGAGAGCTGTTAGATAGATGCTGCACCCTTTACTCAGACTGTGGTATTCTTCTTTTATTCTAGGTCTGGCTTTCGCCAGCTGGATGTACTATTTTGGTGAGCTGGGAGATTATTGTACATATTACAGCTTCATTAGTAGTTCCAGTCTGAGATACTATGTGGTTCTTCCACTTCAGCTCTGTATTATGCTCTTTTATTGTTTATATTATATCGGAGCAGGTTACCAGCGCTTCGTGTACTCGGGAAATCCCATGTGCACGGCGGATCTGTTGGCGAGCCCGGGTTCCGGGGCGTGACAATTATGGAGCATGTTATGGAGAATAGCATTATGGAGAATAGCATTATGGCTGTTTGGAGTTTGTACTGCTCGCGACCTACGTCCTATCTGTCTGGAGAATAGCTTGGTCAAACTTTTATCGAAGGTTTTGGCCACAAGATTACAGCATGTTATGGAGCTGTTAATCAACCCTTTTCAGACGGCTTTCATCAAAGGGCGTTCTATTTTCGACAACTTCTACTCGGCTCACATTCTCGTTCATCATCTGCATTCCACAAAACGTCAGGCAGCACTTCTGAAGATCGATTTTGAGCGAGCCTTTGATCATATTAATTGGGCCTTCCTTTTGGACTTGTTGCAGTCGAGAGGTTTCAGCGCTAGGTGGATTGGCTGGATCTCCACCCTCCTCCATTCGTCTTCGGCCGCGGTGCTTCTGAATGGCGTCCCTGGCAAAAGCTTTATTTGCAAGCGAGGGCTTCGCCAGGGGGATCCCCTCTCTCCTCTTCTTTTCAATTTGTGCATTGATGTGCTCTATCAAATGCTACAGGTGGCTACTGACAGCCTCGCGCTCCCTAGTGTAGGTGTTGGGGATGTCAAGATTCATACCCTTCAGTTTGCCGACGATCTTCTTATCTTCTTTGACGGCACCTCTCGGTCGGCTGGAGTTATTAAACAGATTCTGGACGCCTTCTCTTCAATTTCGGGACTTAAGATTAATTTCGATAAAAGCTCTATTGTTCCGATCAACCTTTCGGGCACTCAAGCTTCGGCCCTCACCAACTTCTTTGGTTGCTCACTTCAGGGTTTTTTGTTTATGTATTTGGGTCTTTCACTCTCTCCCAAGGCTCTCCGTAAGTCCGACTATTTGCCGCTTATTGAGAAGGTGGACAACCGGCTGGCGGGCTGGAAGGCTTCTTCGCTCTCGTGGGGTGGCCGTCTCGTTCTGCTCAATTTGGTTCTCTCCAGCATCCCTGCTTTCTTTTGTTCAATCTTCAAGCTCCCGGTGTGGGTAATTAAATCTATTGATTCAATTCGTCGGGGTTTTTTCTGGAAAGGCAAGAAATTATCCAATGGATTTCATTGCCTAGTTAACTGGGAACAGGTGTGTCGGTCCAAAAGGCTCGGTGGAGTAGGCATCCGTAATCTGAGATCCATGAATTCAGCTCTTTTGATGGAGGGACTTTGGAATTTCTATAACTCGAGATCTCCACCTTGGGTGCGCCTTTTGACTCAGAAGCACTATAGATTCAGATCTCCTGCCTCAGCCCCTTTGGTGCCTGCTGGATGCTGTCCTGTTTGGAAAGGCATCCTCTCTACGTCCTCACCTTTTCATCTCTCTATTGCTTTCTCGCTTAGGAATGGATCTTTGGCGGCTTTTTGGGATTCGATATGGAGAGGGGAATTTCTACTGCGCAATACCTTTCCTAATTTGTTCGCTATCTCCAACATTAAACATTTGTCGGTTAAAAATTGGATGCGCCGCTTTTCTCACTCAAGTAACTTGGGCTTTAGCCAGAACCTACAATGGGTGGAACAGCAAGAAGTTGGGCTTCTTCGCAACCTGATGGAAGGGGTTACGCTTAACGAGGATTTCGACACTATCTCGTGGAGATGGGGTAGCAAGGGGGTATTCTCTGTCGACAGCGCCTATAATTTTTTATCTTTCGACGGAGTGGATGCCCGTAAAATACGGCACCTTTGGTCGATCAAGATTCCACTTCGTATTAAATTATTCCTATGGCTGGCCGGGAGATATAGGTTTTTAACTACGGATATTTTAGCCAAGCGGGGTTGGCATGGCTCGTCGATTTGTGTGTTATGTGGAGCAGATTTAGAAAATCTGGATCACATCTTTTTTCGTTGTGCTTTTGCAAAAACCTTGTGGGACAGGCTCCTGCAGAATTTTCCGATCACTAGGCAGCGATTGGGTATTGACAAAGGCGACCTAGCTCTTAGATGGAGGATAGCCAGGTTGACTATGTCGGATCGTTGTCAGGGTACTTTTGATATTTGGTTTGCAGCTACGTGCTGGGAAATTTGGAATGAACGGAATAGAAGAACCTTCGATAATAGCACTAAATCGTGTGAGGACTGCGGAAGAAGAGTGGTTGACACTGTGAAGTTTTGGAGTTTGGCGCTGGGAGATCAAGCTGGGGACGAAAATTAGGTCTTCTCTGTATTTGGTGAAGGAGGTGGTCTTTCTTCTTCATGAGGGGTCTTGAAACTGATGAGAGAAAGCTTACAGTGTGCCTACTCTAAGAGAATGTTGGGTCTTTTATCTGCATCGAAGCTGATAGTGCTCGAGGAGTCTTACTATCTTTTTCTTGGTGTCGGGAGCAACAGTATTTTGGTTTCTTCTTCTGTTTATCTTGATCCTGTTACTTTATGCAATGTTCTTGTCTTTGCCGTCAACTGTGGGCCAGGGCTACTGTCTTAGTCTTTGGATGAATGGATGGTCATGATGATGTTTTTGTTGCTATGGTGATTTATGGGTTGATACAGATCTGGGACTAGTTTGGGTCACTCCCAAAGGGTTTATGGTGTTACGGCATTTTGGTATTGGCATATTTCGTGAGTCAAGTCAGTGAGTTGAGTCAGAGTCTTAAAGGGATCAAATTGTCAATCAGCAATCAAAGACTTAGAGAAGATTCAACAAGAGCTCAAGTTGACACTCAGTGTCTTGAATCTTGAAGATTGAAGTTGAAGAATTGTGGATCAGTTACATCAATCTCAAGAAGAAAGTATTCAAGAGGATCAGGTATGTTTAACTAATTAATTGTGGTGATCCGAATACTTTCTTATAGTGTAGAAACACTTGGATGAATTTTTAATTGCTTAATAATCAAAAACTGGTGTTCGGACTTGTTCAGGATCCGGATCAGAGCCAACGATCCGGATCCCGAAGGTTGTTGCTTCATACAAGACTTCGATCCGGATCCATGCAATTTCCGATCCGGATCCCGAATGTTAAGTTTTCTGATTTGTATGAACGATCCGGATCGGGCAATGCGATCCGGATCCCGAACCTTGGTATTTCTGGAATCGTCAATCTCGTTACGACGATCCGGATCGCAGTAAATCCGATCCGGATCGCCGTCCTGAAAATTTCCAGATAAGGTATGTTTTTTATTCTTATCTCTTTCCAAGGGTTTCTAAACTATAAATAGACACTTAGGGTTTCTCAAAAATGTGGGAGCTACGGCCGATCAATTTCTAAAACACTTGAGAGCAACCCTAGAGGCTAGGTTTTCATCGTTCTTCTTTATAGCCTCTTTTAGGTCAATTCGATGGTTCTTTCAAGAACATATCTTTTGTCGAATTGATCTAATCTTTGCTTAGAGATTTCTTCTACGGTTCCTCATTGAGAATCTAAGCAAAGGATCACCATCGAAGTCAATATTCTTATCGACTGAGTTTGCGTCGTGGATTCGACGTGGCATCGTGGATTCGGTGTGCTAAAGGCGTTTCGTGGATTCGAAACGTGTGCTCGTGGATTCGAGTGGCGTTCGTGGATTCGAACGTATGCAGTGGACGTGCAAACGGTGGAGCGCGAGGTCCAAGAAATTGAAGGAGGGGTTAAATCCGTGGAGACGGTAATCACCTTGTTATTCTTCTTTTCTTAGGGATTGTTATTGCGTGGATATCCAACCGGTCAGCGCAAGGTCCGAAGAAGCTGAAGGAGGGGTTTGAGTCCGTGGAGTCGGTAATCACCTTGTTATTCTTCTATTCTTAGTGGATTGTTATTGCGTGTTGGTCCCGTGGTTTTTCTCCTGGATTGGAGTTTCCACGTATATCTCGGTGTGCTGTTTTTATTTTCCGCATTGGTTTTTATTTTGCACTGAGATTGTGTTTTTAAGTATTACACCTATTCACCCCCCCCTCTAGTTGTTTGATAGTACCTATTTAGATCCTTATTACATATAACCCAACATATGGCATCTCTCATTCTTTTGATAGCTCTATTTTATTGGTTTCAGGGAATATGGAGTTGGTTTTGTACCTCTGTTTTGAATGATCGAAGGTTGGAGATAATGTTCAGTTGGTGAGTTTGTGGAGTCTGCAGCCTTCTAAGAGTAATGTTGGGGTTTACTGGCGGCTACGGTGTCCGCTGCCATTGGAGCTTGGTCCATGGTGTTTGGTGGCTGTCAATGCCTGAAGATTGGGGATGGCACTCTGCGTCGAAGCGGTATGTTGCAGGATATCAAGGTAGTATCTGGGTTGTGCATTACATCGAATTTAGGTGTTTGGAGTTCAGAAGTTTTGGTTGATGGCTTGGGTTCCTTGCTCAACTGCTTTATAGGATTTCCTTACTGTATTCTGTCGGCGACTTGGGGTTCGGGGCACGTCATGATTCTCAGCTATTACATAGGGCCAATGAAGAACTTGTTCTTGCTGGTTTTGTGAAGAAGTATTAATGCAATTGCTGAAGATCTAATGCCTCTCTTTTCTTTTACTGATGTTTTATTGCAAAATGCTAGCTTATTCTACTCTTGAACTGTAAGGTCAAGGCCCTACTTTGGTATCTGATGCTTGTTCTCTGAGTTGGCAAGCTTTGCTTTAGAGATCGTATTTGCAGAGTTGAAGTTGCAGTGTTGTCTCTTGCAATTATTATCGAGTTGGGTCACTAATTTGGTTTACTCACTTGAACTGGTTGTGTTGATTGGTTCATTCTTTTGGCAACTACCATGATGGCTGGTAACTACCATGATGGCTGGTAACTACCATGATGGCTTCGTCGACTCGTTGCTTCGGTATGATATAAGAGGTTTGAAGATTTATTTGTTATCTGTCTGGCGTTGATTGTAAAAAGGGAACAAGGGAAAACAACGACGTCGATCTTCGTTAGTTATTTCCGGCATTGACAAAACCTAGAGCTGTGTTTTTCTTTGTTTGGGATGTGCTTCTCTTTTATCACTATGAGCTGGGATACAAGGGCTGTGCGTCTCGGTTCATCATATAATGCTAAGATTGCTTGTGGCTTTTGGTTTGGGTCTGGAGTTTGTTCCCAGTGACGGCGACGGCTACACACTGTCTGCTTTAATCTATTTGTTTGTTTAATTGGGAGTTCACTCGTGTAGTATTAGCGATTCGATCCCTTTTGTTGGTTCGGGAGTGGGCTCACTTCTTGTATTTGGTGTAGTGTTGGGTCTTTTTTTTCAGTCCTGTCCTGTACTGTTCAAATAGGGTATATCCCTGTTTAATCAAAAAAAAAGATAAGAAGCATTATGTTTAATATTTTCCTTTTTCTACTTTATTTTATCCTCTCCTATTATTCTCAACCAATCAAAGCGTGTAAAACCATCAGGAAAATAAAATTTTATTGACCTTGTTGTTGTTAAGATGTGATTTACAATCATACCTTCCTGTACAGTTTGAGCGGGGCTAAACATGGAGACCATCACTGGCCCCTTCCTCCTCTTCACAGCCCAATATTTGAAATGCAACACATACACAACTCATCATACTGCCCAGCATACATAGAAGATATGTACAATTGCCTGAGAGGGGTGAATTGCACCAAGTTTTATTTACTTTGGTTCTCTATTAATTTAGACATTTGACGTTTTAAACTTCGCAAACCATTCCATTTTAGTCTAGTCCTTGCTATTATTTTATAGAGTAATGCTCCTATACACCGATTCATTTAAATCTAGTCCCGTTCATGTTTTAGGGTTTAGATAGACTTTTAAACGGTATTAACCTGTTCAACATGTTACCAATCAAAATCAATCGTGAGCGTAACATTAGAAAATACATATTATTCTATTACTAAATTTAATAATATCCAACAAATATTTTTTTTCTTATTTAATTTTGTTACTTACCAAATTTGACAGTGACAAATTTGATAAGTAGCAAACCTTCATAAATTTGAATTTGAAATTTAACTTCAATTAGAACTTTATATTTATAATTTTAAATATAAAATTTTAACTTGAAATTTTTATTTTTAAAAATTAATTTCAAATTTTAAATTCAAATTCAATTTATATTGTTACTTACAAACCCAAATTTATTTATTTATTTAAATATAAACTTTTTATTTTTAAAATTAAATTCAAATTTTAAAATTTTAAAATTTTTAAATTTGAATTTAATTTGCACTATTACTTATAAAACTAACTTCTTACTTTAAATTGAAATTGAAATTTTAAATTTGAATCGAAATTAGATAATTTTTTTCCCTTGTTAGACTACTAAATTTGATAGTGCTCTAAAAATCTTTATTTTCTTACTTAATTTTGATACTTACCAAATTAGATAGTAGCTAATTGGTTAAGTAACTATCTCCTCAATACATAGATTAAATTTGAATTTAAAATTTAATTTGAAATATAAAGTTTTGATCAAAATTGAATCAAAAGTTTTATTTTTAATTTGTATTTTATATTTAAGAAAATTTTGAATTTGATTAAAATTGTGTTCGTTCGAGTATTACATTAATAATTTGAATTCAAAATTTATTATTTATTTAAATATATAATTTTTTATGTTTGAAAATTAAATTCATAATTTAAATTTGATTTTAATATATACTGTTACTTATAAACCCCACTTTAATTATTTATTTAAAATTTAATTTGCATTATTACTTATGAAACTAACTTCTTACTTAGAATTGAAATTGAAATTGAAATTTTAAATTTGATTTAAAAGTTTTATTTGAATTGGTACTTTATATATTTAAAAATATTTTGAATTTGATTCAATTTTTAAATTTCTAAGCTTTTTTAATAATAAGTTTACAATTTGAATGTAATTTAAATTGTTAACATGAATGAGATGATTTCTCTCTTCAATAAGAATATATTTAGGAAACTAATAATCAACATATTAGGAATAAATTTAGAATGAAAAAAAAAATCATAATTTAAAAAATTTTATTATACAAAAATATTCTTTTATTCCTATCAGATGACTAATTTAAAAAAAATTAATGGCTAAAATCTAAATGGTGTATATATAGAAGCATTACAGGAAAAGTAATTGTTTTATATTTTAATTCGTATCGTTCGGTAAGCTGCAGTCTTTTCTCGACTTAAAAAAGTTTACAATCACTCAGTCTAAAAGTATCATATGGATGAAGGGTTCTTCAATACCAACTACCAAGAGAATGAGGGGAACAACGCTTGTAATTAAGGCTGATGACCGGAGATCCCATCTCTATTCTCCCTTAATTCACTTATAATTTGTGCACCTATCATCGATGTTACGGAACATAATGTGAACGGTGCTGGGAAATGTACCATGCATGGTTGCGGCCTTTAGTAATTACAACAAATTCATGTTTAAACTCTACTTATAGAACAGACTATTTTAAAATGCATATATTCCCCGTGGATTAGCCAGCCTTGTCAAATTTATTACAATGAATAAACTCATTTAGTCAAGAGGGACTACTTGAAATAAAAACGACTCCAATTAATTTAAATTATATGAATCCAGGAAACCAGGAGATAAGTAACCTGCAGAACGGTGTTGCAGGAGATCGTCCCTAGTATCTTGGCTCTTGTATATAAACACTTCACATCAACTTTCTCAAACCTGCATAATTATTTCTATTCTAGAGTGAGATGGAAAGTAGAATTCAAATTCTTGTAAAATAAACAATAACTATTGAAATTCATGAATTCCAATCTGATTCTATAGCCAAATATAGATGAACCAAATAAAATTTTAATGTCTCTCGTAATGCTACAACTCAGATACACTACAAAATATTTTTTTTATATTTAAAGATGCTTAAAAGCGTTCCAATGTAATCTAGTGTCATATTTGAAAGCGTCGGTAAATAAAAAGTTGCCATGTATATGCCGATGTTTATGCCCTGTAAAATATATTCGGACACTTTAAAACATCATAATTTTTTTAAATCTTAACTCTTTAAAATGTCAAAATAATAATAATAATAATAATAGTAAAATTTATCATTTCATAAACTAGTTTGATATAATAAAAGGTCTATATGACGATATTTTTTGAAACGTCGATATTTGCTATTGTGTAGGGACGCTTGGGGCACATTTTCTAAGCGTTGTCTTAAAAGCGTTATTATATTATGATTTTCTTGTAGTGAATAGGAGTCTCCTATTTATTGTTGTTCAGATTGGAGAATGTTTTCCGAGTTGCTGTTCTTGAATTTCGTTGTTAGTTTATAAGTGTACAAATTGATTGAGTATGTTTATAGATCAAAATTAAATTAAAAACAAATTGAAAGAAAATTCTGTATAAATTAACCGTAGTCAGCCAGTCCACAATGCAAGAAAGCTTTTCAAGGAATTAGCCAGAGTCACCAGTCCACTAGTGCTCTGTGAAGAGGTGGTGCAAATGTTTCCTCATGATTTGATATAGTTTGCCTCTATTTTTTATTTTTTATTTTTTTTGTTTGCTTTTAATTCTATTAAAAGGTGACCTTGAGGATGTGCCATCTGACAAGCTTCAGACAAAAATCTTTTGGGACTGTTTTGCCTTATGTTGGCGTCGCTTGCTTGGATGCCATGTTGTTTGGATATATATATATATATATATATATATATGGTTAATTTTATACAGATCCTTGTAAACATATTTAATAGTAGATATATCCCAATAAAATTTAATTTTTCATATTTATTCCTTCAAAAGTCGTAAGTTATTCATATATATCAATGTGGTTTAGTACCGTTAGTTTACTATTTATTTTTTAACAGAATATATATGAAATATTATTTTTGCCCTTTCAAATATATTCCTTCAAAAGTCCCAACGGTTAAAATAATATAAAAATATAATGTAAATTTTTCTTACTAACTAACTAAGATTAAATATTTAATCTATGATTAACAATATTTTTCTAACGAATATTGACGGTAGGAACATATATGCACAACTTAGGATTTCTGATGGATAAATATGAAAAGTTGAATTTTGTAAGGATATATCTGCTATTCGATATATTTTCAAAAATTTGTATGTAATTAACCCATATATATATATATATATATATATATATATATATATATATATATATATATATATATATATATATATATATATATATAAAATTGAGCTTCTATGTTTGTAAAAGTACAAAGTTATTTGTGCTTGTGAGTTTTTTACCATTGGATGTAGAAATGTGCGGTTAGGATGATGGTGGGCCCCTTGGGTTTAGTGGGTGGTTTGTGAAATAGTATGATCTAAGGGGTAAAATTAATCAAAGGATTAGATCTAATGGTAGAAAACTTATAAGTACCAATTGCTTGGTGTTTGTACAAGCACAGTAGCCGAACTATATATATATATATATATATATATATATATATATATATATATATATATATATATATGAGCAATGCTACTTGTACACCCCGAAGGGGTGTACATCATACAGCTCCACCATTTTAATGGTGGCGATATTTTTTACGGGTCACATCGAGTGACCCATCATCACACCCCCACCCTTAGATGGGTGGGGTGTATGATGTACACCCCGAAAGGGGTGTACACATAGCATTTTCCTATATATATATATATATATATATATATATATATATATATATTGCACTTGACCATTAAATAATATATTTTGTTTTTAAATTTTACTTGGTATCAAAATAAAAATTCTTATATAAAGGAAACCTTAGCGGACCTTTCAATTCGTGACCTGACCATTAAATAATATATTTTGTTTTTAAATTTTACTTGGTATCAAAATAAATATTCTGATATTAAGGAAACCTTAGCAGACCTTTCAATTCATGACCTCGACTATCATGTCCGATCAGAAGAATGTGATAGAGATATAATCATACCAACTAAATTCCTCGGATAATTCGATCTAACGCCTAAACTAGACTTCTTAAAGTTTTTTTTTTTTAATTTAATTTTTTTAAATTTTTTTTTTTTTAAATCTAGTATCATTTGAATAAATTTTTTTTTAAAAAATAATTTAATGTTATTAATATAAGTTTATATGTTAATTATGAGAGAAATTTTTTTTTCTTCCAACCCACTTTCTAAATAATTTAAATTTTATTAATTTAAATTATTATTTAATAATAATAATAATAATAATTATAATAATAATAATAATATAATAATAATAATAATTATTATTATTATTATTATTATTTTATTTAACTATACTATTGACATTATTAAATATCATGTGCAAAATATGATATTACTGAAAATAAATATAATACAAAATAATATGATTGTATACTTAAATATAAATAAATATAATAATAATATTTTTATTATTATTATTATACACTCGATATTATTAAATATTTAATATGACTACGAACTGAATATAATATGTATATAAATAAAAATAATACAACTATATATATTTACCTAATTAATTATTCGACACTTTAACGTAGCAGCTGATATAACTAAAAAATCAATATGATATTAAAATAATATGACTATACATTATATAAAAATAAAAGTGATATAACTATACAGTAAATATAGTGTGTTTTGAAAAATAAAGAATGAGAGAAAAATAATAATAATTTTTCTTTCTCCTAATTAATATATAAATTCATATTAATAATATTAAATTATTTTTTTTAAAAAAAATAGATTGAAAATATTTTTTTTTAAAGAAACTAGATTGGGCATTAGTTCGGAAATTGGACGTGGTAGAAAAATCACTAGCGGCAACTATTTCACGTGGGCGAGGGCGATAAATAACTCCCTGCGGGCAAAAGAACAAGCTCGCATTTTCTTTAATTTTCTTAAATTTTGAGCCATCTTCCTATTGTAATATGCAATATTGGATTTCACTGAGGTTTGAGTCACATTATGATCTAAACCCCGCCGAAAAATTATTATTATTTAGTGTGGATTTCTAGTTTCAGATTAATCTAGAATCACAATCCGACCAAAATATAATCAAAATTCAGTCCAAACTAACTCAAATACTAAGAAGCAAACTAAAATTTTCATACGAAAGATCGGAATAGTAATTTTAGGGCACTTAAATAATAGATATACATTATAGTGTTAGTTCCATAGCATGAATTGTCATTTACAAATATCATTCATTAAATTTGCACAAATTTACATACATTCGTATATTGGCTAAATTTATGCATTTTATTTGTTAATAATAAATTTCAGTTCATAGTTTTTTTTTTATTTGAAAATTGCTTTTAAAAGAAATATGGTTAGTTTGAAAATAATTTTATCATTCATTTTAACAGTACGCTGATGATTGTTCTCCCATAAAATGGATGCCAACTGTTTTGGTAAAATTCCCACTAGAAACAAAGTATCTAACTATTTCTTTTTCTTTTAATTTATTTGTTATCTATATTTTGTATAAGCTCACTGAAATCATCTAGCTAGATAATAAGAGCACGATAACACTATAAAAAAATTTATTTAATATTTTAAAATATTTTTTTTATATTTAATAATATTTAAAAACGTCTTAATATAATTTAACGTCGTATTTAAAATTTTCGATTAAAACGTCGATAAATAAAGAATTATCACGGATATATTAACACTTATGCCAAACGTGTCGGCAAAATAAATCATAATACTTTAAAACGTTAGAATTTATTGAAATTCTACGTTTTAAAACCTCCGAAAATTTAAAATAATAATAAAATTTATTATTTAATAAATTAATTTTATATACTAAAATTTATATAACACCGATTTTTAAAATATTAATATTTATTATAATGTAGAAATATTGAAGGCTACTTTTCCTACAAGTCGTCCAAAACAGCATTCTTAAGATATTTGTATAGTGATAGTACAACTAAAAATTGCTATCTCCAGCTGCCACTGATAATTATTTGTATAGTGATAGTACAACCAAAAATTGCTATCTCAGCTGCCACTGATCAATTATCTTCCACTATTTCCTCCTCCTCCCCATCACCACCACCATTTGGTGCTCCTTTTTTCATTTCCTCCTTCGTGGACTTCAGCACCTGCACGAGGTCCTCCAGCCGCTCATCCACGCCCTTGTCCTCAGACTTCTGCATCATGGTCTCCGCGACATCGGCCGGCGTGATCTTCACCTCCTCTAGCAATTCTTTAATCTGCCCAAAAAGATGGTGCTCCTCCACGTCGGCGTAGTTCTTCGCCAGCACCTTGAAAGCCTCGAAGCAGCAGTACGGCATCTCGATGTGCTTGTCCATCCTCCCCCGCCGTATCAGCGCCGGGTCGAGCTTCTCCACGTGGTTGGTCGTGAACATGAGGATTCGCTCCCCGCCGCACGCCGACCACAGCCCGTCAATGAAGTTGAGCAGCCCCGACAGCGTCACCTTGCTCTTCTCCCTCTCTTCCTTGCCCGGCGGCAGCCCATTTTTCTTATCTTCACTTTCTTTTTCGTCCGTGTTTTTCTTCTTCTCCGTCTTCCGGGTGCCGGTCAGGTCGAGCGAACAGTCGATGTCCTCAATCACGATGATCGACTTGCCGGTCGTCTCGATGAAGAGCTTGCGCAGTTGGGTGTTGGACATCACTGAAGTCAGCTCGAGGTCGTAGATGTCGTAGTCGAGGAAGTTGGCCATGGCGGCGATCATCGTCGACTTGCCGGTCCCCGGAGGGCCATACAGCAGGTAGCCACGCTTCCATGCCTTGCCGATCTTGGTGTAGTAGTCCTTTCCGTTGCGGAAGGCAACGAGGTCGTCGATGATCTCGCGCTTCTTGGCGGGGGGGATGGCGAGGGTGTCGAAGGTCGACGGGTGCTCGAAGGGGACGTGGCTCCACGACGACCGCTTGAAACCGTAGTCCCAGTGCTGGTTCTCGATGTTCGTGAAGAGCTTCCGCTGGCGGTTGCTCACCGTCACGGCGCTGCCCGCCCGGAGGATGTGCGAGAGGTAGGAGTTAACCACCAGCTCGCGGTGGCGCTTGTGGAAGCTCAGTTGGTAGTGCCGCAGCTTCACCTGCGGGGTCCGACTCCTGAGACAGAACGCTTTTTCTGTTAGGACTGTATTTTTTGAACTGTTTTCGAACCATTTTCAATCTTTCTGATTGATCTCATGATACTAAGGCTTATAAGTAGATTTGAAATAAATAAAAAGAAATTGAATAAGAAATTTATTACTATCTAAAAACATAAGCTGCAGCCGGAGAAAGTTATTTTATAATTGGATTACCAGGGAGAGGGGCTGCGTTCGACAGGGGCGGAGCGGGAGGACCACCAGAGCCTGGCGCCTTGAAAGTCGTCAGTGATCTCCTCGTTGTCGCCCATGCTGAGGAGGAGCCGGTCGCTGTCCTTGCCGATCTCGGCCTGGAACTTGCGGGCGCGCTGCGAGCACGAGGAGGAGAGGTAGGCCTCGATGGCGGTGAAAGCCTCACTGCGCTTCATCCGCTCGCCCACGAACTCCGGTATCTCGAAGTAAAGATGCGGATCAAAGAATGACAGAAATTTACGACTGTATCGGACCAAATAGAACTCGAGCTGACGAGGGAGGTACATCTTGAGCATCGGCCACAGGATCATGAAGCTCGCCAGCGACGAGCCCAACCAAGCCCATTTCTCTACCATCTCTCTCTTATTTTGTAAGTCTCAATTGCTTTTCCAGTTCCGTGCTTGTGCATATATT
>CM055067.1:6422438-6462438 GCA_029204045.2 Tillandsia leiboldiana | reverse complement strand
TTTGTATATTTGGTAAAGATTTGTAAATTTTTATTTACAAATTCCATATTACTCCCTACTAATATATACACACATCTGTTTATTACAATAATTTATTTATCTACATAATTATCGCCGAACTAACTTCTATTATTCCACAATTGATCTGTAATATCCGTTCGAATGGCGTCGCCCCGCCGCGAGTCTGATGCACCGGGCAATGAAGCATCAGGAATTTGAATACCTTCGTCATTCTCTTCCATAACGGTAGCATTTTGATCAACTGAATCATTGAAGTATCGATCACTACCGTGATGTCTAATAATAAAATTATGTATGACGCAGCAAGCCATTGCAATCAGACACTGCACCCTAAACGGAAACGGCGTTGCAATATTTAAAATCTTAAATCGCTTTTTCAATACCCCGAATGTTTTCTCCACCACATTACGTAATTGGGCATGACGATGATTATAAAGATCCTTCGGGCTCCGATGTACCCGACTACGTGCGTTACTATCAAATTGGCTGATATGATAGCGCTCTCCTCTATACGGCGCCAAAAATTTGTCGGTGTTTGCGTACCCAGAATCAACCAAGTAAAATTTTCCTGTTAACGACACAATATAATAAGAAGTTATACTGTAATTATATATGTATTAAAATTAATAACTGTAATATAGTGAATTGTCAGATTTTCTTACTACCTTCGGGTACTGTGAAACCGCCACTTTCACCCGCCCATCTGAGGACTCGCATATCAGCGGCGGATCCTTCCCACCCAGTGCAAACAAAAAGAAATTCTTGATCAAAGTTGACCGCAGCCATCACATTTTGTGATGTAAACCCTTTCCGACACCGAAAACGTGCTTGGTCGCTCAACTTGACAATCGCCGGAATATGGGTCCCGTCAACCGCACCAATTGCATTCTGCAAATGTACATCGAACATTCAATATCTTTCTTTTTTAAGCCGTCGTTGGCAATACTCATATAATTAATCGTATAAAATACCAATGATTTAAATTTAATACATCACCTTGAAAGGATGGAAATTTGTACTATCTGAGATCCGCGGATGAACTTGAGTGTTGCTTGTCGGTTGAGTGATATATTCGTCTTTTAACATAACGATGCCCCGCAGTACCTTATTAAAATATCTACTAATTGTCTCCCCTGAATGTTGGAATGTTTCGGCGAGCACCCTATTTGCAACGCCGTGGCCAATACAAAAAAGAAATATTCCAAGCTGTTCATCAACGCTGATATTTCTTGAGCTATGTATAAGTCACTTACCAACAAGCTCATCTCGTAAAGCAATGAATGTGGTAGTCATCATTCTGAAATGCTGGTACCCACGGTCAGGATGACCATTTAATATATCACCAATAAATTGATGCCCAGTAAATGGTCTGGTTCGACATGGTTGTCTCGGGATTGGAATAACATCAGTCTGATGACCTTGATCATATTGCATCGCACAGACTTGTTCCCAATAATCGTCATCGTCATCTAATATCGTCAGTATATTCGCAACGATCGCGAACGAAAATATGGTGCGATAAAACGAAGCTTCCATTTTTTCTGCAAAGAGCCGTTTGTATTCAAGCAATATGTCGCAGTATATAGACATTGTCTAAACATTACAAACAAATACGTCAAGTATATAATGCAACATACAACATAACAAGTCTCGAAAAAATACCATAGTAGTTATCATCCTCAACTAAAACACATAACAGTAGTACAATATTACATTATCACATACCTAATCTAAACATAAAGTAAAGCATCATAATGTTCCTACAATATTACATTACCAGGTACATATTTTAAACATAAAACTAAGCATCACAATGTTCCTACAATATTACATTACCAGGTACCTAATTTAAAGATGTAATTAAGCATCACAAATGTTGCTAAAATAAAACATTCCCAGCTACATAATTTATACATGAAATTACTGAACTATTATATTCAAGGGAAGAACTGTCGAAATAAAAGAGAGTCTTTCGCTAGTTGGCGATCCAGCCACTTTATAGCATGCGCGTCGTTCATTGTCATGAATACTTGCCTATTCTTGTCATTTTTTAATGCCACGGCGGCTGCCACTACCTGATCATCTGTAATTCCATGTAAAGAGTAAACTCGGGCGATACATTCCTCGATTGTCGCGATATTGCCTCGTTGGCTAATTTCAACTTGGTACATTTGGCGGACTAGATCAAGCTTTTGCTTCCCAATTTCCACCATTTCAGCGAAGTGGTTACTTGTGCCTTGATCCTTTTGCTTCCCAACATTTCTATGCTGGGTAGTTGATCGGCGTGGAGATCGAGGCCTTTTCCCCGAAGAGCTATGCCCTGAACCACTTCCACTAGCACCGAAGTTTGGTCCTAGAGGAGCAGGACTTGGCGATCGTGATGTATAACCCGGCATTATGTTCTCAAAGCTGGGTGGTATAGCTGGATCATCCTCATGAGGAGAAGATGAAGATGAACTATCAACAGTTTCGGGAGGTGGCATAACAGAGGAGAACCCGAATGTGCCTGTTGCCGTATTTTTTTGAGTAAGGAACTCAATATCCTTATAATGAGGGAATGGTTTATCCCTACATTTTGCATAGGCCGGATTCTCCTGGACAAAGACAAGAGGATTAGGATAGCTTCACCAATTTAAATATCTACTAACTTACAATCTTAACGCAAATAATATAAATTTTACCGCGATTACTGCTTGCCAGTCTTCATTATCACCAGCGGTAGGAATGTTGTTCGTGTGATCCCATCCCCAGCCGCTCTTGTTAGCTAAGTAGTAATATAATGCAAAAGCTCTCTTCAGAACTTTAATACGGTTCTTTATTTGGTCCTTCGATAGGTCGATATTATGTCTAGAATTGACCTCTTTAACGACTCGGTTCCACGCCTGAGTTGTGAAAGTACCATTTATATTGTTTCCTAGTGCGTGCTCCTCTGTTAACAAAGATAATAGGGTGCTATCCATAGATTCGGTCCAGTTAGGTGTTCGCGTTCCCATTTGTGGGCGCGAACTACTTCCACCTTCTGTCCGCATATTCTCATTTTGACGGTTGTTTTGGGTTTGTTCGATGTTATTCGTAGGCCTAGAAAATCTCTTCCAAGGACGCATCTGATTAAAATAAATTGTTATTGGTAAAGATCATGCAACACTTACCATTGCTTCCCAACATTGGAGTAGTGTAAATTAATTATTAATATGGAATTAAAATTGTTGGCCCAAACCGGATGATATTCAACCTTGGTTGTTGTCAAGAAATAGTGTATATTTTTATAATAATTTTGCTCAATTAGTTTCCAACTACACATGGGGTTGCAATGGATTATAAATCCTTGCCATCCAACTGATGAATATGGAAACAATCATCATTGCAAAGGTTGGGCGATTTCATCCTTTTTGGGTCATTTTTCGCGGCAACTAGCAATTATACATTAATTTCCAATTATATATACGAACAACACTCACTTACACCAAACATATGGAATCTCAGTAATATATATAGCAATCATATGGGAGTGAGATTAATGGAGCGGACTTACTTTGCGTGAGTAGTCAATTCGGCTTTCGCAAGTCAGATAATGAAATCAACCCAACAGATCGGCACCAACAGTCAGCAAGGCAGGCAATTCACAATGTTGGAAACACTGTAACCACGACAGGAGCGCAAGAAGTAGGCAGACAAAGAAGAGGGCGGCGGCTCGGGGGCCGGGGCGCGGGGGGCGGAGGAAGAAGAAGGCGGCGGCTCGGGGGCCGGGGCGCGGGGGGCGGCCGGCCTCGGGGGGGCTCACGGGGCGGCGGACTCGGGGGCCCGCGCGCGGGGGGCGGCCGGCCGCGGGGGGCTCGGGGGGGCGGAGGGAGAAGAAGGTGGCGGCTCGGGGGCTCGGGCGCGGGGGGCGGCCGGCCGCGGGGGGCTAGGGGGGCGGAGGAAGAAGAGGACGGCGGCTCGGGGGCCGGGGCGCGGGGGGCGGAGGAAGAAGAAGGCGGCGAGCTCGGGGGCTCGGGGGGCGGAGGAAGAAGAAGGCGGCGGCTCGGGGGCCGGGGCGCGGGGGGCGGCCGGCCTCGGGGGGGCTCACGGGGCGGCGGACTCGGGGGGCCCGCGCGCGGGGGGCGGCCGGCCGCGGGGGGCTCGGGGGGCGGAGGAAGAAGAGGGCGGCGGCTCGGGGGCCGGGGCGCGGGGGGGGGGGAGGAAGAAGAAGGCGGCGAGCTCGGGGGCTCGGGGGGCGGAGGAAGAAGAAGGCGGCGGCTCGGGGGCCGGGGCGCGGGGGGGCGGCCGGCCTCGGGGGGGCTCACGGGGCGGCGGACTCGGGGGCCCGCGCGCGGGGGGCGGCCGGCCGCGGGGGGCTCGGGGGGGCGGAGGGAGAAGAACGCGGCGGCTCGGGGGCCGGGGCGCGGGGGGCGGAGGAAGAAGAAGGCGGCGAGCTCGGGGGCTCGGGGGGCGGAGGAAGAAGAAGGCGGCGGCTCGGGGGCCGGGGCGCGGGGGGCGGCCGGCCTCGGGGGGCTCACGGGGCGGCGGACTCGGGGGCCCGCGCGCGGGGGCGGCCGGCCGCGGGGGGCTCGGGGGGCGGAGGAAGAAGAGGGCGGCGGCTCGGGGGCCGGGGCGCGGGGGGGCGGAGGAAGAAGAAGGCGGCGAGCTCGGGGGCTCGGGGGGCGGAGGAAGAAGAAGGCGGCGGCTCGGGGGCCGGGCGCGGGGGGGCGGCCGGCCTCGGGGGGTCTCACGGGGCGGCGGACTCGGGGGCCCGCGCGCGGGGGGCGGCCGGCCGCGGGGGGCTCGGGGGGCGGAGGAAGAAGAGGGCGGCGGCTCGGGGGCCGGGGCGCGGGGGGCGGAGGAAGAAGAAGGCGGCGAGCTCGGGGGCTCGGGGGGGCGGAGGAAGAAGAAGGCGGCGGCTCGGGGGCCGGGGCGCGGGGGGCGGCCGGCCTCGGGGGGGCTCACGGGGCGGCGGACTCGGTGGCCCGCGCGCGGGGTCCGGCTGGCCGCGCGGGGCTCGGGGGGCGGAGGGAGAAGAAGGCGACGAGCTCGGGGGGCGGAGGAAGAAGAAGGCGGCGGCTCGAGGGCCCGGGCGCGGGGCGGCGGCCGGCCTCGGTGGGCTCGCGGGGGCGGCGGGCTCGGGGGCCCGGCGCGGGGGGCGTCCGGCCGCGGGGGGCTCGGGGGGGCGGAGGGAGAAGAACGCGACGAGCTCGCCGGGCTCGGGGGGCGGAGGAAGAAGAAGGCGGCGGCTCGGGGGGCTCGGGGGTCAGAGGAAGAAGAAGGCGGCGAGCTCGGGGGGCTCGAGGGGCGGAGGAAGAAGAAGGCGACGGCTCGGG
Organism: Tillandsia leiboldiana; assembly: GCA_029204045.2. Taxonomy (NCBI): domain Eukaryota; kingdom Viridiplantae; phylum Streptophyta; class Magnoliopsida; order Poales; family Bromeliaceae; genus Tillandsia; species Tillandsia leiboldiana. The sequence goes on along the minus strand of CM055067.1, from coordinate 6,457,123 downwards.
GGGCTTGGGGGGCGGAGGAAGAAGAAGAGCGGGGGCTCGGGGGCTCGGGGGCCCGGAGGAAGAAGAAGGCGGCCTCGGGGGCTCGGGGGCCCGGAGGAAGAAGAAGACGGCCTCGGGGGGCTCGGGGGGCCGGGCTCGTGGGATCTCGGGAGGCCGGGATCGGGGAGGGAGGGAGGAGGGAGAGAGCGGAGAGGAGGAAGGAGATGAGGAGGGGGGCCGGGATCGGGGAGGGAGGGAGGAGGGAGAGAGCGGAGAGGAGGAAGGAGATGAGGAGGAAAGAGATGAGAGAGAGAGAGAGAGAGGGCAGGCATCATCAATGCCTGCAGGCAGGCATTGATGATACCTGCTTGTCTCGGGAGGTGGAAAAGGGGGGGGGGGGTGGGGAGAGAGGAGAGAGAGATGAATATTTTATGTAATAAATAAGGTAAAAATAAGGAAAAAGGGTAGTATGGTAAAAAATTTAATAATAAAATATTAAGGTGGGATTTGTTATACCAGCTATTCTCCTTGTTCTGGGATAAGCAATACCAGACGGTTCCAGGTGCGTTTGAGAGAATAAGGGGGATATCCCCGCTATTCCCGGTTCCGTTCCAAAAACAAACGGGGCCTTAGGGTTTAGTGGGTGGTTGGTTGAATAGTAAAAATCATAGGGGACCACTATAATCCTGGCCAACCGCACATACTTTTATCCAATGGCTAAAAACTTGGTAGAATCAATAATTACTTGGTGCTATCGATAGTATTCCAGCCGGACTATATATATATATCCAACTTTTATATATATATAAGTTGGATATACATATAGTCCGGCTAGAATACTATCGATAGCACCAAGCAATTGGTGCTATCAAGTTTTCTGCCGTTGGATGAAAAGATATGCGGTTGGGATTATAGTGGTCCCCTAAGATTTTTACTATTCAACCAACCACCTAGTAAACCCTAGGGGACCACTATCATCTTAGCCACACATTTTTTAATCCAAAGACTAAAAACTCGATAGCACCAATGACTTGGTGCTATCGATAGTATTCTAGCCTAATTCCCTCTCTCTCTCTCTCTCTCTCTCTCTCTCTCTCTCTCTCTCTCTCTATATATATATATATATATATATATATATATATATATATATATATATATATATATATGCTGTAATACTATCGATAGCACCAAGTCATTGGTGCTATCAAGTTTTTAGCCCTTGTATTAAGAAATGTGCGATTAGAATGATAGTGGTCCCTTAGGGTTTAGTGGGTGGTTGGTTGAATAGTAAAAATCTTAGGGGACCACTATAATCCTGGCCAACCGAACATACTTTTATCCAAGGGCTAAAAATTTGGTAGCATTAATTACTTGGTGCTATCGATAGTATTCAGACTATATATATATATCCAACTTATAATCAATATATATATATATATATATATATATATATATATATATATATATATATATATATATATATATATATATAGAGAGAGAGAGAGAGAGGAGAGAGAGAGAGAGAATTAGGCTGTAATACTATCAATAGCACAAAGTCATTGGTGCTATCAAGTTTTTAGCCTTTGTATTAAAAAATGTGCGTTTAGAATGATGGTGGTCCCTTAGGGTTTAGTGGGTGGTTGGTTGAATAATATAAATCTTAGAGAATCATTATAATCACAACTGCACATACTTTCATCCAAGGGCTAAAAACTTGGTAGCACCAATTACTTGATGCTATCGATAGTATTCCAGTCGGACTATCTATATATCCAACTTATAATTTATATAATGGCTAAATTACAGAAAACCCCCTTATAATATACCATTTTTTTACTTTACCTCCCTGTCTTTAAAAAGCCTACATTTTGACCCCTTGTAATTACGTAATTATTTTTACGGGGCAACGGGGTTAACAGAATAGGTAAAATGACGATAATGCCCTCCTTATCCCTGTGCTTATCCCTGTGCTCCCCTCTGACTTCACTGTCGCCCCCGCCCCCGCCCCCGCCGAGAATGTGAGAACCCGGATTTTCCCACGTTTGGGTTACTGTTGGATTGGTGACTTCTGGAGACCAAGGTTGAGTGTTTGAGGTGTTTGCGCGCATATTGGACACAAGATTTGGACCCGGCATGAAAAACGGATCAAGTTTGCTTTCCCGGGAATATTTGAGAAATTTTAGAAGTGGAATTTGGCAAATCGGACAGCGGATTTAGATTCAGCACGCGAAAACGCTCAAAATGGACTATCTACTTATGTTTTTCGGAGCCCGGATGACCCGGCACGGATTTCGAGGTTCGACGGCACTGTTCCGGCGGCCGGAGAGGCGGCGGCGGCGGCTGGCGGCGGAGTGTGGCGGCTGGCGGCGGCGGAAGAGCGCGGTCCACCGCGGAGGCGTGCACCCGGGCGCTGGCCACGTGGCGGCTCCCGGTTGGCGGGCGCAGTGGGCGCGGTCCACGGGAAAGGCGCGGGTGCACGGTGGACCGGGGGTGGACACGTGGCAGATCGGGGTTGGTGCGGTGTTGTGCGCGCGGTCCACGGTGCGGGGAGCTGGTACCTCGGGCCGCGTGCCCGACAGGCGCGGGTGGGCGCGCGTGGGGCGCGACGTGGGCGCGCTGACCCGCGGTTCCCGGCGTGGGCGCCACGTGTCGGCCACCGCTACGGCCACGTGGCGCATGGCCGTTGGCCCAAACAGCTGTTTGCTGTTTGGGGTGGACGCGTGGCGGGCTGAGGGACTTCCGGGCGTGAACAGTAACGGGCCGGGCCCGTTACTGTAGCAGCCCGGAATGTCCGGGCGCCCGGTTTTTGGCCCAAAAGTCCAATGGGTGGATTTTCGGGCTGAGCCTATAAATAGGCTGCTTGTTAGGGCTTTTGTCCCCCTTTCCCGAGCTCCCCTCCCCTTAGCCCCTTTAGCAAAGTTGGAGATCTTCGTGTTGCGCATCTTCTGGCAGAGGCCCGGATTTTTTGGAAGACGACTTCGGCATCGGAGCGCAGTGTGGCGATTTTTCATCGGAGGCCCGTTATCGTCGCAGTTTGATCTGAGAGGTCCACAGAGCTACTCTGTTTGTATTTTTGGACGATTTCTGTGGCATTGGATTCACGAGAGGTACGTCTTCGACTTTCGTGTTGATCATCTTGCTGGATTCAGAGTTTATGACACGGTTTTCAAGGCATTTCTAAGCCACTGTTTTCTGGTGGAGTTTTTGGACAGCGGCCCCTTGCCGGAATTTTATCTCCGCACCCGAGTGTCGGATCGAGACGAGCCTATACACTTTTTGGATCTACTCGTCGCAAGGATTATCATTGTATTTTTCCGGGATTTTTCTAAGGCTTGCCCGAAGGTATACTATTCCCCTTTTATCTGTGTTAGAGTTTACAGTTGTGTGGTTGTGAGTGTTTGCGCACCTGTACTGTGGAATTTGTAACTTGGCCTACGGGGCTCGGATTTGGGCGTGCAGGTACCCGTTTCGAAGGTCTCGACGAGACGATCGCTGTGATATTTTTATCGGAATTTTCAGGGCACTTTCTGCAGGTGGAAATTTCAGATCTTCAGGACTGTCTTATGCAGATTTTTGTACTTGGCTATTTTGTGGAATAAAATGTAACCTTGGACCTTTTTGTTGTACCCAGGGGTATTTGCGGATGTTTGTGAACCCGTTGGTGTTGAGGATTAGTGGAGGTTGTTTCTTCTGGTGTTTTCAGCTGTGGAACTCCGGACAGTTAGCGTTTTCAGGTGGGTGGCCTTGTCTCCAAGATTGATGGACTGTACATTAAATCTGCCATAGTAGGACTATGCATGTTAGTGAAATGCTTGTGCAGCATGTTAGAATGTAGGAATTGCTATTCCTTGTATTATCTGATGATCTTGTCATCTCCTTGCTTTCTACCATTTGTAAATTATAGTTATTGGAACTTGACCTAGCACCCCGTCATATGTTGCATGTGTAACCAGACTAGTAGAAAACCCTCACTTGGGCTAGGGTTATTTCTGCTTTAGACATCCACACTTCTACTTTCCTGGACATAGTGTCCTTCTTCGCCCGGGTAGTGGGCCGAGTGGTCATGTGTTATCTTTTAGTGTGGGATGCATGTTACACTCGTGCTTGGGAGCAGAGTGGAGTCTGGTAGATGTAGTTGATCGTTCATCTGTTGCGGGAGCCGTTTGGGTAGACGGCGGTCCCGATATGTTTTATTTTTCTTGTTTTATCTGTCGCCGCTGTGTTAGTGGCAGCGGTATATCAGTGTTAGCAGGACCTTAAACCCAGAACCTTTTTGGACGCACATATGATTTTAGTCAACCAATATTTTCTTCCAAGCATCGTAGGGTCGCCTGAGTCTGTTCTTGTTTGATTGGACGAAGGCATTAGCCCTTCGAGGCTTAGATATAAAACTTGGTTTCAACTGTTTTCCTAAGAAGAACTAAAAATCATTAAATATGGATTTCTTACAGATCAAATGGCTTCAGTAAGAAATGTCACCTTTTTCCTATAAATTAACCACCGAGATGATTCGAGTGGTCTGGGTTCTAAGGTCTGCCTTTTCTTTGGACGAGAACAACGAGAGGCTATGCCTAGAGCCTGTTCTTGTTTGATTTGGGTTGTAGGTTCTAGTCTTTCGGGGTTCCCGGACCCTTCATTGAGTCAGTGGTTGCGATGTTCGGCCTGTTGGCCTGTTGAGGCAGTTGTTCGCAGTGGATGCGACGTTTGGCCTGTTTGGCCTGTTGAGACAGTTTCTCGCAGTGGATGCGACTTTGTGCTATGAGTTGGTAGAGTGTGATCTAGAGGTTGTTTTTCCTGATTTAGTGGTGGAGGTGTCACGCCCCGGGGCCGAAACTGCGACCCGGGCTCGCCAACAGATCCGCCGCCTATACGGTGAACCCCGTATAGACGAAGCGTCTACCTGCAAAAGAAAGATGCTATACTAAACAGATATCAGAGCTGGAAGTAACTGCTAAAAATAAAATATATACAACTCCAAGTCCTCACCACAAGTACAAAAGTCGCTCAACTCTGAAATAAAAGTACAACTCTACACCTCACTACAAGGTCTCTCAACAAGTAACTCTCAAAATATAAAAAGGGTACATCTACTCTCAGGACAACGACTGGTAGGGATCTAGCTCGTGACTCCCTCACCTCCATCCGAAGAAGCAGCAACTGGAGCAGCAGAAACAGGAGCAGACGTCCCTGGGGAAAAATACACCACGACGGGTGTGAGAACTACATCCCACAGTAGTTCTCAGTGGGTGCCGTCAACAAGCCCAACGGTCTGCCCACTAAGTCTACTAGAGGCATAAGGTAATAAATGAAATACTGAAAGAAGAGCTGGAAAAGAATATCTCTACAGCTACTATGTCCCTATCTAGATGCTCAACAAGTGGAACAGAAGGAAAACATGATGCATCTACTAACTCTCAGGTATAGCAACCCTCTAAACTACAATGACTGCCACATAGGGTCCAGTCAAACCTGCGCCCACCTACTGCTGCACATCCTCAACAGGACGGTCTACCGTAGGGTGTCCATGACTACCACATCTTGGCCAGCCAGAGGGACGGCATCGACAAGTCACGATAGAAGAACTCAATCTCACGCTGGTTACAACAACCCGGTCTAAAGCTCAATCTCAACGCCGATTACAACTACCCGGTCTAAAGCTCAATCTCAACGCCGGTTACAACAACCCGGTCTTGCCTACTCCGGAGTGGCACTCGAGGGGAGCGACCCGCTCGAGTCCATAAGTAACCCATGTCCAACAGCTCTGTCATGCATCTCAGTCAATCAAGCAAAAGTCGACACTATGCTCAAAGTGGAGACTCACTCAATCCACAATGCAAAAACCCAGCCCCAACTGATGTATAACACTAATCGGTCAAACCGCCCACAGTTCGCGGTTACCGAAATATTAACCCGAGTCGATAATCTGGTGCAATCCCACCCGACTCAACAATATAGCTATACTATCCCCCATCCCTGCTCTCTAACCCGAGCAACAAGGAACACTCGACAGTCGGGACCGCTGTCAACCCAACGACTCCCTAAAACAGGCATCACTGACAGGATAACTCCACAACAGAAACAATAAAGGGTCCGGGAACCCCGGAAGACTAGAACCTACAACCCTAATCAAACAAGAACAGGCTCTAGGCATAGCCTCTCGTTGTTCTCGTCCCAAAGGAAAAAGGCAGACCTTGGAACCCAGACCACTCGAACCATCTCGGGTGGTTAAATTTATCGGAAAAAGGTGATATTTCTTATTGAAAGCCATTTGATCTGAAAGAAATCCATATTTAATGATGTTTTAGTTCTTTTTAGGAAAACAATTGAAAACAAGCTTTATATCCAAGCCTCGTAGAGCTAATGCCTTTGTCCAATCAAACAAGAACAGACTCGGCGACTCCACGATGCTCGGAAGAAAACATTGGTTGACTAAAATCATATGTGTGTCCAAAAACAGTTCTGGGTTCAAGATCCTGCTATCACTGGTACAAAGCTGCCACTGACACAGTGGCGACAATAAAATAAGAAACCAAAATATCTCGGGACCGCCGTCTACCAAACGGCTCCTGCCACAAATGAACGATCAACTATATCTACCAGACTCCACTCTGCTCCCAAGCACGAGTGCAAGAATGCATCCCACACTAAAAGAAACCCAACCACTCGGCCCACTACCCGGGCGAGTAAAACACTATGTCCAGGAAAGAAAAGGAGTGTGGATGTCTAAAGCAGAATAAACCTAGCCCAAGTTGGAGTTTTCTACTGGTCTGGTTACACATGCTGCATATGACAAGGGTGCTAGGTCAAGTTCCAAGACGACAATAATTTACAGATAGTAGGAAACAAGAGATTGCATGATCATCAGATAACGCTAGAATTATCAGCTATCACTTTCTAGCATGCTACACAGGAATATCACTATCATGCATGGTCCTACTATAGCAGATTTAATGCACATTCCATCATTCTTGGAGACAGGGCCACCCACCTGAAGGTGCACAACTGTCCAGGGTTGTACAGCAAAGAAAGCCCAGAAACAGATTTACCAGCACAACCACCAAGCAACCAGTACACTAGCAGTGTTTAACGCATCCTGGGTACAAAATACCACCGAAAGTTACATTAATTCCATAAAATTCCAAGTTCCACAAATCTGCTGTGAACAGTCCCCTTAAAGCGAAATTTTCACCTGTAAAACAATCTCCAAAAATTCCAATAAAAATATGACGGCGATCCTCGCGTCGATACCTTCGAAACGGATACCTGTACGTCCAAAACTGAGTTCGGTAGGTCAAGATATAAATTCGGCAAGGTGGTGCACTCAAATAATTTCTGCATCAAAAACTGTAGCACTGTACACAGGGAAACAGGGATTTTCACCTCCAAATAAATCTCTGAAAAATCCAAGAAAATACGAGCGTGTTCCTTGCGATCTCTTAGGAGTAAGTCGGCGCAAGAATCACTAAAAAAGGAGGTCGGGGTAACCCAGGGGGAATTTCACACCGATCTGCGACGAAGAAGAACACCGAAGATGAGACGTCGCTCCGCGCCGTAAAATCTGGAACCTCGGGATGCGTGGCCCTAAAAATCCCAAAACTCTGCAGGAAGATCGAGCACTCGGAGGTCTACAACTTTCCTAAAGGGTGCAAGGGTTGGGGAGCTCGGGAAGGTGGAGAAAAACCGAGGTGAAGGCAGCTCGGGTTCAAAAATTAAGCCAACCAAACAAAACAATTGGAGAAATGCCATCCATATCCCAGAATTTTCTCGGTGCGCCTGGAGCACGTACACCACCCACTCCAAAGGTGACACGTGGCGCCCCCAAAATACGCGGGAGCCGCGGGTCAGCGCCCACGCGCGCCCACGCCCGCCTGTCGGGCACGCATCCCGAGGCAACAACTCCGCGCCCCGTGAACCGCGTGCAAACACCCATCCAATCACAAGTCGCCACGCGTCCACCCCCGGTCCACCGTGCACCCGCGCCACTGCGTGGACCGCACGCACCAAGACCGGCCAATGCCAGCACGCCACGTGGCATGACCACGGTCCACCGTGCACCCCGCCAAGGTGCATGGACCGCGCCTGCTGCGCCGGCCAACCGGAGCGCGCCACGTGGCCCGCGCCCGGTGCACACCTCCCGCGGTGGACTGCGCGCCTGTGCCGCCGCCAGCCGCCGCGCTCCTCCGGCGCCGGCGCCGCTCCGGCCGCCGGAACAGTAACCCTTGCCTCGAAAAACGTGTTTTCGCATCCGGGCTCCAAAAAATTCAAGTAAATAGTCCATCTTGACCGTTTTCGCGCGCTGAATCCAAATCCGAAGTCCGATTGGCCAAATTCCACTTCTAAAATTTCCCAAAAATTCCTGGAAAAGTAAACTTGATCCGTTTTTCATGCCGGGTCAAATCGTTGGTTCCAATAAGCGCGCAAAACCCTCGATCACCCTAATGGGCTTCTAGAAAAGCAAACAAGCTCCAATTTCACCCGAAATTCAATTTTTTTGGGCCTGACATGTGCACAAACACCTCCCGAAGACACTAATCCAACCATAACCCTTAAGCAGGGATTCGGGTCCTCACAGGAGGTGGTTCTCCCACTTAGCTTTGAGAATCTTGGGGTTCTGGCAGATCGAGTCGTGGAGGTTTCCCGACTCAGCCATGGTCGTGCATTATCTGATTGAGTCGTTGAGGGTTCTCCGACATAGCTGTGAGAGTGTTTTGGGCTTTTCCTGTTTGAGTCGAGGTCCTTTTTTCGACTGAGTTGTGCTTTGAGCTTGGAGTTACTGATCTGTTTGATCGTGGATCATAGCCTGCATGAGCCACATTTGAGCTTGACAGAGATACTTTACAGAGATACTTGATATGGGTTACTTTGACTCGAGCGGGTCGCTCCCCTCGAGTGCCACTCCGGAGTAGGCGAGACCGGGTTGTTTTACCGGCGTGAGATTGAGCTTTTCTATCGCGACTTGTCATTGCATTTGTCCCTCTGGCTGTGCTGGTGTTGGCAGTCATGGACGTCCTACATAAGTCCGCTCCTCCGGGACGTAACGGCAGTAGGTTGGCGCAGGTTTGACTGGACCCGATGAGGCAGTCAGTTCAGATTGGGTGATCAGAGATGAGAGTTAGTTGTGGCATCATATTCTTTCTGTTCCACTCTTTGAGCAACTAGATAGAGGCATAGTAGCTGTAGAGTTTACTTTTCCCAGCTTTCCTTACAGCACTGCTTTTGTTACTTTATGCCTCTAGTGGACTTAGTGGGCAGACCGTCGGGCTTGTTGGCGGCACCCACTGAGAACTACTGTGGGATGTAGTTCTCACACCCGTCGTGGTGTCTTTCCCCCAGGGACTTCTACTCCGGTTCCTGTTGTTCCTGTTGCTGATCCTTCTGACCGAGGCGAGGGAGTCGCGAGCTAGTTCCCTACCCGTCGTTGGAGTGTAGCGGTACCCCTTCAGAGGAGAGCTTCAGTAGATTAGTTATTTTATTTTCCTCCTTTGAGAGACTGATGTAGTGAGGATGGTTATGTATTGAGAGCCTGTACACTGATGTCTTTATTGGAGTTACCTCCCTGTTGAGTTCTGATTCTTGTATTTGAGGACATTGTCTGATTATCATTCGTGGGAGGCGGACATTCTTGTATTATTTCCAGTTGTACAGTGATTATTTTAGTTACAGCAGATCTTTTTATTTATAGCTCTGATATCTATTTAGCTATAGTACTTTTCTTGCAGGTAGGACGCTTCGCCTATGCGGGTTTGGCATAGGTGGCAGATCTGTTGGCGAGCCCGGGTCGCAGTTTCGACCCCGGGGCGTGACAGATATGCAGTGGTATCAGAGCCTATGTTGTAGGTCATTGAGGACTTAGAAACCCTAGGCTTGTGGTTGGACATTAGGATGACTACGTGAGAGTCGTGACTTTTAGCGAGAGTCCTGATCGAGTTTTGTACCTCTCCCAAGAGACGGGATGAGTGATTGGCATGTTTATGCTCCTAAGCGATTATGTTGGCTGCAGACAACATAATGTTGTGGAATTGATAACATGTCTTAGACTTTCGCTGGATTGGGTCGTATGGTTGTTGTGTCCTGATGTTTGTTATTGTGCAGTGGACTACGATGCTTATGAGATGTCGTGCAATGAGGAATGCGCTTTCCGCATCTGATTAGTAACCCGAGCAGGGGAGGCAGAGCTATCAGAGCAGAGCGAGACCCAAGAGTTATAGATCCAGATGGCACAGATGTCGGAGGCTGTCCGATGCCAGGAGGAGGCCATGGAACGTTTGATGCGCTTGTTGGAGCAGAGAGCACAGTTGATTGCAGTACCGCTTGAGTGTCATCCAGTACTTTCTTCCTATGCAGTGGTATCTTCAGTTGTACCAGTGGCGCCGATGGAGCGAGCAGCCCCCTCTGTGCCAACGAGCAGTGCCGAGGCACCGAGGCAGGGTGGATAGTGGATAGTAGCTGAGCTTCGGGACGTCATTGGTCGATGGAGCCAGTCCCGGCAGTCTGAACCATCCCGATTCACAGGTTTGAGTTGGAGCCTTCGTAGGCAAAATTGGGGTTGGTGGTGATGGAGAGACTATCTGAGAGCCTTCATGTGCTAGGGAGTTTATACAGTTGTTGAACTGCACGCTCCAGGTTTCGAGGGACGAGGCGCATAGGATATGTTTGACGGGGAATGGTTTGCGCCAGGATACCTTTCAGTTTAGTTGGTCCCTCCGTTTTGGATTATTGACGCTTCGATGGGTAGGCTTTGTGTGTGGAGCGTGGCGCTGCAGTTTCTTTGGATAGGGATCTGCCGCCAGAGGCGAGTTCTGGATATCGGCGCTTGGCGTCGGGTGATGGAGGACAGACTGACCGGCAGAGGCATTTATGATCTCCTTACCTGGATGGCGAATTTTCGAGATGCCAGAGATCGGGTGGACCCCGATGGCAGCATCAGCATCTATATCAGAGTAGCGCAGCGGTAGCGTGGATTTGTTATCTGCGGAGGACTTTATACGTCGCCTCAATGTGAGCAGAGACAGAGGTCGTGCTCCTTTGTGGATAGTCCTGATTTTCAGGCAGACTGAGCGACGACCACTTTCGTCAAGCGGATGGCGCAGTTGCAGGATCTGATGGATCGAGGGGTCTGTTTAACCTAGTGCCACGCCGTTGGTGCACGGTGGTGATGCCACGTCGTTGATACACGACTGTGAGGGTACGTTTATGGTTCGAGTGTAGTCAGGTCCGGGTGGTATCTAGGACCTTTTGATGGAGTCATACTCCGGCAGTTAATGTATGGTGCGAGTACCTACTTGGAATCAGACAGCCGAGGACCTTGCCTAGATGGCGTTCAGGACACGGTAGGGCATCATGAGCTCTTAGTGAGGGCAATTGGATTGATTAATGCCCTGCCACAATTTTTTTGATTTGAGGATTTGTGCTCCAGCTGTACTTGGTTGCATTGGTAACAAGATCCTCCAGGGATATTTTGATCTACTCCCAGAGCGACTCGGAGCACGAGGAGCACTTGTGGATGTGCTACCATGCCCGTGTGGATAAAGCTGTATGCCAAGTTATTGTGATACAAGTTTTAGCTCCAAGTGCATGCCTTCTTGGGTCACCTTATTCTAGCCGTTAGGGTGGCGGTGAAATCCGGCCAAGATGGATGCTATCTGAGATTGGCCGAGACTGACATCTATTATCGAGACGAGAAGCTTCCTGGACTGGGCAGTGCCAGCAGACCTGGACGAATGGATGATTAGGCTGATACCAGCGCCGATTTTAGCATCGCCAGTGATGGGAGATGGATTTGCGTGTTACAGTGATGCCTCCCATAGTGGCTTTGGAGTTACAGTAGATTATTGTTGAGCATTCTGTATCACCCCAACAGGGCCACTGTGGTGGCGGATACCTGGAGCCGGATAGCTTTTCGGGGTTGAGTTTAATGATTCCACAGCTGGCGCGGTGTGGACTGTTGAGGTAAACATGGCTTCTGGTTGTGTCTCTAAGGGTTCCTTTGGATGATAGACCGCGGCTGAGTAGTTCACTCAGATGGTCAGGATTCGGGAGTGACCGAGTGAGGACCCCTCCTTGTTTGAGCTCTTTCCTTATGGGTTGATCGTGGGGGTATGCTTCGGTTGCCTTGGTTGTGTTGACACAGGATGTGATTTGGTGCGTATTGCACTGGTGGTTATTTTGTTTCCCCCAGGTTTTGGCGGAGCCCCCGGTGGTGTTTCACGTCTCAGCTCTGGAGTGTTTTTTCTTTTGGATCTCTCGCCCGTGATTGACTCGCCCCTTTTGCGATCTGTGAGTGTTTGTGGTACGAATGACGCCCGTTGCGAATTCCGGCCCGTGAGGTGAGGGAATTGCGCAATCGGGCCTTGCCGTTTTGGTTATTGTAGTCTTTGCAGAGTAATCACGGGGAGTGAGCGGTGACTTTGGAGCTGGAGACGGGGACGTTGAGTACCTACCCTTGTCTTTGTGGCACCTTTTGGGTTGAGCTAGTTTCGAGGACGAAACTTTCTTTTAGTCGGGGAGGATGTGAGAACCCGGATTTTCCCACGTTTGGGTTACTGTTGGATTGGTGACTTCTGGAGACCCAGGTTGAGTGTTTGAGGTGTTTGCGCGCATATTGGACCCAAGATTTGGACCCGGCATGAAAAACGGATCAAGTTTGCTTTCCCGGGAATTTTTGAGAAATTTTAGAAGTGGAATTTGGCAAATCGGACAGCGGATTTGGATTCAGCACGCGAAAACGCTAAAAATGGACTATTTACTTATGTTTTTCGGAGCCCGGATGACCCGGCACGGATTTCGTGGTTCGACGGCATTGTTCCGGCGGCCGGAGAGGCGGCGGAGCGCGGCGGCTTGCGGCGGCGGAGGCGCGCGGTCCACCGCGGAGGCGTGCACCCGGGCGCTGGCCACGTGGCGGCTCCCGGTTGGCGGGCGCAGTGGGCGCGGTCCACGGGAAAGGCGCGGGTGCACGGTGGACCGGGGGTGGACACGTGGCAGATCGGGGTTGGTGCGGTGTTGTGCGCACGGTCCACGGTGCGGGGAGCTGGTACCTCGGGCCGCGTGCCCGACAGGCGCGCATGGGCGCGCGTGGGGCGCGACGTGGGCGCGCTGACCCGCGGTTCCCGGCGTGGGCGCCACGTGTCGGCCACCGCTTCGGCCACGTGGCGCATGGCTGTTGGCCCAAATAGCTGTTTGCTGTTTGGGGTGGACGCGTGGCGGGCTGAGGGACTTCCGGGCGTGAACAGTAACGGGTCGGGCCTGTTACTGTAGCAGCCCGGAATGTCCGGGCGCCCGGTTTTTGGCCCAAAAGTCCAATGGGTGGATTTTCGGGCTGAGCCTATAAATAGGCTGCTTGTTGGGGCTTTTGCCCCCCTTTCCCGAGCTCCCCTCCCCTTAGCCCCTTTAGCAAAGTTGGAGATCTTCGTGTTGCGTATCTTCTGGCAGAGGCCCGGATTTTTTGGAAGCCGCGGCGTCGACGACTTCGGCATCGGAGCGCAGTGTGGCGATTTTTCATCGGAGGCCCGTTATCGTCGCAGTTTGATCTGAGAGGTCCACAGAGCTACTCCGTTTGTATTTTTGGACGATTTCTGTGGCATTGGATTCACGATAGGTACGTCTTCGACTTTCGTGTTGATCATCTTGCTGGATTCAGAGTTTATGACACGGTTTTCGAGGCATTTCTAAGCCGCTGTTTTTTGGTGGAGTTTTTGGACAGCGGCCCCTTGCCGGAATTTTATCTCCTCACCCGAGTGTCGGATCGAGACGAGCCTATACACTTTTTGGATCTACTCGTCGCAAGGATTATCAATGTATTTTTCCGGGATTTTTCTAAGGCTTGCCCGAAGGTATACTATTCCCCTTTTATCTGTGTTAGAGTTTACAGTTGTGTGGTTGTGAGTGTTTGCGCACCTGTACTGTGGAATTTGTAACTTGGCCTACGGGGCTCGGATTTGGGCGTGCAGGTACCCGTTTCGAAGGTCTCGACGAGACGATCGCTGTGATATTTTTATCGGAATTTTCAGGGCACTTTCTGCAGGTGGAAATTTCAGATCTTCAGGACTGTCTTATGCAGATTTTTGTACTTGGCTATTTTGTGGAATAAAATGTAACCTTGGACCTTTTTGTTGTACCCAGGGGTATTTGCGGATGTTTGTGAACCCGTTGGTGTTGAGGATTAGTGGAGGTTGTTGCTTCTGGTGTTTTCAGCTGTGGAACTCCGGACAGTTAGCGTTTTCAGGTGGGTGGCCTTGTCTCCAAGATTGATGGACTGTACATTAAATCTGCCATAGTAGGACTATGCATGTTAGTGAAATGCTTGTGCAGCATGTTAGAATGTAGGAATTGCTATTCCTTGTATTATCTGATGATCTTGTCATCTCCTTGCTTTCTACCATCTGTAAATTATAGTTATTGGAACTTGACCTAGCACCCCGTCATATGTTGCATGTGTAACCAGACTAGTAGAAAACCCTTACTTGGGCTAGGGTTATTTCTGCTTTAGACATCCACACTTCTACTTTCCTGGACATAGTGTCCTTCCTCGCCCGGGTAGTGGGCCGAGTGGGCAGGTGTTATCTTTTAGTGTGGGATGCATGTTACACTCGTGCTTGGGAGCAGAGTGGAGTCTGGTAGATGTAGTTGATCGTTCATCTGTTGCGGGAGCCGTTTGGGTAGACGGCGGTCCCGATATGTTTTATTTTTCTTGTTTTATCTGTCGCCGCTGTGTTAGTGGCAGCGGTATATCAGTGTTAGCAGGATCTTAAACCCAGAACCTTTTTGGACGCACATATGATTTTAGTCAACCAATATTTTCTTCCAAGCATCGTAGGGTCGCCTGAGTCTGTTCTTGTTTGATTGGACGAAGGCATTAGCCCTTCGAGGCTTAGATATAAAACTTGGTTTCAACTATTTTCCTAAGAAGAACTAAAAATCATTAAATATGGATTTCTTACAGATCAAATGGCTTCAGTAAGAAATGTCACCTTTTTCCTATAAATTAACCACCGAGATGATTCGAGTGGTCTGGGTTCTAAGGTCTGCCTTTTCTTTGGACGAGAACAACGAGAGGCTATGCCTAGAGCCTGTTCTTGTTTGATTTGGGTTGTAGGTTCTAGTCTTTCGGGGTTCCCGGACCCTTTATTGAGTCAGTGGTTGCGATGTTCGGCCTGTTGGCCTGTTGAGGCAGTTGTTCGCAGTGGATGCGACGTTTGGCCTGTTTGGCCTGTTGAGACAGTTTCTCGCAGTGGATGCGACTTTGTGCTATGAGTTGGTAGAGTGTGATCTAGAGGTTGTTTTTCCTGATTTAGTGGTGGAGGTGGTTCTCCCACTTAGCTTTGAGGATCTTGGGGTTCTGGCAGATCGAGTCGTGGAGGTTTCCCGACTCAGCCATGGTCGTGCATTATCTGATTGAGTCGTTGAGGGTTCTCCGACATAGCTGTGAGAGTGTTTTGGGCTTTTCCTGTTTGAGTCGAGGTCCTTTTTCCGACTGAGTTGTGCTTTGAGCTTGGAGTTACCGATCTATTTGATCGTGGATCATAGCCTGCATGAGCCACATTTGAGCTTGACAGAGATACTTTACAGAGATACTTGATATGGGTTACTTTGACTCGAGCGGGTCGCTCCCCTCGAGTGCCACTCCGGAGTAGGCGAGACCGGGTTGTTTTACCGGCGTGAGATTGAGCTTTTCTATCGCGACTTGTCGTTGCATTTGTCCCTCTGGCTGTGCTGGTGTTGGCAGTCATGGACGTCCTACATAAGTCCGCTCCTCCGGGACGTAACGGCAGTAGGTTGGCGCAGGTTTGACTGGACCCGATGAGGCAGTCAGTTCAGATTGGGTGATCAGAGATGAGAGTTAGTTGTGGCATCATGTTCTTTCTGTTCCACTCTTTGAGCATCTAGATAGAGGCATAGTAGCTGTAGAGTTTACTTTACCCAGCTTTCCTCACAGCACTGCTTTTGTTACTTTATGCCTCTAGTGGACTTAGTGGGCAGACCGTCGGGCTTGTTGGCGGCACCCACTGAGAACTACTGTGGGATGTAGTTCTCACACCCGTCGTGGTGTCTTTCCCCCAGGGACTTCTACTCCGGTTCCTGTTGTTCCTGTTGCTGATCCTTCTGACCGAGGCGAGGGAGTCGCGAGCTAGTTCCCTACCCGTCGTTGGAGTGTAGCGGTACCCCTTCAGAGGAGAGCTTCAGTAGATTAGTTATTTTATTTTCCTCCTTTGAGAGACTGATGTAGTGAGGATGGTTATGTATTGAGAGCCTGTACACTGATGTCTTTATTAGAGTTACCTCCCTGTTGAGTTCTGATTCTTGTATTTGAGGACATTGTCTGATTATCATTCGTGGGAGGCGGACATTCTTGTATTATTTCCAGTTGTACAGTGATTATTTTAGTTACAGCAGATCTTTTTATTTATAGCTCTGATATCTGTTTAGCTGTAGTACTTTTCTTGCAGGTAGGACGCTTCGCCTATGCGGGTTTGGCATAGGTGACGGATCTGTTGGCGAGCCCGGGTCGCAGTTTCGACCCCGGGGCGTGACAGAGAAGCTCTCCTCCTCCTCCCTACACTGTCGTCGTCGTCGTCGTCGTCTCCCCCACCGTCGGAGAGGTCGGGGGTGCCCAGGGAGCCGCGTCCCCGCGCGGACGCGTGAAGCGCGGCGCCCCCAGGGAGCAGGTCAACGCACGGCGGCCTATGGGGGCCCGCCACGTGGCGGCCCCCCTCACCCCGCGCTGACCCGCGCCAGAGGAGGCGCGGGTCCCCGCGCGCTGACCTGCGCCAGCACGCTCGCGCGCTTCCCCGCCCGCGCGTGCTGCGCGCAGTGGTGCGGCGAGTGGGGTGCCGCCACTTGGCGCCCCACCAGCCTCGGGCCGCGCCTGACCTGAAGCGCCGTCGCCGGGGAGGGCCCGGGCGGCGACTGTGCCGACGATCGCCGAGGGCTCCCGACAACGGCGGCGGCGGGATCCCTCACGGAGCGACGGAGCTCAGCCTCGGAGTGATCGGGAGAAGAAGAGGTTGAAGGGTATTTTCGGTATATTACCTAAAAATTTGACGGCTCACTAATGGGATGCTGACGGCGGGATGTAAATGTACAATTCCATAATTACGAAGGGACAAAATGTAAGTTTTTTAAAGACAAGGGGGTAAAGTGAAAAAGCGATATATTATAGAGAAATTTTCTATAATTTAGCCTTATATAATTTAAATTTAAAATTTTTATCTATTTAAATTATAATTTTTATAATTTTTTTAATATAATAAAATATATAATTTAATTACTCTTCATTCACAAGAAAATGCACGTTGTCCCACTTTCTTTCTTTGGTTACTTGTAAAATAATCATTAATCAGATATATATACTTAAAAACTTAAGATATATTAAAAAATATATATAGATATATAGAATTAATTATTTAATAGATCAGATGTAAGCACCATAATCATCTAACTAAATTATAAATATCTTAATTTTTAAATCTACATATAAACTAATATAATCTATATAATTTAAAAAATTTATTTATATAAATTATATAATTTTCATAATTTTTTCAAATATCATGAACTATATATTTTAGTAATAATTATTTTCTTACCTATTTGACATCTAAATATTAAATTTTTAATCTTACAATGTTTTAGAACTTGTAAATAGATTTTCTATAATTGACCACATGTATTTTATATCACATATGTATAATTAAATTATTTTAAAATATAATGTGTTAAATTTTAAATCATTTTTTTTATATAGATACAATTTTTAAAATAAATAAAAATAAAATTAATTTTATATTTAGATAAAAATTAAATTATTTTAAAAATAAAATAAATAGTTTTTGAATAGTTAAATTAATATAGTAAAAATAATACTAATTTTAAAATAATAATATTTTATTTAATTAATTAATATACAAATATTAATTAAATAATAATTAAATTTTTTTAATTAACTACGGTTAGATAGTGCTAAATAATGAATATTATTAATTAATAATTAATAATTAATTACAAATAATTAAATTAATAAATAAATAAATTAATAATTAAAATAATTAGTTAAAAATAATTAAATTAATCAAAATATTAAATTAATTAAAAAATAATATAATAATTAAATTTATATTTATTCAAATTAAATTTGTTTTTAAATAAAAATAAATTTGTTTCTAAAATAATAATAATAATAATTACAATCTTACACCAAGAAAATAAAAATTACTATTTTTATCTACAATCAAACACGTTTTTATGAAAAAATAAGATCGAAATTTATTTTTTTTATTTCAGACCCTGTACTCTGTACTTCAACCAAACGCTGCCTAGATAATAAGAGCCCGAGAAGCTTGCAACTAAAAATTGCTATCCCAGCTATCACTGATCAATTATCCACAACTATATCCTCCTCCTCCCCATCATCACCACCACCATTTACTGCTCCTTTTTCCATTTCCTCCTTTGAGTACTTCAGCACCTGCACGAGGTCCTTCAGCCGCTCATCCACGCCCTGGTCCTCAGACTTCTGCATCAGGCTCTCCGCGACGTCGGCCGGCGTGATCTTCACCTCCTCCAGTAATTCTTTAATCGGCCCAAAAAGATGGTGCTCCTCCACGTCGGCATAGTTCTTCGCCAACACTTTGAAAGCCTCGAAGCAGCAGTACGGCATCTCGATGTGCTTGTCCATCCTCCCCCGCCGTATCAGCGCCGGGTCGAGCTTCTCCACGTGGTTGGTCGTGAACACGAGGATCCGCTCCCCGCCGCACGCCGACCAAAGCCCATCAATGAAGTTGAGCAGCCCCGACAGCGTCACCTTGCTCTTCTCCCTCTCTTCCATGCCCGGCGGCGGCGGCGGCGCATTTTTCTTATCTTCACTTTCTTTTTCGTCCGTATTTTTTTTCTTCTTCGTCTTCCGAGCGCCGGTCAGGTCGAGCGAGCAGTCGATGTCCTCGACCACGATGATCGACTTGCCGGTCGTCTCGATGAAGAGCTTGCGCAGTTGGGTGTTGGACATAACTGAAGTCAGCTCGAGGTCATAGATGTCGTAGTCGAGAAAGTTGGCCATGGCGGCGATCATCGTCGACTTGCCGGTCCCCGGAGGGCCGTACAGCAGGTAGCCGCGCTTCCACGCCTTGCCGATCTTGGTGTAGTAGTCCTTTCCGTTGCGGAAGGCGACGAGGTCGTCGATGATCTCGCGCTTCTTGGCGGGGGGCATGGCGAGGGTGTCGAAGGTCGACGGGTGCTCGAAGGGGACGTGGCTCCACGCCGACCGCTTGGAGCCGTAGTCCCAGTGGTTGCTCTCGATGTTGGTGAAGAGCTTCCGCTGGCGGTTGCTCACTGTCACAGCGCGGCCCTCCCGGAGGACGTGTGAGAGGTAGGAGTTGACCACCAGCTCGCGGTGGCGCTTGTGGAAGCTCAGGTGGTAGTACCGCCGCTCCACCTGCGCGGTCTGAAACCTGAAACAACCGAGGTTTTTCGTAAGACTATTTATTTCTAAGCCGTTTTCTATTTAAAAATGAACAAAAATTACTGCGTACCAAGTTTTTATATTAGTCTCCCTGAGACGGAAAATTTTATTTTATATATGATATAAATCTTACTATCTTGATACCAAAATTTCATAAGTAGATTCAAAATAAATAGAAAGAAATCGAGCAAGAATTTGATACGATGCGAAAAATAAAAATTATTATCTGGAAGCGTAGGCTGTCAGAGAAAATTGTTTTATTGTTGGATTACCAGGGAGAGGGGCTGCGTTCGACAGGGGCGGAGCGGGAGGACCACCAGAGCCTGGCGCCTTGAAAGTCGTCGGTGACCTCCTCATTGTCGCCCATGCTGAGGAGAAGGCGGTCGCTGTCCTTCCCGATCTCGGCCCGGAAATTGTGGCCGCGCTGCGAGCACGAGGCGGCGAGGTAGGCCTCGATGGCGGTGAAGGCCTCGCTGCGCTTCATGCGCTCGCCCACGAACTCCGGTATGGTGAAGTAAAGATACGGATCAAAAAAGGACAGAAATTTGCGGCTGTACCGGACCAAATAGAACTCGAGATGACGAGGGAAGTACATCTTGAGCATCGGCCACAGGATCATGAAGCTCGCCAGCGACGATCCCAACCAAGCCCATTTCTCCACCATCTCTCTCTCTCTCTCTCTCTCTCTCTCTCTCTCTCTCTCTCTCTTAATTTCTAAGTCTCAATTGCTTTTCCAGTTCCGTGCATGTGCATATATTTATACACGAAGACCCCTCTACTATGGTTAAAAAAAAAATTACATGGGACACGTCCCATGCGACGACAGGAATATCTGCTGACAGATGCCTTGTGATACACGTCTCAAAGCATATTGTGGGGCTGTAGAAAAATAAAGACTTTTTATTAGCATATTAAATTATATAAAATTAATATTAAAAAAAAATTAAAAAATTTATACCAGATAAGGTCTTTTAATTTTTTTTTTTTTTTCTAGATTACATAATTTTAATTTAATAAATAACAACTTCGAGAATGGAATTATAGATAAAAATATGTGAATAAGAAAAGATAAAATGGAAAGGTCTCTTTCAAAATGAAGTGTAGCTGAGGCGGTAACTATGCATTTCCACCTAATACATGTGATGTAGGCATAAGGAGGAGTCGTCGGCGCGGGGAGAAGAAAATAAACTTAAGGAGCAAGCAAAATTGATGTGAAATTTGTTTTTTAGGTTTTTTTAAAAAATATATAATTTTCCTTTTTTTCCTTTGCTTCACCTGACAAGAGATGGACCCACAGCTTGACTTGACCTGGGTTTTGGCAGCAGTAGCATCCATGTGGGTGGCCGACATTCAATAAGTATTTTCTATAAATTTATTACGATATATAATTTTTTATTTATAAAAGCTGCTAAATAATAGAAGAATTTGATATATTTGGATGGAAGTAAATTAAATTTATCTTTATTAAAAAAATTAGCTTCATGCCATGAAACACTAATTAAGACGATTTCGACTTCATTAGCTATAATAATTCTGATTTTTTATTTATAGATTATTACATAAAATTTTATTCTAATTAGATATTCTATTTAATTAGATTTATCTTTATCACAATTTAAATAACCAAATAAACTAAATAATCAAATTCTAACTAATTAGCATTATCTCTAACACTCCCTCATTATGCTAATATTCTTTACACCGATTTTTTCTTGGCAAAATATAAATTTTTTCAATGGTAGCGGTTTTGTGAAAATATCGGTCATCTGCTCTTCGGTAAAGCAATATATCAACTCGATTTGACCATTAGCGATTTGTTCACAAATAAAATGACGTCGCAGTTCGATGTGTTTGGTCCGGCTGTGATGAACTGGATTGTTCGCCATTGCGATGGTCGATTGATTATCGCAGTAAATTACAATTGGATCTTTTTTCTCGTACTTCAAATCTATTAAGATTCGCCGTATCCAGATTGATTGACATGTAGCAGTCGTAATCGCTATATATTCGGCTTCTGAAGATGATAGAGTCGTCGACTGCTGTTTTTTGAAAGACCAACATATTGCTTCTGCACAAAATTGAAGACGAACCCGCTCGTGCTTCGTCGATCATCTACCGAACCTGCCCAGTCACTATCAAAAAAAGAAAAAAAAATCGTTAGTATTAGTATACCACAGTCTGTGATCTCTTGTTCCTTTCAAGTATCTCAATATTATTTTCGCCGTTCCCAATGGATTTTACTTGGTTTCTGCATAAATCTTAATAATAAAGATATCATATATATAATATCCGGTCTACTGTTACCAATATAGAGTAAGCTCCCAATCAGGTTTCTGTACAAACTCGAATCAATTTTTTTTTTTCTCCATCATCCAATGATAGCTTCATATTCGTACTCATTGGATTTTGCAAAGGATTACAATTTTTCATATTAAACTTCTCAAGTAAATAATCAAGATATTTTTTAACAAATAAAAATTCTATTATCTTCTTGTTTTACCTCTAGACCCAAAAAATAACTCATGGGGCCAAGATCAATCATCTCAAATTCAGTCATCATATTCTTCATAAAATCATTAATCAATTCTGTACTATTTCCAGTATAAATCAAGTCATCAACATAAAAGGCAAACAATTAAAATTTTCATACCTCGAGATTTGATATAAAGTGTGGGTTCACTTTCACTTCTAGAAAATTCGTTTTGAATAAAGTGTAAGTCGATTCGATTATACCAGGCTCTTGGTGCCTGTTTTAATCCATATAATGTCTTTCGTAGTTTGTAGATTTTATCTTCTTGTCCTTTAATTTTGTAGTCCTGCGGCTGCTCAACAAAAACTTCTTCAACCAAAAATCCATTAAAAAAAAACTGATTTAACATCAAATTGAAAAACTTTCCATTTATTTTGTGCGGCCAAAGCCAAAATAGTTCGGATAGTATCAAATCTAGTTACGGGTGCAAAGGTTTCATTAAAATCAATACCTGCTTGCTGTAAGTAACCTTTTGCAACTAAACGTGCTTTTAATTTCTGGATCAATCAATCTAGTTTATATTTTGCCTTGTATATCCATTTCAATCCGATAACTTCTTTTTCTATGGATGGTTAAGCTCCCATACATAATTTTTCTCTAGCGCTGCAATTTCTTCATTCATAACTTTACACCAATCATCAGATTTTACTACCTCCTCGAAAGTTTATGGTTCTCCACATTGTGTATACATGCACTGCTCATATATTTCACTAAGCAATTTTACTTTTCTCGGTGTCGTCTCATGCGAAGTTTCTGGTGAAATTCGTGGTGAAGCATGTGGTGTTGTTTCTGTACTTATAGTATTTTCACCATTATTTGTATTCTCAATAGTAGTTTCATCTTCTAACATCGGAAGTGGATTATCCTGTACTTTTGCACTCCAATCCCAACATTTTTGTTCATCAAATATAGCATCACGACTTATAATTAAGGAGTTAGTAACAGGATTATAAAATCGATAGGCTTTACTTCTTTCGCTATAGCCTACAAAAATACACTTTCTACTATTATTATCCAATTTTTGCCTATTTTGCGATGGAATATGAACAAAAGAAACCGATCCAAAAATTTTCAGATGTTTTACCTTCGGCTTCCAACCTGTCCATACTTCATAAGGTGTAATATTATCCAACACCAAAGTTGGGCTTCTATTAAGAATGTATGCTGCAGTAGATATCGCTTCTGCCAAGAATTTATTTTTGAGTCCTTTCGCTTTCAACATACTTTTTGCCATCTCCACTAAACTTTGATTTTTCCACTCAGCAACACCATTCTGCTGAGGCGTATAACTGGTTGTCAACTGCCTGCGAATACCATTAGTTTCACAAAAAATTTTAAATTTATTAGAAATAAATTCTCCCCCTCGATCTGTACGTAGAGTCCTAATATAATAACCAAATTCGTTTTCGACCAAGTTTTTAAATTTTTGAAAAACATCAAAAGCTTCATATTTATTTTTAATAAAATAAATTCAAGTCATCCGATTATAGTCATCCACAAAAACCACAAAATAATAATTGCTGCTGAGCGACGGTGTTTGCATCGGCCCACAAACATCGGCATGTATAAATTCTAATGGTTATTTGGCTCTCCAATTGCTATTTTTTAGAAAAGAGTCTCTGTGATGCTTTTCTAACACACAACTTTCACATACAGAACCATTATTATGCACCAAAGGCAAATCATCAACCATATTCTTTTTATGTAACAAATTAATCAAGCCCCTTAAAACTCAAATGACCATATCTATAGTGCCATAACCAATCATCATCTAGCACTACTTTCATTGCAACATGAATATGAAAAACTTTATTTTCTGTCATTGGAACTTCAAAAAATAAATCTCTTTTATTTTTATCTTTATAAATAGTGTACTTAGAATCTTCAAAAATAGAAAAATAACCTTCTTTCAAAAATTGGGCCACACTAAAAAGATTGGAATTCAAACCAGGAACATATAAAATATTATTTATTTTTTGAATTCCAGAAATATTTGCCTCAATTGTAGCTCTTCCATGCACGTCCTGAACATAGCCATCACCCATCGTCACTCGGCCTTTAACAGATTTATCCAAATTAATAAAGTTCTCTTCTTTTCCTGTCATGTGACTGTTACAACCACTATCGACATACCAAATACTATTAGCATCTTTTTCTGATGAATGCCATACAAAAAGTAAATTATCATTTTCATTATTTTCTTGAGCAAAATTCACGTTTTGTTGTTTCAATCGACAAAACCGTTCGATATGGCCAAATTTCTTACAATAATAATATTGAATATTTTTATAATTATGGGGCTGATCATTACCTCTGTAGGTTCTCTAATTTTTGTTACTTGATCCTTCATCGTTTCTGTTATTGTGTCCACCCGATCTACTAACACGATCTCTACCACGGCCACGACCACGACTGTCACGCCCCGGAACCCGGGCTCGCCAACAGATCCGCCGTGCACATGGGATTTCCCGAGTACACGAAGCGCTGGTAACCTGCTCCGATATAATATAAACAATAAAAGAGCATAATACAGAGCTGAAGTGGAAGAACCACATAGTATCTCAGACTGGAACTACTAATGAAGCTGTAATATGTACAATAATCTCCCAGCTCACCAAAATAGTACATCCAGCTGGCGAAAGCCAGACCTAGAATAAAAGAAGAATACCACAGTCTGAGTAAAGGGTGCAGCATCTATCTAACAGCTCTCAGTCTCCCAGGAGATCTATCTATTCAGCGATCCCCTTACCTCGATCAGCTGCCGATGGCCTAGCAGCTCCCGCAGACGACTCTGCAAAAATAAAGGAGAAGAAAGAAACAGAAAAGAACAATGGGGGTGAGAACTACCAGATAAACTAGTAGCCTCCCCTAGTGGGCAAAACCTCAACTCTGACGCACCCACTAGGACTACTAGAGGCCAGAAAGGAATAAGTGGTAAAGCTGTAAACAGAACTGCTGAATAAAGGGAAACCACCACTAGTATGCCTCTAAATGTCATGTAGCATGAAATGACTGTATGCAACAATACCAAACATGCCTGCCTGAAATAACTCAGTCTTGTGTCACTGGTACTGCCTGCTGTGCCTTGCCAAATCGGGTATGCTGGCCAATGCATAACACCGATAGGGGATAGTGTTTGCCAAATTGGGTATGCTGGTCAACGCATAACACCGATAGGGAATAGTGTTTGCCAAATTGGGTATGCTGGTCAACGCATAACACCGATAGGGGATAGGAGTCTCAAGGACTCAAAGTCTGTCTGTAACACACTCCGGAGTGGCACTCGAGGGGAGCGACCCACACGAGTAAATATCTCAGTAATAAGTATCAGAAGTGCCATAAAACAGCAGGACTGGATCATGACTATGATCAAAGTGGGAAAAACTATCCACTAAAGAAAACCCCGATCTGATGCCATAGTACTTAACAAGTGGGAAAACTATCCACTAAAGAAAACCCCGATCTGATGCCATAGTACTTAACAAGTGGGAAAACCACCCACTAGGATAACCCGATCCTCAGCTGGTGCAAACTAGACCAGACTCATCCCTAATCTGATGCAAGGATAAATATCTGATCGACCGCCTACTGTCCGCGGTCACCGCAACACCCCACAAGTTTATAATCTAACATAACCTTGGCTATACTATTCCAAACCCCTGCTCATACTCGAGCGACAAGCAACTGAAAGCAAAGAGAGTAATAAACATGTCAAGTCTTAATATGATAGTGTAGCAATAAATAGTGGCCCTACCTGATGTCCGGGCATGCATGCAACTGTCTTTATTTTAAAAGTTGTAAAATAGTGTCAAAGATTTAAAAAGATTGATTTACTGAATAAAAGTCATTTGCATGCGAGATTATAGCCTTTGTCTCAATCACAGTGTCCCAATATAAGTCATCATATCATCTGTGGGGTTATATTAATTTTTAGGAGAGTTCGTCCCAGCGGTTCTCATCAATTGTCCTGTTAGTAGTCCTGTTAGTAGTCCTGTTAGTAGTCCCAATAGTACTCATCAATTTAGTTTGTCCCAATTTTTCTCATCAATTGTCATATTAGTTTGTCCCAATTGTTCTCATCAATTGTCATATTAGTTTGTCCCAATTGTTCTCATCAATTGTCATATTAAATTTTAGGGGAGTTCCAGTAATCCCAGTGAGCTTGTCAAAAATGAGGTAAGCAACAACCGCCCACCTCGAACAGCTCAAATCACACCCAGAAAGTCTCCTGGCTGTCCACAGTCCCCTAGAACTGCTGTCTGCCGAAAATGGTGCCCTACAGCAACACACATTGCACAGGGTGTTACTATATTATTCATAAAATACAGCTTTTGATGTTTTTCAAATAGCACGAAAAGAGAGGAGTTTTTCACCTCTGTATAGTGCTCAGAAAAATCCAGAAAAATTACGGTTGCGTTCCTCGCGAAGAGTAGATCAAAATCGACTCTTTAAACGCCTCGATCTGATGCTCCTACGCCAAGATAAAAATCGGAGAAGTTGACACTGTCCAGAAATTTCCACAGCAAAAAGGGGGGTCAAAGAGGCCTCGGGAAACGTGCCAAAAGTACGAAATGGAGCAAAGTAATCAACATGGAAATCGAAGCCTTACCTCCTAGGAACGCGCTGTCGCGAAAATCGTCCAAAAATTCCTCCTGGTTAGCCCACAGGGAATTTTCGACGGAACTGCGACGGGAAATGGGCCGAAAAAGAAAACCGTCGCAGTGCGCCGCGTCGCAGATAACTCACTATCGGTACCTTCAAAAATTCTAAAATTCTGAGGAGAGAGAGAGGAGAGAGAGAGGAAGAATTTTTGTATAGGGCACTTTCTCTGGTTCTCTCTCTACAGCACGGAGCCCGAGGTGAAAGATGGTGGGGGTGGGAGGCTCTATTTATAATGGGCCAAGGTCCCTCACCAGATCCCGGGCAGAACAGCAAACACCGGAATGGACCATCCAGGACGCGCCACGTGTTGACAAAACAGGAAACAGCCTTGTGCAATGCCACTCAGAAGACGCCACGTGTCCACGTGGAGCACGGGCCCGGTCCCCGCGCCGGGTCTTCCGGAAAATGTTGGCCAATCGGAGCGCCGCCACGTGCACCTTCTAGAAGCCGGCCGGCCAATGGGAAAACGCCACGTGTCAAGGTAAGGCTTCGGTGCACCCGGTGCACGGCAAGCCCATGGACCCCGCACCAGCGCCCCCCGCCCGCGCCGCGCGCCGCTGCGCTCTGCCGCGCTCCGCCGCTGCGCCGCCGCTGTGCCGCCGCCTGCCGTCGCCCGCCGGTAGCCGCCGGCGGCCGGAACAGTAATTCCGGTCGCCGGAGTTACTGTTCCGGTGAACAGTGTTTTGGCGCCGAAAAATAAAGTGAATATACCGTTTTGATCGTTTTCGCGCGCTGAGTCCAAATCCGCTGTCCATTTCGCCAAATTCTCATCCGAAATTTTGCCGAAAGCTCCCGGAAAATTCCATTTGCTCCGATTTTCGCACTGAGTCTATATTAAATGTCCAATTTCGATTCTACAAGCTCTGCTTCACCGAATAAGCTCCCTACAGTCACTGTTTAATGTTGTACAGTTCCTGCGGGAGTCCGGATCATCACATCCTCCCCCACTAAAAAGAGTTTCGTCCTCGAAACGAGACTAAACAATAATCCTCAGTCCGATGTCTCGAATAAGTAGGGGTGAGCATCCCTCATCTCCGACTCGAGCTCCCATGTAGCCTCACGCTCGTCATGATTGCTCCATTGGATCTTCACATAGGGAATGGCCCGACTGCGTAATTCTTTCACCTCTCGATCCAGAACTCGCAGTGGGCGCTCTTCATACCTCAAATCCTCGCTGATCTCAAGCGATGTGAAGTCGATGACGTGCGATGGGTCGAAGATATACTTCCTCAAAGTAGAAACATGAAATACATCATGGACACCAGCAAGCCTTGGAGGAAGTGCGAGTCGGTAGGCAACTGGCCCGATACGCCCCAATACCTCAAAGGGTCCAATATATCGGGGGCTAAGTTTTCCACGAATGCCGAATCTCCTGATTCCTTTGGACGGCGAGACTTTCAGGAATACATGATCTCCAACTTGAAATTCTAAGTCTCGTCGCCGAACATCGGCATAGCTCCTCTGTCGGCTTTGGGCGGTCTGAAGATGCTTTCGAATCACCCGGACCTTCTCTTCTGCCTCTATCAAGACATCTGGTCCCAAGGTCCGCCTCTCGCCTACGTCACTCCAATAAAGTGGTGATCGACACTTGCGTCCATACAATGCTTCAAACGGAGCCATCTGAATGCTCGCTTGAAAGCTATTGTTGTACGCGAATTCAGCCAAAGATAGATGCCGAATCCACCCTCCGCCGAAATCCAGGACGCAAGCCCTCAACATGTCCTCCAGGATTTGTATCGTCCGCTCTGATTGCCCATCAGTCTGCGGATGAAAAGCTGTACTGAACCTGAGTTCAGTCCCCAAGGCTGTTTGCAAACTCTTCCAGAAATGCGAAACAAACCTCGGGTCTCTATCTGATACTATGGAGGCTGGTACTCCATGTAATCTTACTATCTCATCTAGATATAACTGGGCTAGTCGCTCAAGTGGCCACGTAGTCTGCATGGGCAGAAAGTGCGCCGACTTGGTAAGTCGATCTACAACTACCCAGATAGCGTCTGCTCCTCCCTGTGCCTTTGGCAATCCGACCACGAAATCCATCGTAATGTGGTCCCATTTCCACTCGGGAATTGGGAGACTTTGTAACTTGCCAGCTGGCACTCGATGCTCAGCTTTCACCTGCTGACAAGTTAAACACTGAGCCACAACTCTCCCAATATCCCTCTTCATGCCTTTCCACCAGAAGTGTGCCTTGAGGTCTTTATACATCTTAGTCCCACCAGGATGTAGGGTATAAGGTGTATAATAGGCCTCTCGCAATATCTGCTCTCTAATCTCCACATCTATTGGCACACATGCTCGGTTTCTGTACCTCAGTATTCCCGAGGCATCTACCGAAAAGTCCCCAGACTGATCACTCGGAATATGATCTCTAATCCTGGCCAAGTGGGGGTCCTCACTCTGTTTCTCTTTGATCCTGTCCAGCAGAGTGGGCTGCACGACTAAAGATGTCAGTCTAGCAGAGACCCCAGGGGACACAACCTCTATGTCGAGCCGTCTCATCTCCTCTAATAGCGGCGCCTGGTCTGTGATCATCATAGACAAACTTTGCACCGCTCTCCTACTCAAGGCGTCAGCGACCACATTAGCCTTGCCTGGGTGGTAGAGAATATCTACATCATAATCCTTTAATAGCTCTAACCACCTATGTTGCCTCAAATTCTGCTCCTTTTGCGTGAACAGGTACTTTAGGCTCTTGTGGTCGGTGTAGATTTCACAATGTTCCCCATACAGATAATGGCGCCAGAGCTTTAGCGCAAACACAACAGCTGCAAGCTCCAAGTCATGGGTAGGGTAATTTTTCTCATAATCCTTGAGTTGCCTTGATGCATAAGCAATTACCCTCCCTTCCTGCATCAGCACACAAACCAAGTCCGCTGTGTGATGCGTCACTATAGATCACATATCCTTTTCCCATAACAGGAAGGGAAAGGATAGGAGCGGTCATCAGTCTATTTTTCAGCTCCTCAAAGCTCTTTTGACAGACCTCACTCCAGATAAACTTCACTCCCTTACGCGTCAAGCGAGTGAGGGGTGTGGAGAGCTTCGCAAAGCCTTCCACAAACCGACGGTATACCCAGCTAAACCCATAAAGCTACGTACCTCAGAAAACCGTCGTCGGTCGGGGCCAATCACGGACTGCCTCAATCTTCGCTGGGTCCACCGCCACACCTGCAGCGGAAATCACATGGCCCAAGAAGACTACCTCCCGAAGCCAAAACTCGCACTTTGCCAGCTTGGCATACAACTTCTTCTCTTGCAGAAGTTGCAGCACGATCCTTAAGTGCTCCTCATGCTCAATATCACTTCGGGAGTAAATCAAGATATCATCAATGAATACTACTACGAATCGATCAAGTATAGTCGGAAGATCCGGTTCATTAAATCCATGAATGCGGCAGGGGCATTAGTTAGCCCAAAAGGCATAACTGTAAATTCATAATGCCCGTACCGTGATCTAAATGCCGTTTTCGGAATATCCTCGGCCTTCACCTTCAACTGGTGGTAACCAGACTGCAAATCTATCTTAGAGAAGACACAAGACCCTTGCAGCTGATCAAAAAGATCATCGATGCGCGGCAAAGGGTACTTGTTCTTGATGGTCACTTTATTTAATTCTCTATAGTCCACACATAATCGAAGTGACCCATCCTTCTTTTTCACGAATAGCACCGGCGCTCCCCAAGGCGACACACTCGGCCTAATAAAGCCCTTATCCATTAAATCCTGAAGTTGCGCCTTAAGCTCTCGCAACTCAGCCGGTGCCATCCGGTAAGGAGCCTTTGAGATTGGCGCAGTTCCCGGAACTACGTCAATCACAAACTCAATCTCCTTATCTGGCGGCAATGCGAGTCAGCTCAGGTGGGAAAACATCCGGGAACTCGCGGGCAATAGGGATATCCCCGAGTTCCGGTGCCGCCGTAGGCCCCTCAACAACACTAGCCAAAAAGGCTACACATCCTCGATGGATCATCTGCCTTGCTCAGGAAGTCGAAACCATAGAGGCAAAGAAAGCACTCTGACATCCCCGGTATACCATCATCTCCTGGCCTGGTTCTCTAAAAGTGACCGTCCTTGCGGCACAGTCAATAGTTGCGAAATACCGAGCCAGCCAGTCCCATCCCGAGGACCACATCGAAGTCCATCAATTTTCTCAGGACCAACAGGTCAGCTGGCATAATCCAGGACTCGATTTGCATCGGGCAGGACCAACAACACTCCTCCACGTGCAAGGTGTGATCGGGAATCTGAACCTCTCGTGCACGTGGCAAAAGTCCTACCTCTATCCCATGTAATGATGCAAATGATTTACTAATAAAAGAATGCGATGCTCCAGTATCAAATAATGTACGAGTCCTAATGCCAGAAAGTAAGGTGATACCTGCCACCACGTGATCTGCTGCCGAAGAGTCCTCTACCTGAGCAGCATACACTCGCCCACTCTGAGCTGGAGGGCGATACTCCGTGGGATGGGAAGAAGATGGCCAGCTTGCTGGAGCATATGGCCGCTGAGCCGTCGACCGTTGCTGAGACGGAGAAGGAGCAGATGCTGAAGAAGGAGCCGTCGATGGTGCATATGGGCAGGCAGCTCGGAGGTGGCCAGACTGTCCACACCGATAACAAACGGCCAAATCTCAGATCACAAGCAATCAGAGTTATGCCTGTCCCTAGGCAGAAAATGCACCTAACCGTAGCCTGGGGCTGCCTCGCCTGCTGCCTCTGTCGCGGAGGCCCTTGCTGCCGCGACTGCGATCTCTGCGAATGCTGTTGCTGCTGATGCTGCGGTGGCCTCTGGGATCCCCCAGGCCCTCGCCGCTCAGAGCGCCCACGGCCGGAAAACTGAGGCCGTGGCGGTCGTGGCGGCCTCCAAGAACTGGCCTGTCCCCCGTCGTCCTGCGCTGGTCGCTTCCTGTCTGCGCCTTGAGCGACCAGGCCCCCACGTCTGGCGACGACGTGGTCTCCCCTTCTCAACCCACTGGGCATGCTCTGCTGCCTCCCCAAGGTCTGTAGTCTCTGAGCATGCACCAGAGTATAGATTTCAGGGCGCAGGCCCGACTCAAAGAGCTCCACCTGGTGCGGTCCATCCCTGGCGACATAGGGTACGCAGTTGAGTAATCGCGTGAACTCCTGAAAATAGTCTAATGCCGTCCGGTCGCCTTGCTGAAGATTCTTCAAATCATCTTCCAGCTTTTTCTTCATACTCGTGGAAAAGTACGTATCCAGAATCATCTTCTTGAACTCAGACCAGGGTAGCTGTCGAGTGATTTGAAATTCCAGTGGCTCCACCCGACGCCACCATGCATCAGCATCCCCGTCTAAACAGTGTACAGCCATATGTACCCTGTACTTCTGGTCAATGAAGAAGTCCCGGAATAACTTCTCCATTGACGAAAGCCAAGTCCCAATCTCCAAGGCTTACTATTCCGCCCTGAAAATCTGGGCGGTCCCCGCTTACAGAACTGAGTAAGTTTGTCAGCAATCTCCTGCTCCTCCGCAGGAGTCAATGGCCGGATTGTCCCCTGAGCAACAGGGGATGCGAGGTCACCGGTCCAACTGGGGAAGCCACAGCAGGGGAGGGTGGTACGGGGAGAACTCTCCGGGGGTGCAACAACAGGCTGCGCCCTCTGTTCTAACATTTGCGTCATGCCGACCCATGGCCTCCTCCTGACGCCGCACGGCCTCTGACATCTGGGCCATCTGAGCCTGCAGCTCCTGTACCTCACTCTGCTGGCCCTGCTCGGACTCTTCCGGCTCGGGCTCAGGGGAGGAAGGCTGCGAACGCGTCAACATTCTACGTTGCGGAGGCATCCTACCACAAGAAACCACCCTTAGTATCAAAACCCCACACGACCCATTCTAGCGAAAGTCAAAGACATTCTCCTATTCTGTGACTTTATGTTGTCTGCAGCCAACATAACAGTCTACCAGAAGTAGGCTATGTCGACCCCTCTTCCTTATTGGAAGAGTTAAATAAGTAACACAACGACTTCCGCAAAATTGCCACGTCTCTCGCACCCTATCATCCTAGGGTATGTCAAAGCCTAGGGTTTCCTAAGTCCCAACTGACCTATCCCTAAGCTCTGATACCAACTTAATCTGTCACGCCCCGGAACCCGGGCTCGCCAACAGATCCGCCGTGCACATGGGATTCCCGAGTACACGAAGCGCTGGTAACCTGCTCCGATTAAATATAAACAATAAAAGAGCATAATACAGAGCTGAGTGAAGAACCACATAGTATCTCAGACTGGAACTACTAATGAAGCTGTAATATGTACAATAATCTCCCAGCTCACCAAATTAGTACATCCAGCTGGCGAAAGCCAGACCTAGAATAAAAGAAGAATACCACAGTCTGAGTAAAGGGTGCAGCATCTATCTAACAGCTCTCAGTCTCCCAGGAGATCTATCTATTCAGCGATCCCCTTACCTCGATCAGCTGCCGATGGCCTAGCAGCTCCCGCAGACGACTCTGCAAAAATAACGGAGAAGAAAGAAACAGAAAAGAACAATGGGGGTGAGAACTACCAGATAACTAGTAGCCTCCCACTAGTGGGCAAAACCTCAACTCTGACGCACCCACTAGGACTACTAGAGGCCAGAAAGGAATAAGTGGGTAAAGCTGTAAACAGAACTGCTGAATAAAGGGAAACCACCACTAGTATGCCTCTAAATGTCCATGTAGCATGAAATGACTGTATGCAACAATACCAAACATGCCTGCCTGAAATAACTCAGTCTTGTGTCACTGGTACTGCCTGCTGTGCCTTGCCAAATCGGGTATGCTGGCCAATGCATAACACCGATAGGGATAGTGTTTGCCAAATTGGGTATGTGGCCAACGCATGACACCGATAGGGAATAGTGTTTGCCAAATTGGGTATGCTGGTCACGCAACAAACACCGATAGGGGATAGGAGTCTCAAGGACTCAAAGTCTGTCTGTAACACACTCCGGAGTGGCACTCGAGGGGAGCGACCCACACGAGTAAAACCTCAGTAATAAGTATCATAAGTGCCATAAACAGCAGGACTGGATCATGACTATGATCAAAGTGGGAAAAACCATCCACTAAAGAAAACCCGATCTGATGCCATAGTACTCAACAAGTGGGAAAAACTATCCACTAAAGAAAACCCGATCTGATGCCATAGCTAACATGAAAACACCACTAGGATAACCGGACCTCAGCGGTGCAAACTAGACAGATCATCCCTAATCTGATGCAGGATAAATATGCCGACCGCCTACTGTCCGCGGTCACCGCAACACCCCACAAGTTATAATCTAACATAACCTTGGCTATACTATTCCAAACCCCTGCTCATATCGAGCGACAAGCAACTGAAAGCAAAGAGAGTAATAAAACATGTCAAGTCTTAATATGATAGTGTAGCAATAAATAGTGGCCCTACCT
Organism: Tillandsia leiboldiana; assembly: GCA_029204045.2. Lineage (NCBI taxonomy): Eukaryota > Viridiplantae > Streptophyta > Magnoliopsida > Poales > Bromeliaceae > Tillandsia > Tillandsia leiboldiana. Next base: position 6,423,085 of record CM055067.1, on the reverse strand, counting down.
GATGTCCGGGCATGCATGCAACTGTCTTTATTTTAAAGTTGTAAAATAGTGTCAAAGATTTAAAAAGATTGATTTACTGAATAAAAGTCATTTGCATGCGAGATTATAGCCTTTGTCTCAATCACAGTGTCCCAATATAAGTCATCATATCATCTGTGGGGTTATATTAATTTTTAGGAGAGTTCGTCCCAGCGGTTCTCATCAATGGTCTGTTAGTAGTCCTGTTAGTAGTCCTGTAGTAGTCCCAATAGTCATCATCAATTTAGTTTGTCCCAATTTTTCTCATCAATTGTTCATATTAGTTTGTCCCAATTGTTTCATCAATTGTCATTTAGTTTGTCCCAATTGTTCTCATCAATTGTCATATTAAATTTTAGGGAGTTCCCAGTAGTATCCCAGTGAGCTGTCAAAAATGAGGTAAGCAACAATGCCCACCTCGAACAGCTCAAATTCACACCCAGAAAGTCTCCTGGCTGTCCACAGGTCCCCTAGAACTGCTGTTCTGCTGAAAAATGGTGCCCTACAGCAACACACATTGCACAGGGTGTTACTATATTATTCATAAAAATACAGCTTTTGCTGTTTTTCAATAGCACGAAAGAGAGGAGTTTTTCAACCTCTGTATAGTGCTAGAAAAATCCAGAAAA
>CM055067.1:6405392-6422338 GCA_029204045.2 Tillandsia leiboldiana | reverse complement strand
GGCCAATGGAAAAGCCACGTGTCAAGGTAAGGCTTCGGTGCACCCGGTGCCGGCAAGCCCATGGACCCCGCACCAGCGCCCCCCGCCGCGCCGCGCGCGCTGCGCTCTGCCGCGCTCCGCCGCTGCGCCGCCGCTGTGCCGCCGCCTGCCGTCGCCCGCCGGTAGCCGCCGGCGGCCGGAACAGTAATTCCGGTCGCCGGAGTTACTGTTCCGGTGAACAGTGTTTTGGCGCCGAAAAATAAAGTGAATATACCGTTTTGATCGTTTTCGCGCGCTGAGTCCAAATCCGCTGTCCATTTCGCCAAATTCTCATCCGAAATTTTGCCGAAAGCTCCCGGAAAATTCCATTTGCTCCGATTTTCGCACTGAGTCTATATTAAATGTCCAATTTCGATTCTACAAGCTCTGCTTCACCGAATAAGCTCCCTACAGTCACTGTTTAATGTTGTACAGTTCCTGCGGGAGTCCGGATCATCACATCCTCCCCCACTAAAAAGAGTTTCGTCCTCGAAACGAGACTAAACAATAATCCTCAGTCCGATGTCTCGAATAAGTAGGGGTGAGCATCCCTCATCTCCGACTCGAGCTCCCATGTAGCCTCACGCTCGTCATGATTGCTCCATTGGATCTTCACATAGGGAATGGCCCGACTGCGTAATTCTTTCACCTCTCGATCCAGAACTCGCAGTGGGCGCTCTTCATACCTCAAATCCTCGCTGATCTCAAGCGATGTGAAGTCGATGACGTGCGATGGGTCGAAGATATACTTCCTCAAAGTAGAAACATGAATACATCATGGACACCAGCAAGCCTTGGAGGAAGTGCGAGTCGGTAGGCAACTGGCCCGATACGCCCCAATACCTCAAAGGGTCCAATATATCGGGGGCTAAGTTTTCCACGAATGCCGAATCTCCTGATTCCTTTGGACGGCGAGACTTTCAGGAATACATGATCTCCAACTTGAAATTCTAAGTCTCGTCGCCGAACATCGGCATAGCTCCTCTGTCGGCTTTGGGCGGTCTGAAGATGCTTTCGAATCACCCGGACCTTCTCTTCTGCCTCTATCAAGACATCTGGTCCCAAGGTCCGCCTCTCGCCTACGTCACTCCAATAAAGTGGTGATCGACACTTGCGTCCATACAATGCTTCAAACGGAGCCATCTGAATGCTCGCTTGAAAGCTATTGTTGTACGCGAATTCAGCCAAAGATAGATGCCGAATCCACCCTCCGCCGAAATCCAGGACGCAAGCCCTCACATGTCCTCCAGGATTTGTATCGTCCGCTCTGATTGCCCATCAGTCTGCGGATGAAAAGCTGTACTGAACCTGAGTTCAGTCCCCAAGGCTGTTTGCAAACTCTTCCAGAAATGCGAAACAAACCTCGGGTCTCTATCTGATACTATGGAGGCTGGTACTCCATGTAATCTTACTATCTCATCTAGATATAACTGGGCTAGTCGCTCAAGTGGCCACGTAGTCTGCATGGGCAGAAAGTGCGCCGACTTGGTAAGTCGATCTACAACTACCCAGATAGCGTCTGCTCCTCCCTGTGCCTTTGGCAATCCGACCACGAAATCCATCGTAATGTGGTCCCATTTCCACTCGGGAATTGGGAGACTTTGTAACTTGCCAGCTGGCACTCGATGCTCAGCTTTCACCTGCTGACAAGTTAAACACTGAGCCACAACTCTCCCAATATCCCTCTTCATGCCTTTCCACCAGAAGTGTGCCTTGAGGTCTTTATACATCTTAGTCCCACCAGGATGTAGGGTATAAGGTGTATAATAGGCCTCTCGCAATATCTGCTCTCTAATCTCCACATCTATTGGCACACATGCTCGGTTTCTGTACCTCAGTATTCCCGAGGCATCTACCGAAAAGTCCCCAGACTGATCACTCGGAATATGATCTCTAATCCTGGCCAAGTGGGGGTCCTCACTCTGTTTCTCTTTGATCCTGTCCAGCAGAGTGGGCTGCACGACTAAAGATGTCAGTCTAGCAGAGACCCCAGGGGACACAACCTCTATGTCGAGCCGTCTCATCTCCTCTAATAGCGGCGCCTGGTCTGTGATCATCATAGACAAACTTTGCACCGCTCTCCTACTCAAGGCGTCAGCGACCACATTAGCCTTGCCTGGGTGGTAGAGAATATCTACATCATAATCCTTTAATAGCTCTAACCACCTATGTTGCCTCAAATTCTGCTCCTTTTGCGTGAACAGGTACTTTAGGCTCTTGTGGTCGGTGTAGATTTCACAATGTTCCCCATACAGATAATGGCGCCAGAGCTTTAGCGCAAACACAACAGCTGCAAGCTCCAAGTCATGGGTAGGGTAATTTTTCTCATAATCCTTGAGTTGCCTTGATGCATAAGCAATTACCCTCCCTTCCTGCATCAGCACACAACCAAGTCCGCTGTGTGATGCGTCACTATAGATCACATATCCTTTTCCCATAACAGGAAGGGAAAGGATAGGAGCGGTCATCAGTCTATTTTTCAGCTCCTCAAAGCTCTTTTGACAGACCTCACTCCAGATAAACTTCACTCCCTTACGCGTCAAGCGAGTGAGGGGTGTGGAGAGCTTCGCAAAGCCTTCCACAAACCGACGGTAATACCCAGCTAAACCCATAAAGCTACGTACCTCAGAAACCGTCGTCGGTCGGGGCCAATCACGGACTGCCTCAATCTTCGCTGGGTCCACCGCCACACCTGCAGCGGAAATCACATGGCCCAAGAAGACTACCTCCCGAAGCCAAAACTCGCACTTTGCCAGCTTGGCATACAACTTCTTCTCTTGCAGAAGTTGCAGCACGATCCTTAAGTGCTCCTCATGCTCAATATCACTTCGGGAGTAAATCAAGATATCATCAATGAATACTACTACGAATCGATCCAAGTATAGTCGGAAGATCCGGTTCATTAAATCCATGAATGCGGCAGGGGCATTAGTTAGCCCAAAAGGCATAACTGTAAATTCATAATGCCCGTACCGTGATCTAAATGCCGTTTTCGGAATATCCTCGGCCTTCACCTTCAACTGGTGGTAACCAGACTGCAAATCTATCTTAGAGAAGACACAAGACCCTTGCAGCTGATCAAAAGATCATCGATGCGCGGCAAAGGGTACTTGTTCTTGATGGTCACTTATTTAATTCTCTATAGTCCACACATAATCGAAGTGACCCATCCTTCTTTTTCACGAATAGCACCGGCGCTCCCAAGGCGACACACTCGGCCTAATAAAGCCCTTATCCATTAAATCCTGAAGTTGCGCCTTAAGCTCTCGCAACTCAGCCGGTGCCATCCGGTAAGGAGCCTTTGAGATTGGCGCAGTTCCCGGAACTACGTCAATCACAAACTCAATCTCCTTATCTGGCGGCATGCGAGTCAGCTCAGGTGGGAAAACATCCGGGAACTCGCGGGCAATAGGGATATCCCCGAGTTCCGGTGCCGCCGTAGGCCCCTCAACAACACTAGCCAAAAAGGCTACACATCCTCGATGGATCATCTGCCTTGCTCAGGAAGTCGAAACCATAGAGGCAAAGAAAGCACTCTGACATCCCCGGTATACCATCATCTCCTGGCCTGGTTCTCTAAAAGTGACCGTCCTTGCGGCACAGTCAATAGTTGCGAAATACCGAGCCAGCCAGTCCATCCCGAGGACCACATCGAAGTCCATCAATTTTCTCAGGACCAACAGGTCAGCTGGCATAATCCAGGACTCGATTTGCATCGGGCAGGACCAACAACACTCCTCCACGTGCAAGGTGTGATCGGGAATCTGAACCTCTCGTGCACGTGGCAAAAGTCCTACCTCTATCCCATGTAATGATGCAAATGATTTACTAATAAAAGAATGCGATGCTCCAGTATCAAATAATGTACGAGTCCTAATGCCAGAAAGTAAGGTGATACCTGCCACCACGTGATCTGCTGCCGAAGAGTCCTCTACCTGAGCAGCATACACTCGCCCACTCTGAGCTGGAGGGCGATACTCCGTGGGATGGGAAGAAGATGGCCAGCTTGCTGGAGCATATGGCCGCTGAGCCGTCGACCGTTGCTGAGACGGAGAAGGAGCAGATGCTGAAGAAGGAGCCGTCGATGGTGCATATGGGCAGGCAGCTCGGAGGTGGCCAGACTGTCCACACCGATAACAACGGCCAAATCTCAGATCACAAGCATCAGAGTTATGCTGTCCCTGGCAGAAAATGCACCTAACCGTAGCCTGGGGCTGCCTCGCCTGCTGCCTCTGTCGCGGAGGCCCTTGCTGCCGCGACTGCGATCTCTGCGAATGCTGTTGCTGCTGATGCTGCGGTGGCCTCTGGGATCCCCCAGGCCCTCGCCGCTCAGAGCGCCCACGGCCGGAAAACTGAGGCCGTGGCGGTCGTGGCGGCCTCCAAGAACTGGCCTGTCCCCCGTCGTCCTGCGCTGGTCGCTTCCTGTCTGCGCCTTGAGCGACCAGGCCCCCACGTCTGGCGACGACGTGGTCTCCCCTCTCAACCCACTGGGCATGCTCTGCTGCCTCCTCCAAGGTCTGTAGTCTCTGAGCATGCACCAGAGTATAGATTTCAGGGCGCAGGCCCGACTCAAAGAGCTCCACCTGGTGCGGTCCATCCCTGGCGACATAGGGTACGCAGTTGAGTAATCGCGTGAACTCCTGAAAATAGTCTAATGCCGTCCGGTCGCCTTGCTGAAGATTCTTCAAATCATCTTCCAGCTTTTTCTTCATACTCGTGGAAAAGTACGTATCCAGAATCATCTTCTTGAACTCAGACCAGGGTAGCTGTCGAGTGATTTGAAATTCCAGTGGCTCCACCCGACGCCACCATGCATCAGCATCCCCGTCTAAACAGTGTACAGCCATATGTACCCTGTACTTCTGGTCAATGAAGAAGTCCCGGAATAACTTCTCCATTGACGAAAGCCAAGTCCCAATCTCCCAAGGCTTACTATTCCGCCCTGAAAATCTGGGCGGTCCCCGCTTACAGAACTGAGTAAGTTTGTCAGCAATCTCCTGCTCCTCCGCAGGAGTCAATGGCCGGATTGTCCCCTGAGCAACAGGGGATGCCGAGGTCACCGGTCCAACTGGGGAAGCCACAGCAGGGGAGGGTGGTACGGGAGAACTCTCCGGGGGTGCAACAACAGGCTGCGCCCTCTGTTCTAACATTTGCGTCAGCCGACCCATGGCCTCCTCCTGACGCCGCACGGCCTCTGACATCTGGGCCATCTGAGCCTGCAGCTCCTGTACCTCACTCTGCTGGCCCTGCTCGGACTCTTCCGGCTCGGGCTCAGGGGAGGAAGGCTGCGAACGCGTCAACATTCTACGTTGCGGAGGCATCCTACCACAAGAAACCACCCTTAGTATCAAAACCCCACACGACCCATTCTAGCGAAAGTCAAAGACATTCTCCTATTTCTGTGACTTTATGTTGTCTGCAGCCAACATAACAGTCTACCAGAAGTAGGCTATGTCGACCCCTCTTCCTTTATTGGAAGAGTTAAATAAGTAACACAACGACTTCCGCAAAATTGCCACGTCTCTCGCACCCTATCATCCTAGGGTATGTCAAAAGCCTAGGGTTTCCTAAGTCCCAACTGACCTATCCCTAAGCTCTGATACCAACTTAATCTGTCACGCCCCGGAACCCGGGCTCGCCAACAGATCCGCCGTGCACATGGGATTTCCCGAGTACACGAAGCGCTGGTAACCTGCTCCGATATAATATAAACAATAAAAGAGCATAATACAGAGCTGAAGTGGAAGAACCACATAGTATCTCAGACTGGAACTACTAATGAAGCTGTAATATGTACAATAATCTCCCAGCTCACCAAAATAGTACATCCAGCTGGCGAAAGCCAGACCTAGAATAAAAGAAGAATACCACAGTCTGAGTAAAGGGTGCAGCATCTATCTAACAGCTCTCAGTCTCCCAGGAGATCTATCTATTCAGCGATCCCCTTACCTCGATCAGCTGCCGATGGCCTAGCAGCTCCCGCAGACGACTCTGCAAAAATAAAGGAGAAGAAAGAAACAGAAAAGAACAATGGGGGTGAGAACTACCAGATAAACTAGTAGCCTCCCCTAGTGGGCAAAACCTCAACTCTGACGCACCCACTAGGACTACTAGAGGCCAGAAAGGAATAAGTGGTAAAGCTGTAAACAGAACTGCTGAATAAAGGGAAACCACCACTAGTATGCCTCTAAATGTCATGTAGCATGAAATGACTGTATGCAACAATACCAAACATGCCTGCCTGAAATAACTCAGTCTTGTGTCACTGGTACTGCCTGCTGTGCCTTGCCAAATCGGGTATGCTGGCCAATGCATAACACCGATAGGGGATAGTGTTTGCCAAATTGGGTATGCTGGTCAACGCATAACACCGATAGGGAATAGTGTTTGCCAAATTGGGTATGCTGGTCAACGCATAACACCGATAGGGGATAGGAGTCTCAAGGACTCAAAGTCTGTCTGTAACACACTCCGGAGTGGCACTCGAGGGGAGCGACCCACACGAGTAAATATCTCAGTAATAAGTATCAGAAGTGCCATAAAACAGCAGGACTGGATCATGACTATGATCAAAGTGGGAAAAACTATCCACTAAAGAAAACCCCGATCTGATGCCATAGTACTTAACAAGTGGGAAAACTATCCACTAAAGAAAACCCCGATCTGATGCCATAGTACTTAACAAGTGGGAAAACCACCCACTAGGATAACCCGATCCTCAGCTGGTGCAAACTAGACCAGACTCATCCCTAATCTGATGCAAGGATAAATATCTGATCGACCGCCTACTGTCCGCGGTCACCGCAACACCCCACAAGTTTATAATCTAACATAACCTTGGCTATACTATTCCAAACCCCTGCTCATACTCGAGCGACAAGCAACTGAAAGCAAAAGAGAGTAATAAAACATGTCAAGTCTTAATATGATAGTGTAGCAATAAATAGTGGCCCTACCTGATGTCCGGGCATGCATGCAACTGTCTTTATTTTAAAAGTTGTAAAATAGTGTCAAAGATTTAAAAAGATTGATTTACTGAATAAAAGTCATTTGCATGCGAGATTATAGCCTTTGTCTCAATCACAGTGTCCCAATATAAGTCATCATATCATCTGTGGGGTTATATTAATTTTTAGGAGAGTTCGTCCCAGCGGTTCTCATCAATTGTCCTGTTAGTAGTCCTGTTAGTAGTCCTGTTAGTAGTCCCAATAGTACTCATCAATTTAGTTTGTCCCAATTTTTCTCATCAATTGTCATATTAGTTTGTCCCAATTGTTCTCATCAATTGTCATATTAGTTTGTCCCAATTGTTCTCATCAATTGTCATATTAAATTTTAGGGGAGTTCCAGTAATCCCAGTGAGCTTGTCAAAAATGAGGTAAGCAACAACCGCCCACCTCGAACAGCTCAAATCACACCCAGAAAGTCTCCTGGCTGTCCACAGTCCCCTAGAACTGCTGTCTGCCGAAAATGGTGCCCTACAGCAACACACATTGCACAGGGTGTTACTATATTATTCATAAAAATACAGCTTTTGCTGTTTTTCAAATAGCACGAAAAGAGAGGAGTTTTTCACCTCTGTATAGTGCTCAGAAAAATCCAGAAAAATTACGGTTGCGTTCCTCGCGAAGAGTAGATCAAAATCGACTCTTTAAACGCCTCGATCTGATGCTCCTACGCCAAGATAAAAATCGGAGAAGTTGACACTGTCCAGAAATTTCCACAGCAAAAAGGGGGGTCAAAGAGGCCTCGGGAAACGTGCCAAAAGTACGAAATGGAGCAAAGTAATCAACATGGAAATCGAAGCCTTACCTCCTAGGAACGCGCTGTCGTGAAAATCGTCCAAAAATTCCTCCTGGTTAGCCCACAGGGAATTTTCGACGGAACTGCGACGGGAAATGGGCCGAAAAAGAAAACCGTCGCAGTGCGCCGCGTCGCAGATAACTCACTATCGGTACCTTCAAAAATTCTGAGGAGAGAGAGAGGAGAGAGAGAGGAAGAATTTTTGTATAGGGCACTTTCTCTGGTTCTCTATCTACAGCACGGAGCCCGAGGTGAAAGATGGTGGGGGTGGGAGGCTCTATTTATAATGGGCCAAGGTCCCTCACCAGATCCCGGGCAGAACAGCAAACACCGGAATGGACCATCCAGGACGCGCCACGTGTTGACAAAATAGGAAACAGCCTTGTGCAATGCCACTCAGAAGACGCCACGTGTCCACGTGGAGCACGGGCCCGGTCCCCGCGCCGGGTCTTCCGGAAAATGTTGGCCAATCGGAGCGCCGCCACGTGCACCTTCTAGAAGCCGGCCGGCCAATGGGAAAACGCCACGTGTCAAGGTAAGGCTTCGGTGCACCCGGTGCACGGCAAGCCCATGGACCCCGCACCAGCGCCCCCCCGCCCGCGCCGCGCGCCGCTGCGCTCTGCCGCGCTCCGCCGCTGCGCCGCCGCTGTGCCGCCGCCTGCCGTCGCCCGCCGGTAGCCGCCGGCGGCCGGAACAGTAATTCCGGTCGCCGGAGTTACTGTTCCGGTGAACAGTGTTTTGGCGCCGAAAAATAAAGTGAATATACCGTTTTGATCGTTTTCGCGCGCTGAGTCCAAATCCGCTGTCCATTTCGCCAAATTCTCATCCGAAATTTTGCCGAAAGCTCCCGAAAAATTCCATTTGCTCCGATTTTCGCACTGAGTCTATATTAAATGTCCAATTTCGATTCTACAAGCTCTGCTTCACCGAATAAGCTCCCTACAGTCACTGTTTAATGTTGTACAGTTCCTGCGGGAGTCCGGATCATCACAACGACCACGACCACGACCTCTACCATGGTCTCTAGATGCTGAAGCTTGGCGATTAAAAGTGTCTGCTTTATCTTTTTCATTGCCTTTCAATTCGCTTTGAAAAGCATGCTCAGAAAAATTTTCTGTTATATCCTTTCGTTCCTTATGTGCTAAAAGAGAACCACAAAGTTCGCTACAAGACAATTTAAATAAATCTTTTGCTTCTTCTATAGCAGAAACTATATCACCGTATTTTTTTCGTCAAGCTTCTTAAATTTTTTTAAGCTACTATTTGATCAGTAATTTGTTCACCATAGGTACGCATCAAGGTAACTAATTCCATAATTCTAGAATAAAATGTATGAATATTTTTTTTTTCTTCCATAAATGAAGTCTCAAATTTTTCTTTTAAAGTTGAATTTTAATTCTAAGTACTTTTTCGTTATATTGGTATTCATTCGTAATATATCCCATACTTCTTTTGATCGGGTAGCGCCGACAATATAGGAAAATATTGAGTCGTCAATAGATTGCTGAATAAAGAAAAGCACATTTGCATACTTTTTCAGATTCTCTCCAGTTTCTTCCTTACATCCTTTTTCAATAAAATTTCATAGATCTTGGGATCGCAGCAACGTCCGCATTTTCACGCACCAAAAATCATAATTGTCCCCTTTGAATATTGGGAATCCTTGTGCAACTTCGTTGGCACCGTTAAACGCCGTCAGCATCTTCTTCTCTTGAAAACAGGGCTCTGATACCACTTGTTACGGCGGTGGGCCTCCAATAAATATCTTCTATAAACTTGTTATGCTATATAGAAATCTTCACAAAAAATAGAAAGGAGAATAAAGACAAATAATGGAAAAATCTGATACGTTTTGATGGACGCAAACTAAACTTGTCTTTATTGAAGAAATCAACTTCATGCCCCGAACATCTTTCTTGGGCTTCCACTAATTAATTAAGGCGACTCCGGCTTCATTAACTATAATAGCACCGGTCTCTCTATTTATAGATTATTACATAAAATCCTATTCTAATTAGATATCCTATCTAATTAGATGTTTCTTTATCACAATTTAAACAACCAAATAAATTAGATAATCTAATTCTAACTAATTAGCATGATCTCTAACACCATGGTCGGTGGCGGTTTGGAAGGATAAGGGAGGTTTTTCTCCTAATTGGACTCGGAATATATATATATATATATATATATATATATATATATATATATATATATATATATATATATATATATATATATATATATATATATATATATATATATATATATATATATATATATATATATATATATATATATATATATATATATATATATATATATATATATATATATATATATATATATATATATATATATATATATATATATATATATATATATATATATATATATATATATAATTGATATTTTATATTTTTAAAAATATTAAGTCATTAGTGTTGGTAGATTTAACTTTTGGATAAAAGGATGGGGAGTTAGGAAGATAGTAGACTACCACTACAATAAAATTAGATTATAGAGACACATATTTGTGATATTTTAGTGCAAGTGTCCTATCAATATTACATCAATATCCAAAATTAGGTTATAGGGACACATTACAATAATGTGTCGCTATACACCCTAACGACTGCAAATATAACGACACAAATCATAAGTGTCGGTATTTTTGTCAGCGGCACTTTTTTTAGATTTTAGAAATACTTAAAAGTGTCGCTAAAGTATAATTTTGTTGTAGTGTCCTTGGATTTAGTGGATGGATGGTGAAATTAGTCAAAAGAATAATTGAAAGGTAGAAACTTACCAGCACTAATTGCTTGATGCTTTTACAAGTATAGTAACTTGAGTATATATATATATATATATATATATATATATATATATATATATATATATATATATATATATATATATATATATATGGATAATTGCCTCTGTACCCCTGCAATATTAAGAAATATCTGATTTACCCCTCTTATTTTTTTCTTTCCAATATACCCTTCATACGTTCCACCGTTATTAAATATACCCCTGTCGTTTCCCTCCGTTAAGTTAACTAGGGTTAAACGAGAGTTAAATATTAATCACAGTTACAAATTATTAAGAATACCTATTTTGCCCCTAGTTAATAAATCATTTTCCTTCAGCTGTCCCAAAAAAAAAACAAAAACAAAAAATCCAAAATTAGGGCACGCACGGTCTAGCTCTCGCCCAATTCCCTCCACGGTCTAGCTCTCGCCCAATTCCCTCCGTCCCTTACACCCCCTCTCTCCTCTCCCTGGTTTGATCCCCAACTCCCTGGTTTGATCCCCAAACCCTTACCCTAGCCGATCGAGGGATCACAAAGTGCCTTCAAATCCGAAACCCTTACCCTAGCCGATCGATCGATTGACGGCGCCGTTCGTGGCGGAACCGCGGCGGGATCCTGCGACGGGCTCCGAATTGGCGAAATTTTTTTGATCCCCAACTCCCTGGTTTGATCCCGCGAAAAATTGGCAAAATTTTTTTTCATTACCTAATTAACTTTGAACCCCCCATAGTTACTTCTCTCTGTAGTAGAATTAGAAGCTTCGAATTAGAGATTGTGTGCTTTTGGGTCTCAAAATCACCTTTTTGTGTTGTGTTTCCTGCTACCACAGAAGCTTCAGGCTTTTCTAATTGTTAAACACAGTATTGCATATGACTCTAGCTGAAAGTAGAAGAAAAAGTAGGGCCAAAGAGGCCCTAAATGTCAAAAGGGTTGATTGCATTGATCTGTTTGTGTTTGAGCTGCGCATAACTTTTCAAGTACACTTTTGATGGAAATATAGGAATAGATTGTATTGAGAGCAAATACATTGATGTTGTGGATAATCATTTAGCTTTATTATTAATGCCGAGGTGCTGCTGCTATTGTTCTATGTGGGTTGTTACTGCAGAGCTGCCTAGTCTGGAAACTTATAAGCTGTTCAGGTTAAATCTGTTTCTATTTAGAATTAGAAACCTGTTTGGCCAGGCCCAAGCTTCTACAGAAAGGCTGTCTCACTAATGCTATTCGAAGAAGCGCTCAAGACTATCACGTTTAAAAAATATCTTCAATAGCTTCTTACTACAGTAGAAGCTTTACATTGGGTCTTCTACTTTTAAGACCTAAGAGTCAGATGTTTTCATTTAATTTTTGCATTTATTTTTTGCATTTAGTTTGTTGCCTTTATTAAACTGAATCTTTCTGTTTTATTTAGTCTTTGCATTCATCTCTGTAGATTTAATTCAATTAAAAGTAAGTTGGTTTTGCTTTATCATTTTACTACAGCATCTACAACTGTTTGGTTTGTTGCATTTATTTTTTGCATTTAGTTTGTTGCGTTTATTAAACTGAATCTTTCTGTTTTATTTAGTCTTTGCATTCATCTCTGTAGATTTAATTCAATTAAAAGTAAGTTGGTTTTGCTTTATCATTTTACTACAGCATCTACAACTGTATAATTTCTGCAAGATAAGTTGAAAGTTATATATGGAGGATGCAAGTGAAGGTATAGCTGCAGGTGGAGCTCATATAGTGGATGATGTTGGAGATGATAATGTTGGATATGATGAGGAGAATGAGGAAGTAGATGAATTACATGGGTCTGATTCTGTTGGGTCTGATTCTGTTGATTTTGAAAGAAATTTAGTTTATAGCACTAGTGAAGATGATTCGAATGTTGATGAGTTGGTTTATGATGAGGAGAATCCAATTATGGATTATGGTGTGAAATATCCTGATGTCACTTCATTTTGAAGTGCTTTGAATCAATTTGCTATCCAAAATCAATTCGAGTACAAGGTGATAAAAAGTGATCGATGTAGAGTAACAGCAAGATGTCGCACAGAAGGTTGTGGGTGGAGAATACATGCAGCACAGATTCAAGGGGAAGCAAGCTTTCAGGTAAAAGGCAAAAAATTTCAATTGCTAGTATTTCAAACATTACTTACTCTAATCTCATTATTTCTTCCAATCTATTGTATCAATAGGTCAAAACATTCCAACCGGAGCATACATGCGAAGTTGTAAATAGATGTGGAAACAAGAATGCTACACAAGGATGGATTGCAAATAGAATATCAAATTGGTTAAAAACTGAAGGTGATATATCTGTGCCTGAATTAACTAGAAGACTAAAAGAGAAGTATGGAAGGTTGGAGTTGCCCTATTTAAGGGTGTGGAAAGGTAAAGAGGAAGCAATGACCAAATTATATGGAAAGTGGGAATTATCATTCGTAAGAGTTTTTGATTTTTGTGGTGAGATTAGGAGAAGAAATGTAGGAAGCCATACATCAATTAAACTTATAGAGGTAAATGGAAAGCAGCATTTTCAAAGAATGTTTATTGCTTTTGGGGCTAGCATTCAAGGCTTTCTAAGAAGGTGTAGGCCATATATTGGTTTAGATGGAGCTCATTTGAAGGGTAAATTCAAAGGAATTATTGTTTCAGCAATTGCGTTTGATGGAAACAACTCAATGTTTCCGGTTGCATATGGTGTGGTTGAGTCAGAAAATGCAGAAAGTTGGGAGTGGTTCCTGCTAGGTCTGAAAGAAGCTGTAGGTTGTCCTAATGGTTTGGTTTTATCTAGTGATAGGCAAAAAGGCTTAGATAAGGCCCTTCTAGCTGTCTATCCCACTGCTGAACATCGTGAATGCATGCGTCATTTGTACAGCAATGTGAAGAAACGTTTTCGATCAGATATTTTGAAGAAACATCTGTGGGGAGCAGCTAGGGCATATACAACTTCTAGATTTCAATACCATATGGAAAGCGTGAAGAATGCGGACAGTAGAGTGGTTGATTTCTTAAGAGAGAATCATGGGCATATATGGAGTCGTTCTTTATTTGGTTTAGATGCTAAATGCGAACGAGAAACAAATAATATATGTGAGACTTTTAATTCTTGGATCAGTGAAGAACGGAATAAACCGGTGATAGACATGATGGATGCTATACGACAGAAAATGATGATTATGATGAACAAAAGAGCAAGAAAAGCGAGAAAATGGTCAACAAAGCTTGTGCCAGAAGCAATTAAGCATGTCAACAAATTGATCGAGGTAATCTAAAAACCTGCTTGATGCTTTTTACTATCTATTGTTTTATCATGCTTTATTAACTATTGTCTTATGTTACTGTTAGGATGTTGGAAATTTTAGAGTACTAAGATGTACTGATAAGCAAGCAGAGGTTGAAGGGCCTAACTCAAGATGTGATGTGAGGCTTGATGAGAGGACATGCACATGTAGGAGATGGCAAGTCTCTGGATTGCCATGTGTACATGCCATTGCCTTTATGGTTAATATGAAACTCAAACCTGAAGATTATACATCATCATACTTCACTGTTGAAAGGTATCGAGATACCTATGCATTAAACATTAAGCCATTGCCTGCTGAAGAGGATTGGAATGAGAGTGATATAGGTTTTAGTGTGTTGCCACCTTTATTAGTAAGACCTGCTGGTCGGCCACGAAAAAAAAGGATCAGAGGAGCAGGGGAGATAGTTAAGAGAATACACAAATGTAGGAGATGTGGTGGCTTTGGTCATCATGCAAGAACATGCAAAAATGATGTTTCGACAGTAGACCCTAGCACACAATCTTCAAGGTAATTTGATTCTTTCAAGTTATTATATCTATTTTTTATTTTCTTGTAATTTCAATTTCTAGATATAGTGACTTTAAATTTTTTTATAGCAAAAGAAGAAGAAAAGATAGTGGATCGCAACGGCAAGAGGAAGATGAGCACCATGCAGCAGCAGCATCACAATCTTCAAGGTAATTTGTTTCTTTCAAGTTATTTCTGATATTTTCTGGTTGAGCTTATAGGTCCTGTGCTTATTTCAAGTTATTTCTGATATTTTCCGGTTGAGATTTTTATGGCTGTTTTTGTGACTCTGGTGCGTCGATTAGTCCATTTTTAGGTTATAGTTTCAATTTGTAGGGGTTTTATGATAGAATGAGCTAATGATTTTTAGGTTATTGTTTCAATTTGTAGGGGTTTTATGATAGAATGAGCTGTGGAGTCATAGTTCACATTGTTTATCAACTTGTTAATTGCTCCAGTGGTCCTCAACATTTAAGTGTAATATTCAATTTGATCCTCAAACTTTCTTTTTACAAATTTGACCTCTTTTGCATCTATTGCAAGCTTACCCAGCTAAATTCCTGCGTCATAATGTACAGAAATATCTATGTCTAGTCATCTAAGTACCATGTAAGTGACTTTTGAACTTTTTCTGTGTGCTCTTCTAGGGAAAGTTGAGGATGACTTTTCATATTATATAGGAGACGAAAAGGAGAGGAAATTTCTTAAATTGACGAAGAACTGATGATAAACGTGCATAATGAGCACCAAATCATGCCCTTGTGAAAACGTATAGAATGTAGGCGGTGTAGATACCCATCTGAATGATTGGATTTATTAATAGGATGTTATACTTTGTAGCAAACTCTACCTTTTGAATAGTTTGACTGAGCAAGCAATTCAATTAGCATCAGATCTTATGGATTGTTAAGTGCTAAGTGTGAATATAGGCATTACATGCCAGTGAAGAATACTGAAGTAGTAACTTAATACCATGTGGGCCTGTAAGGATATTATGATCTTGGAGCATCGTATCATTAATTGCAACAAATTTTATGGCCCAAAACTTGGGCAAACTTTGTGTTGTTTCTGGAATCAGACAGACTGACCATTATCATCTCAAATTTCTTGGATTTTTTCCCGTGTATCAATTTCTTTCTCTAATTTATCAATTTCTTTCTCTGTTTTTGTGACTTTCAACTTCAATTTCAGTAAGAAAAGAAGGAATAATAGCGGATTGCAGCGAGGGCAAGAGTTTCAAGCCGCAGCATCTGGAGCATCACAGCAGCAACATGAGGCAATTCCCTATTCACAACAGGGTTCAACTATTTTCGACATTGACGCAAGCAGATTGCTAGGTTGAGAAAACAATGCATGCAAAGATGCTGATGGTGCTGTAATTTTTTGGGTGATGATAGTACTGTTTTAATATTATATTATGTAATTTTTTGGGTGATGATAGTACTGCTCTAATACTATGTTATGTAATTTTTTGGATGATGATGGCGTTGTTTGCCGCTGTTTTTTATCAGCTTGACAATATTGTAATAGATTCCCAAAATACTAAGATATCTTACATAACTTCACCATCAGTTACAATATGTTGCATGTCTAAAATACTCCCCTCATCAATATATTGAGGATTATAACACAAACAAGTAATTTAAGCCTAAACAATATTTTCACTTCCATTGTTTGAATCTTTTGCTTAATGGCTTCTTCAATTGCTTGTAACTGGTATTTTAGATCTACAGTATTGTGTTGTACATCGTCAGTCCATAAAAAATAATTGCAATGTCCAACTCCTTCAACCTGCACAAAAACAAAAAAAAAAACAAAGCTTACTTTACCCTAGTTTGAGCAAAAATGACAATCGTTAAATTATAAAATTTACTAGCTTATCTTACCCCCCAGTTTGAGCAACGGTAGAATCGACGTCCCTTACTAGTTGGTTGTTTCGATGTCCATATTCTACAAGATCTTCCGCAGTCGCACAAAGAAATTTGTGCGCTAAGAGATGATGCAGACCTCTCACTTAGATGGCTCATATGTAGCTAGAAGTTATGCAAATAGGAGGAGAAAGAGGCTTAGATCTCTTACTTAGAAGAAGTAGGAAGATTGATATGTTTTTTAAGCTATGAGGGTACTTTTATAAGGTTAAAAGAAAGGTTACCGTTAAGATGGCTGTTGGAGGGCAAATAAGAAAGTAATTCGATATTTTAAGGGTAAATATGAAAACTATTGAAAATTTTAAGGGTACATAAGAAAAGTTGGTTATGGTAGAAGGGTATATTTGAAAGGGCAAAATGGTAATTTCACACCGCTAACGGCAGTAAACTGACGGACTTTAACTTCAGGGGTATTTTGGAAAGAAGTTGGAACGTAAGAAGGGTAGTTTTAATATTAGCCTTCTAAGAGGGGTAAATCTGAAAACAGGGAAATTTTCAGGAGTATGTAGGAAATTGCCCCATATATATATATGTATATATATATATATATATATATATATGTATATATTATATATATAT
>CM055067.1:6329327-6405292 GCA_029204045.2 Tillandsia leiboldiana | reverse complement strand
CCCATGCCTCTATCTGAATGCTCAAATGGAAAAATCTGATAAATATATGCAACACTCGCACCTAGGGCTTACAATCGACCCAATCGAGCTGAGCCACAATCTTCCATCAACCTTTTGAACCCCCAACCTTCCGCGCCCACCTACATACCACTCCCGCTGACGGGCAGGAATTAGTTAGGGCGTCCAAACGGACTAACTCGCTATTGAGGAGTGGCTCATGCAGCTATAGTCATATCCATGCGCTCTCTCTCAGAAGATAGACTCAAGATGCTCAACCTCTCACACAATGGCAAAGAACCCACAACACCTCCGACCACCGTCAAACCCCGAACGGTTCCCACCAATACTAGCACTGGTCAACACAGCTACTAGACTCCACTCGGTCCCCCAGGCACGAGTGTAACACAAAGTATCTGCCTGATAAACCCAATCGATAGACCAGTAATCACTGGTACTCTGCCTGCTCTGCTGTCGAACTCCAGATCTCAATCGCGGGATACAAACCGACTTCGGACCGGTACGGTCGTATCCCAACGTAAGTAACAGATCGGCATCGAACCGTCCGATCGCACACAAAAGTAAGTAACAGACTGGCATCGATCCGTCCAGTCGCACACTCCAGAGTGGCACTCGAGGGGAGCGCCCCACCGAGTAAAGTAAACTCTGTCATCAGTATCCAAGTATCTCTGTATAGCAGGACTGGATCACGACTCTGATCAAAGTGGAAAAACTCGTCCACTAAAGGGAAACCCGATCCCTAAACGGATACAACAGTAACGCTAAGTGGAACCCATCCCCTAGAGGAAAGTCTAATACCCAATTTGATACATCAATAAATATCCGGTCAACCACCCATTCCCGCGGTTGCCGCAATACCCTGCCGTCATAACCAAAGTACTATAACCGAACCCTCCGGTCAACCGCCCAAAGTCCCGCGCCCGCCAAGACCTTGCCAGCCGCAATCGAGCACACCCGTCCCTGTCACCAATGTCCCCTGCTACACTACCCCAGACCCGGCTCGCACCCAGCAACACAGACCGCCTGACTAACAAGAAGGAAAAGGAATAACATGGTTTCTCCTAGTCAAG
This sequence comes from Tillandsia leiboldiana, assembly GCA_029204045.2. Classification (NCBI taxonomy): domain Eukaryota; kingdom Viridiplantae; phylum Streptophyta; class Magnoliopsida; order Poales; family Bromeliaceae; genus Tillandsia; species Tillandsia leiboldiana. Next base: position 6,404,204 of record CM055067.1, on the reverse strand, counting down.
TTCCAATATGAAAGTGTAGCAGTAAAAGATGGCCTATCTAAATGTCCATACAAGCATGCATTTGTCCTCAAAGAAAAATAAAGAAAGATAACCTCATGCCCAAAATTATCAATGACCTAACTGTCCATAATCCTCATCCAAAACGGCTCCTCAGAGTAGAACCTGCACATAATACATAATCCTATCCCAATGCATAAACCAGCCTCATAAAAGGTTATGTGCTAATATGGCATGATAATTAATCATATATGGTAACCTTGCCTTAGGTGGGCTTCCACTAATCACCAACATGAATATTTGATTATACCATTGTCTAACTGGAGGAATTCACTTGCAATTCCCATAAAATCCTCACTGTTAACTTACCGATCAATTCCAGCTATTGTACCGTACACCTGCATGCAATGCTAACATATAACAATATAGAGAACCGTCCCACCGGTTTCCGGGAATAAGGCCCCACCTGAAAAGCTGACTGTCCAAAGCCCAACAGCTGAAAACACCAGATACTCTAATCCCTTGGTCCAATAAGTTCAGCACACCCGTAACTCTCCTGGCACAATACAAAGTCCACTATTACACATACATTCCAAATCTGCTCTCACACACACATACCACAACATCCCCCAGAAAATGCTTAATTTCACCTGCAGAAAGAGCCCAGAAAATTCCAAAAAATATCACCGCGATCCTCGCGTCGATAGCTTCGCAACGGTACCTTGCCACGCCCAATCTGAGTTCGGTAAGTCAAGATATAAATTCGGCAAGAGGCACGCACATACAAAAATCTGTGCTGAAAACTGTGCACTGTTCACTGAGAAAACAGTGATTTTCACCTCGAAATAATCCTCTGGAAAATCCAAGAAAAATACGAACGCGTTCCTTGCGATCTGTAGATGAAAAAGTTTATAAGCACGTTTCCGGCTGACGCTCGTGCGCAAAGATATGGCCAAAACACCTCGATGCTGTCCTACAAAGCCAAACAGAAAATGGGGTCACAGTTTGCCTCGGGATCCTGCCAAAACCTTGAAACGGGAAAGCGCGACCAAAACGAAAGATGAAGCCTACCTCTTAGGAGTCTGTCGGCGCAAAAATCACAGCAAAATGATCAAGGGTAGCCCCAGGGAGCTAAAACCTGTCGCTGCGCCGAAGAAGAACCCCAGGATGCAACGTCGCGCCGCGCCGTAAAATGGGGAACCTCGGGATTCGAGCCTCCTAAAATCCTAGAACTTGGCAGGAAGATCAAGGGTGAAGAGGTGACAAACTTTGCTTGAGGGGCTCGGGCAGATGGTGAGAGGGTTGAGAGAAAGAAGCAAAGAAGGGGCTCGGGTTGCCTTTAAATAGGCTGAAGAAAAACATTTGAAGAAATACCCAATATGTCCCCACTTCCGGGCGCCGAGTATTTCGGGCTGCTACAGTAATGGGCCCGGCCCATTACTGTGCAAGCCCGAAACCACTCGGGCCCGCCACGTAGCCCAGCACTGTGCGCCCCGCCCCGCTGCGCCCGGCGCACCCCGCCCGCCAGTGGCGTCGCCCACGTGCCCCGGCAGCCCGTGCACCGCGCACGTCGCCGCCTGCACCGCGCCCGTACGGCCACCTGCCCGCCGTACGGCCACCTGCCCCCGGTCAACCACTCCACAGCCTGCGGGACCGGAGCACAACACCGACCCAGTAACCGCAGGCCACGTGTCCACCCGGTCTACCGTGCACCCATGCCCACAGTCCGTGGACCTCGCGCTGTGGACCAACAACCACCGACAATGCCACGTGGCATCCGCACTGGCGCACGTCGGTGCCGTGGACCGCGCGCCTGCCCGCGCGCCCGGGCGCCTGCCCGCGCCCTGTGCCGCCGCCTCCGCCTGCCCGAGGCTGCGCCGCCGCCCGCCGGCGCTGCCGCCGCCGCCGGCGATCGCCGGAAACACTGTTCCGGCGTGAACATACCCGCAAGCTCAAAAACAGTAAGTAAATAGCCCATCTTGACCGTTTTCCGCGCGCTGATTCCAAAAACGGCGTCCATTTTGTCTAATTCCACTCCTATAATTTGCCGGAGGCTCCCGAAAGGTATTTAATCCGAATTCCGCGTCGAGCCTAAATTTGATATCCACTCCGCGCGTAAACTCTTCTAAACATCCGATGGGGTCCCCCAATTACCTACGAGATCCATTTTAAGCCCCGAGTCCATCTCTTGTGTCCAAATTGGCGTGCGAACATCGCCGACATGCCACGTAGGCTTCCAGAAGCTGCTGGTCACACTGTAGAAGCCCTGCAAAGAGCCGGGTCACCACACTACCAGACCATACCTCCTCCGGAGTTTTGCAATCAAGTGCCGAATGTGGAGATCTGTTTACCAAATAACATGCTGTAGATATCGCCTCTGCCCAGAACTCTTCGCTAAGCCAGCATTAGAGAGCATGCAACGCGCTCTCTCCAAAAGAGTTCTGTTCATCCGTTCCGCCACTCCGTTTTGCTGTGGAGTAGGCCTAACAGTCTTATGTCTGACGATTCCTTCATTCTTGCAGAATTTTTCAAACTCCGACGAACAAAATTCCAAGTCATTGTCGGTTCTTAATCTCTTTATCTTTCTTTCAGTTTGCTTCTCAATCATAACCTTCCACTGTTTAAAATAATTGAACACCTCATCCTTACTTTTTAGAAAAAATACCCACACTTTACGAGAATATCATCAATAAAAGTCAACATATATCTAGCACCACCGGGAGTTAGAGTACGAGAAGATCAGAATGAATATAGTCCAGAGTACCTTTTGTTCGATGACTGCGGCCTTAAAACTGACTCTTTTTGTTTGCCAAGACACAATGCTCGCAGAAATTCAACTTTTCTAAACTCTGACTACCAAGTAAACCTTCTCGCTCAATTTTGTTACCCCATTCACTCATATGGCCCAATCGCATATGCCATAATCTGGTGCTATCTGAATCTGACAAAGAGGAAGAAGTCACCGATGCTGAACCTGTCACAGTGGAACCTGTAGAATATATAACATATCGGACAATTTGGCCTTCATCACTACGAGATTCCCTTTAGCGACCTTCATTAATCCATCAACCGAAGAATACTTAAAACCTTTAGCATCAAGTGTACCTAATGAGATCAGATTTTTCCTCATATCCGGAACATGTCGAACCTCAGATATAGTCCTCACAACTCCACGTAGATTCGTACCCTAATAGTGCCAATGCCAACAACTGTACACTTCGCGTGATTTCCCATCAAACAACTCCACCTTGAGTAGGCTGTATGTCGAGAACCACTCTCTGTGCATGCTATATGGTAGGAACACGCGGAGTCCATAAGCCACTCATCTTGTCTATTTGTCTCATCGTAACTGTGAAGACAATATCCTACCATCTGATTCTTTTGCTACAACACTTGCTTCAGCTTAGTGTTAGTATTTTTCATATTTTGATTTCTATCATTGTTATTCTTCCATTGTTCTTTATTTTTCAATTTAAAACAATCGGCTTTTATGTGACCCTTCTTCTTACAATAACCGCAAATCAGATTCCTGTGTTTTTGACTTTGATCTAGATGTACCTCTATAACCGGAACCCCTTTCCTGAGACCTCCCTCTAACAACCAAACCTTCTCCTGAAGCTCCACCTGTCTCATTACTTATCTGCATGTCAATCCTTTCTTTTGATAGTAGAGAGGATTTGACATCATCGAGACATAGAGTATTCCCGACCAAATAAGAAAGTCTCACGAAAATTCTTATAAGAGGGGGGTGAAGAACATAATAATAAAAGGGCTTCATTCTCCTCCTCGATTTTGACATCTATCGCGCGGAGATCTATAATAATAGAATTAAATTCATCTAAATGCGATTTAATATAGGTACCTTCCGCCATGCGCAACATTGTCTGCGATCTTGAATGACTCATCTCGCGCGGTTCATCTTTTTTCGGATTCCCGTGGGATGGTATTCTCGATTCAGATGAATATTTATATATGGGTGGATACCATGTATCAAGTATTGCGGATCCATAACTTTCAATAGACGCAAGCATCTATTGTTAATTACCCCCGTGTGATCGGGGCACCTTCGATTAAGAGACCTTTGCGGGGAGGACAGAAAATCGTATCCTAACGATTGACCAAATCCTAAGTATATGTGTTAGGATTTAGCTGGATTTGAAATTGACTTGATCCCGATTATATGTGTTGAGAACTAGTCGACATTGAACTCTAATTATATGTGTTAGAGTTTAATTGGGTTCATTGGCTCTTAGTATATGTATTAGAGTCCAATTATATTTGATTTCACGTTTGGCGTATGTTCCAAACTGAAGATATGACCAAACCCCAAGGATATGTATTAGGTGGGTCGGATTTGATGCTACTCGAAAGTAGGAGGTGGCTAAGTCCTATATGTATCAGGATTGGCCGAGCTTGATCTGTTTTCACTCTAGTTATATGTGCTAGAGTGAGAATTGACTAACCCCTAAGTATGTGTTAGGATTCATCAAATTTGATTGATCTTTCACTCTAATATGTGTGCTAGAGCAAAAGGTTGACTAACCCTAAGTATATGTATTAAGATTAGTTGAGTTGATTTGGTTTCTACCCTAGATATATGTGCTAGAGTAAAAGGTTACTACACCCTATGTGTATTAGGGTTAGTTGGGTTGATTTGAATGAACCTAAGTATATGTGTTAGAGCTCGATCGAATGGATTTGGTTAAATTCTAAGTATATGATTTAGAATCTAGTCGGTTTGGATATAATTTTGCCTTAATTATATGTGTTAAGGCGATGAGATTGAATGAGTTTTGGTTTTATTTGCAAGTGGACTGGATTGGGGGCCCCCGTATGTGGACTGGGCGCTATTTATTAGCCTCTTTCAATGGGACTTAGGCTCCAGTTGATTAGGGCTCATTTAATCTTGTTTGAAATCGACTCGGGTTCAAAAATTCTATTTGTTTTGATATCCCCTTTTATTTTATTTGATTTGGGATCAGAAAAAAATCCCTTATTTATCTTGGATCCGAAGAAATACCGTTATTTTATTTTGATGTGGGGTCCGAAGAAATTCCTTTTAAAGATTTGAGGTCCGAAGAGATCCCCGTTATTTTATTTTTGATGTGGGGTCCGAAAAATCTCCTTTTTAAAATTATTTGGGATCCGAAGAAGTCCCTTTTTAAAATTATTGGGATCCAAATAGTCCCTTTTATTTTTTTTACATGATTTGGGATCCGAAGAAATACCTTTTGAAATAATTTGGGATCCGAAGAAGTCCCTTTCTTAAAATTATTTGGGATCCGAAAAATGTCCCTTTTTAAAATTATTTGGGATCCAAAAAAGTCCCTTTTATTTTTTAAATGATTTGGGATCTGAAGAAGTCTCTTTTTGAAATAATTTGGGATCCGAAAGTCCCTTTTTAAAATTATTTGGGATCCAAAAAAGTTCTTTTTTTAAATATTTGGATCCGAAAAAGTCTCTTTTATTTTTTAAATGATTTGGGATTCGATGAAGTCCCTTTTCGAAATAATTTGGGATCCGAATAAGTCCCTTTTTTAAAATTATTTGGGATCGAAGAAGTCCCGTTTTAAAATTATTTGGGATCCGAAGAAGTAACTTTATAAAATAATTTGGGATCCAAAAAGTCCCTTTTTAAAAAATATTTGGGATCCCAAGAGTCCCTTTTTGTTTTTTTACATGATTTGGATCCGAAGAATCCTTTTGAAATAATTTGGGATCCCCAGAAGTCCCTTTTTAAATATTTGGGATCCGAAGAAGTCCTTTTTACAATTATTTGGATCCGAAGAAGTCCCTTATTTAAAATTATTTGTGATCCGAAGAAGTCACTTTTTAAAAATTATTTGGGATCCGAAAGTCCCTTTTAAAATTATTTGGGATCCGAAGAAGTCCCTTTATTTTTTAAATGATTTGGGATCCGAAAAAAATTCCTTTGAAATAATTTGGGGATCCGAAGAAGTCCATTTTTTAAAATTATTTGGGATCCGAAGAAGTTCCTTTTTTAAAATTATTAGGATCCGAAGAAGTCCCTTTTTAAAAATTATTTGGGATCCGAAGAAGTCCCTTTTTAAAATTATTTGGTATCCGAAGAAATCCCTTTATTTTTTTACATGATTTGGTATCCGAAGAAATCCCTTTTGAAATAATTTGGGATCCGAAGAAGTCCCTTTTTTAAAAATTATCTTGGATCCGAAGAAGTACCTTTTATTTTCTTACATGATTTGGGATCCGAAGAAATTCCTTTATCTTAATTCTTTTAATGGACCTAAATCCGGATGTCCGAACAAATACCCGATCGGTTTAGTCAAAATGAACGCAAATGAAGGGAGATGGAATCGAATTTTTATTTTCTTACCTTTTACCTGTTCTGAGCTTGAAGATGGGACCTGGTCTGGCTTGAAAATGGAAATCGGAGATGATGAGAGGATAGGCAGGCGGAGATGATGAGAGGATAAGGCAGGGGCGGTGTAGAAGTTGAAAATATAGAAATTCAAAAGGTACGATGTGTGGTGGAATCATAGAAATTAAAAAGGTACGATTGTGTGGTGGAATCTGTACTGGAATCTAAGAGGTTTTTTGTGGTCGGATGTTGCGTTGTACCAAAAAAACTTCTTTTCTTCTTTCTAGTATTCTCTATTTATGTGGTGATGGATTGGTATATCGGGTGTGAGAGAGATCTCGTGGAATTTGTTCTTCTATTTTTTTCTATTTATTGGTGATGGATTGGTATATTGGGTGTAAGAGAGCTCCCGTTGAATTTGTTGGGGTTCGTTAAAGGAAAAACGTGCGTAGAAATGTGGGTTCGTTGAGGAAAAACGTAGGTTGGTTGTTGAGGAAAAAACGTGTGTGGGTTCTTTGAGGGAAAATTGTGTTTCAAATTTGAATAAAGAGAATTGTTATATTTAAATTTCAAATTTTAATTTCAAATTTCCAATTTCAAAATCGAGATGGTTCGAATTTTAAAATTGAAAGGTTATGTTCAAATTGTCAAATTTGCGAAAAGTGTGTTTATATTCAATTTCAAATTGAATATGTTCAAAATTTTACAATTGAGCGGTTATGTTCAAATTTGAAAAAGTATGGTTTTAAATTTTAGATTTTAAATTTCAAAATTGAATATTTTTCAAATTTCAAAACTAAACTGTTATGTTCAAATTTGAGAAAGTATGGTTGTATTTAAATTTTAAATTTCAAATTTTAAACTTGAATATTTTCGAATTTAAAATTAAACGGCTATGTTCAAATTTGAGAAAGTATGGTTGTATTTAATTTTAAATTTTAAATTTCAAATCGAATATATTGTGGGAATGTTTCGATGTTGTTATTTCAAATTTCAAAATTGAATATGTTTTTATGTTCAAATTTCAAAATTGAATTGTTCAAATTTTCGAACGAGAGAATTCGCTTGGATCAAAAGTAAGTTTTGGGTAAGTCGGTTTGAGAGATATTTTAAAATTTGATTGAAAACCAAATTCACAATTCAAAATTTAATTTGAATATAATTAAAATTGACTATAATATAAGGCCCTCTGGGCAGAAAAAATAGGATTCGACCTGATTTGGTCACTAAAAAAATCGACGGGTTTTTGAATGAGAACTATCAGGTTGTGTTTCCAAATGGCCTATTAAGGGGGCTTAAATTTATAGTACAATTTTGTTGCCACATGTTAAAATGTTAAAAATGTTGGAATTTATACGGATTATTTTTAAATATAAAAAAATCATATTACTGACCAACATAATCTTTTCCCTTATTTTTCCTTTTATAATTTTTTTTTTTTTTTTTACGCCAACAAACATGAAGAGACGTTGCTTCAACGATAATTTGTTTGGTGGAGTTTTGTCTCATAGAGATTCCACTTAAGCCATAGCCCTGCAGGCGATTTTTTTTCATCCAAAACCTCACGCAATATCTCATCGGATAAACAATAGTGATTGTCGTAAGACCTTTATCATCAATCTCCTCCTTCTGCTCCGCCGTTAACGAATCGGATAACTTTTCTTTTCCAACAGTGCCTTTTGCAATCCTTTGCTGGCGTTAGTAATGCGCGCATCTTGATTTGTCCATAATGCAAACTATTGGTTCCTGTCAAATTTCTGGATCTCGAACTTCGTCGTCATAATTCTCACTCCTCAAGGGAATAGAAGGCTCCGATACCAGTTTGTTAATACTAAACGTCGAAACCAGCGATCCAAGAAAAATAATGTAAGAAAAAGAAAAAAAAAGTTGCACACCAAGTTTTATTGGTTTCGGCCACCGGCCTATATCCACGGGCGAAACGAGCAAGACTTTTATTAAAGTCAAATAGAATACAAAGATTATACTCTCAAACTGAAACTCCAAATAGATCCGAAATATCAAATTTGCGTCCACCCTAACGATTTCGAAGAATCCAAACGTGGAACGCCCTCCCTTAGAACTTTAATTTCTTAATTAATTGTCCCCAATACGGCCTTCCTGTGTCTTTTGTTGCTAAAGTAACTAAGCATGCCCTCTCATTAAAATTCGGCTTCATTAATATGGCCGTATTACCACACCAACAACACATATCTCCTTAGTTGGCCTAAATAATTTAGGCGCTTCGGCTAATTAAAAGTTCGGCCTCATTAAAGTGGCCGGGTATGCTCTATCTAATATATGCTCCAAACTCGAAGCTAATTAGGCTTTGTAGTCTATTAAACTCCTAATTAATTCTAGTTATACCCCAACAATCTAAATCTCATATTATCCTAATTAGATTAGGAATTAACTTCAATTTAGAATAATACAAAATCTAAACCAAATTATAACAGATATTATGATCTAAACTTCTCAACGGGGATCCTTCCTACTAAAGAGTTTGTAAAACAAAAAATGGCGGGAAGGAAATGTGAATGAAAATGAGAGCAATGTGGGACTTCCTTTTGCTCTCATTTTCATTCACATTTCCTTCCCGCCATTTTTTGTTTTACAAACTCTTTAGTAGGAAGGCTCCCCGTTGAGAAGTTTAGATCATAATATCTGTTATAATTTGGTTTAGATTTGTATTTATCTAAATTGAAGTTAAATCCTAATCTAATTAGGATAATATGAGATTTAGATTGTTGGGTATAACTAGAATTTAATTAGGAGTTTAATTAGACTACAAATCCTAATTAGATTCTAGTTTGGAGGCATATATTATATATAGCATACCCGGCCACTTTAATGAGGCCGCAACTTTTAATTAGCCGAAGCGCCTAATTAATTTAGGCCAACTAAGGAAGATATGTGTTGTTGGTGTTGGTATATACGGCCATATTAATGAAGCCGAAATTTTAATTAGAGGCCATGCTCTAGTTAATTTAGCAACCAAGACAAGAGAGGCCGTATTGGAGGACAATTAATTAAGAAATTAAAGTTCTAAGGTGAGGGCGTTCATACGTTTGGATTCTTCGAAATCGTTAGGGTGGACGCAAATTTTGATATTTCGGATCTATTTGGAGTTTCAGTTTTCTTGAGAGTTATAATCTTTGTATTCTACTTTTGACTTTAATAAAAGTCTTTGCTCCGTCTTCGCCCGTGGATATAGGCCGGTGGCCGAACCATATAAAACTTGGTGTGCACTTTTTTTTTCTTTTCTTACATTATTTTTCTTGGATCTATTTTTCGCCGTTTCGATTTAACAAACTGGTATCGGAGCCTTCTATTCCCTTGAGGATTGAGAATTATGACGACGAAGTTCGAGATCCAGAAATTTGACAGGACCAATAGTTTTGCATTATGACAAATCAAGATGCGTGCTATACTAACGCAGCAAGGATTGCAAAAGGCACTGTTGGGAAAAGAAAAGTTATCCGATTCGTTAACGGCGGAGCAGAAGGAGGAGATCGATGATAAAGCTCTTACGACAATACAATTATGTTTATCCGATGAGATATTGCGTGAGGTTTTGGATGAAAAAATCGCTGCAGGGCTATGGCTTAAGTTGGAATCTCTCTATATGACAAAATCTCTCACCAACAAATTATATTTGAAGCAACGTCTCTTCATGTTTGTTGGCGTAAAAAAAAAAAAAAAAATTATAAAAGGAAAAATAAGGGAAAAGATTATGGTTGGTCAGTAATATTGATTTTTTTATATATTTCAAATAAACTCCGTATAATTCCAAAATTTTTAACATATTAATAATTTGGGTCCAACAAATTTTACTATAAATTTAAGCCCCCTTAATAGGCCATTTGTGAACACAACCTTATAGTTCTCATCAAAACCCGTCGATTTTTTTAGTTACCAAATCAGTCGAATCCTATTTTTTCTGCCCAGCGGGCCTTATATTATAGTCAACTTTTAATTATATTCAAATTAAATTTTGAATTTTGAATTTTGAGTTTTCAATCAAATTTTAAAATATCTCTCAACCGACTTACCCAAACTTACCTTTTGAATCCAAGCGAATTCTCTCGTTCGAAATTTGAACACATTCAATTTTGAAATTTGAACATAACAACATATTCAATTTTGAAATTTGAACATAACAACATCGAACATTCCCACAATATATTCGATTTTGAAATTTAAAATTTAAAATTTAAATACAACCATACTTTCTCAAATTTGAACATAGCCGTTTAATTTTGAAATTCGAACATATTCAAGTTTAAAATTTGAAATTTAAAATTTAAATACAACCATACTTTCTCAAATTTGAACATAACAGTTTAGTTTTGAAATTTGAAAATATTCAATTTTGAAATTTAAAATCTAAAATTTAAAACCATACTTTTTCAAATTTGAACATAACCGCTCAATTTTAAAATTTTGAACATATTCAATTTTGAAATTTGAATATAACCACATTTTCGCAAATTTTGAAATTTGAACATAACCTTTCAATTTTAAAATTCGAACATATTCGATTTTGAAATTTGAAATTTGAAATTTAAAATTTGAAATTTAAATATAACAATTCTCTCTTATTCAAATTTGAAACACAATTTTCCCTCAACGAACCCACACACGTTTTTCCCTCAACAAACCAACCTACGTTTTTCCCTCAACGAACCCACATTTCTACGCACGTTTTTCCTTTAACGAACCCCAACAAATTCAACGGGATCTCTCTTACACCCAATATACCAATCCATCACCACTATAAATAGAAAAAATAGAAAGAACAAATTCCACGAGATCTCTCTCACACCCGATATACCAATCCATCACCACTATAAATAGAGAAAATAGAAAGAAGAAAAGGAAGTTTTTTTTGGTACAACGCAACATCCGACCACAAAAAAACCTCTTAGATTCCAGTACAGATTCCACCACACATCGTACCTTTTTAATTTCTATGATTCCACCACACATCGTACCTTTTTAATTTCTATATTTTCAACTTCTACACCGCCCCCTGCCTTATCCTCTCATCATCTCCGCCTGCCTTATCCTCTCATCATCTCCGATTCCCATTTTCAAGCTCAGACCAGGTTCCCATCTTCAAGCTCAGAACAGGTAAAAGAGTAAGAAAAATAAAAATTCGATTCCCATCTCCTCTCATTTTCGTTCATTTTGACTAAACCGATTCGGGTTATTTGTTCGGACATCCGGATTTAGGTTCATTTAAAAGAATTAAGATAAAAGGAATTTCTTCGGATCCCAAATCATGTAAGAAAATAAAAGGTACTTCTTCGGATCCAAGATAATTTTTAAAAAAGGGACTTCTTCGGATCCCAAATTATTTCAAAAGGGATTTCTTCGGATACCAAATCATGTAAAAAAATAAAAGGGATTTCTTCGGATACCAAATAATTTTAAAAAGGGACTTCTTCGGATCCCAAATAATTTTAAAAAGGGACTTCTTCGGATCCTAAATAATTTTAAAAAAGGAACTTCTTCGGATCCCAAATAATTTTAAAAAATGGACTTCTTCGGATCCCAAATTATTTCAAAAGGAATTTTTTCGGATCCCAAATCATTTAAAAAATAAAAGGGACTTCTTCGGATCCCAAATAATTTTAAAAGGGACTTCTTCGGATCCCAAATAATTTTTAAAAAGTGACTTCTTCGGATCACAAATAATTTTAAATAGGGACTTCTTCGGATCCCAAATAATTTTAAAAAGGGACTTCTTCGGATCCCAAATAATTTTAAAAAGGGACTTCTTGGGATCCCAAATTATTTCAAAAGGGATTTCTTCGGATCCCAAATCATGTAAAAAAATAAAAGGGACTTCTTGGGATCCCAAATAATTTTAAAAAGGGACTTTTTCGGATCCCAAATAATTTTATAAAGTTACTTCTTCGGATCCCAAATAATTTTAAAACGGGACTTCTTCGGATCCCAAATAATTTTAAAAAAGGGACTTATTCGGATCCCAAATTATTTCGAAAAGGGACTTCATCGAATCCCAAATCATTTAAAAAATAAAAGAGACTTTTTCGGATCCCAAATAATTTAAAAAAAGAACTTTTTTGGATCCCAAATAATTTTAAAAAAGGGACTTCTTCGGATCCCAAATTATTTCAAAAAGAGACTTCTTCAGATCCCAAATCATTTAAAAAATAAAAGGGACTTTTTGGATCCCAAATAATTTTAAAAAGGGACATTTTTCGGATCCCAAATAATTTTAAGAAAGGGACTTCTTCGGATCCCAAATTATTTCAAAAGGTATTTCTTCGGATCCCAAATCATGTAAAAAAAAATAAAAGGGACTTATTTGGATCCCAAATAATTTTAAAAAGGGACTTCTTCGGATCCCAAATAATTTTAAAAAGGAGATTTTTTCGGACCCCACATCAAAAATAAAATAACGGGGATCTCTTCGGACCTCAAATCTTTTTAAAAAGGGAATTTCTTCGGACCCCACATCAAAATAAAATAACGGTATTTCTTCGGATCCCAAGATAAAATAAGGGATTTTTTTCTGATCCCAAATCAAATAAAATAAAAGGGGATATCAAAACAAATAGAAATTTCTTTGAATCCAGAGTCGATTTCAAACAAGATTTAAATGAGCCCTAATCAACTTGGAGCCTAAGTCCAATTGAAAGAGGCCTAATAAATAGCGCCCAGTCCACATACGGGGGCCCCCAATCCAGTCCACTTGCAAATAAAACCCAAAACTCATTCAATCTCATCGCCTTAACACATATAATTAAGGCAAAATTATATCCAAACCGACTAGATTCTAAATCATATACTTAGAATTTAACCAAATCCAATTCGATCGAGCTCTAACACATATACTTAGAGTTCATTCAAATCAACCCAACTAACCCTAATACACATAGGGTGTAGTTAACCTTTTACTCTAGCACATATATCTAGGGTAGAAACCAAATCAACTCAACTAATCTTAATACATATACTTAGGGTTAGTCAACCTTTTGCTCTAGCACACATATTTAGAGTGAAAGATCAATCAAATTTGATGAATCCTAACACATATACTTAGGGTTTAGTCAAATTCTCACTCTAGCACATATAACTAGAGTGAAAAACATATCAAGCTCGGCCAATCCTGATACATATAGGACTTAGCCACCTCCTACTTTCGAGTAGCATCAAATCCGACCCACCTTAATACATATCCTTGGGGTTTGGTCATATCTTCAGTTTGGAACATACGCCAAACGTGAAATCAAATATAATTGGACTCTAATACATATACTAAGAGCCAATTGAACCCAATTAAACTCTAACACATATAATTAGAGTTCAATGTCGACTAGTTCTCAACACATATAATCGGGATCAAGTCAATTTCAAATCCAGCTAAATCCTAACACATATACTTAGGATTTGGTCAATCGTTAGGATACGATTTATTCTGTCCTCCCCGCAAAGGTCTCTTAATCGAAGGTGCCCCGATCACACGGGGGTAATTAACAATAGATGCTTGCGTCTATTGAAAGTTATGGATCCGCAATACTTGATACATGGTATCCACCCATATATAAATATTCATCTGAATCGAGAATACCATCCCACGGGAATCCGAAAAAGATGAACCGCGCGAGATGAGTCATTCAAGATCGCAGACAATGTTGCGCATGGCGGAAGGTACCTATATTAAATCGCATTTAGATGAATTTAATTCTATTATTATAGATCTCCGCTCGATAGATGTCAAAATCGAGGAGGAGAATGAAGCCCTTTTATTATTATGTTCTTCACCCCCCTCTTATAAGAATTTTCGTGAGACTTTCTTATTTGGTCGGAATACTCTATGTCTCGATGATGTCAAATCCTCTCTACTATCAAAAGAAAGGATTGACATGCAGATAAGTAATGAGACAGGTGGAGCTTCAGGAGAAGGTTTGGTTGTTAGAGGGAGGTCTCAGGAAAGGGGTTCCGGTAATAGAGGTACATCTAGATCAAAGTCAAAACACAGGAATCTGATTTGCGGTTATTGTAAGAAGAAGGGTCACATAAAAGCCGATTGTTTTAAATTGAAAAATAAAGAACAATGGAAGAATAACAATGATAGAAATCAAAATATGAAAAATACTAACACTAAGGCTGAAGCAAGTGTTGTAGCAAAAGAATCAGATGGTAGTGATATTGTCTTCACAGTTACCGATGAGACAAATAGACAAGATGAGTGGCTTATGGACTCCGCGTGTTCCTACCATATATGCATGCACAGAGAGTGGTTCTCGACATACAAGCCTACTCAAGGTGGAGTTGTATTGATGGGAAATCACGCGAAGTGTACAGTTGTTGGCATTGGCACTATTCAGGTACGAATCTACGATGGAGTTGTGAGGACTATATCTGAGGTTCGACATGTTCCGGATATGAGGAAAAATCTGATCTCATTAGGTACACTTGATGCTAAAGGTTTTAAGTATTCTTCGGTTGATGGATTAATGAAGGTCGCTAAAGGGAATCTCGTAGTGATGAAGGCCAAATTGTCCGATATGTTATATATTCTACAGGGTTCCACTGTGACAGGTTCAGCATCGGTGACTTCTTCCTCTTTGTCAGATTCAGATAGCACCAGATTATGGCATATGCGATTGGGCCATATGAGTGAATATGGTATGACAAAATTGAGCGAGAGAGGTTTACTTGGTAGTCAGAGTTTAGAAAAGTTGAATTTCTGCGAGCATTGTGTTCTTGGCAAACAAAAAAGAGTCAGTTTTAAGGCCGCAGTTCATCGAACAAAAGGTACTCTGGACTATATTCATTCTGATCTTCTCGTACTCTAACTCACGGTGGTGCTAGATATATGTTGACTTTTATTGATGATTATTCTCGTAAAGTGTGGGTATTTTTTCTAAAAAGTAAGGATGAGGTGTTCAATTATTTTAAACAGTGGAAGGTTATGATTGAGAAGCAAACTGAAAGAAAGATAAAGAGATTAAGAACCGACAATGACTTGGAATTTTGTTCGTCGGAGTTTGAAAAATTCTGCAAGAATGAAGGAATCGTCAGACATAAGACTGTTAGGCCTACTCCACAGCAAAACGGAGTGGCCGAACGGATGAACAGAACTCTTTTGGAGAGAGCGCGTTGCATGCTCTCTAATGCTGGCTTAGCGAAGAGTTTCTGGGCAGAGGCGATATCTACAGCATGTTATTTGGTAAACAGATCTCCACATTCGGCACTTGATTGCAAAACTCCGGAGGAGGTATGGTCTGGTAGTGTGGTGACCCGGCTCTTTGCAGGGCTTCTACAGTGTGACCAGCAGCTTCTGGAAGCCTACGTGGCATGTCGGCGATGTTCGCACGCCAATTTGGACACAAGAGATGGACTCGGGGCTTAAAATGGATCTCGTAGGTAATTGGGGGACCCCATCGGATGTTTAGAAGAGTTTACGCGCGGAGTGGATATCAAATTTAGGCTCGACGCGGAATTCGGATTAAAATACCTTTCCGGGAGCCTCCGGCAAATTATAGGAGTGGAATTAGACAAAATGGACGCCGTTTTTGGAATCAGCGCGCGAAAACGGTCAAGATGGGCTATTTACTTACTGTTTTTGAGCTTGCGGGTACTGTTCACGCCGGAACAGTGTTTCCGGCGATCGCCGGCGGCGGCGGCAGCGCCGGCGGGCGGCGGCGCAGCCTCGGGCAGGCGGCAGGCGGCGGCACAGGGCGCGGGCAGGCGCCCGGGCGCGCGGGCAGGCGCGCGGTCCACGGCACCGACGTGCGCCAGTGCGGGATGCCACGTGGCATTGTTCGGTTGGTTGGTCCACAGCGCGAGGTCCACGGACTGTGGGCATGGGTGCACGGTAGACCGGGTGGACACGTGGCATGCGGTTACTGGTTCGGTGTTGTGCTCCCGGTCCACGCAGGCTGTGGAGTGGTTGACCGGGGGGCAGGTGGCCGTACGGCGGGCAGGTGGCCGTACGGGCGCGGTGCAGGCGGCGACGTGCGCGGTGCACGGGCTGCCGGGGCCACGTGGCGCGACGCCACTGGCGGGCGCGGGTGCGCCGGGCGCAGCGGGGCCGGGGGCGCACAGTGCTGGGCTACGTGGCGGGCCCGAGTGGTTTCGGGCTTGCACAGTAATGGGCCGGGCCCATTACTGTAGCAGCCCGAAATACTCCGGCGCCCGGAAGTGGGGACATATTGGGTATTTCTTCAAATGTTTTTCTTCAGCCTATTTAAAGGCAACCCGAGCCCCCTTCTTTGCTTTCTTTCTCTCAACCCTCTCACCATCTGCCCGAGCCCCCTCAAGCAAAGTTGTTCACCTCTTCACCCTTGATCTTCCTGCCAAGTTCTAGGATTTTAGGAGGCTCGAATCCCGAGGTTCCCCATTTTACGG
Source organism: Tillandsia leiboldiana (assembly GCA_029204045.2). Taxonomy (NCBI): domain Eukaryota; kingdom Viridiplantae; phylum Streptophyta; class Magnoliopsida; order Poales; family Bromeliaceae; genus Tillandsia; species Tillandsia leiboldiana. The sequence continues at coordinate 6,387,481 of CM055067.1, read as the reverse complement.
CGCGGCGCGACGTTGCATTCCTGGGTTCTTCTTCGGCGCAGCGACAGTGTTTTAGCTCCCCTGGGCTACCCCTTGATCATTTTGCTGTGATTCTTGCGCCGACAGACTCCTAAGAGGTAGGGCTTCATCTTTCGTTTTGGTCGCGCTTTCCCGTTTCAAGGTTTTGGCATGGATCCCGAGGCAAACTGTGACCCCATTTTCTGTTTGGCTTTGTAGGACAGCATCGAGGTGTTTTGGCCATATCTTTGCGCACGAGCGTCAGCCGGAAACGTGCTTATACAACTTTTTCATCTACAGATCGCAAGGAACGCGTTCGTATTTTTCTTGGATTTTCCAGAGGATTATTTCGAGGTGAAAATCACTGTTTTCTCAGTGAACAGTGCACAGTTTTCAGCACAGATTTTTGTATGTGCGTGCCTCTTGCCGAATTTATATCTTGACTTACCGAACTCAGATTTGGGCGTGCAAGGTACCGTTGCGAAGCTATCGACGCGAGGATCGCGGTGATATTTTTTTGGGAATTTTCTGGGCTCTTTCTGCAGGTGAAAATTAAGCATTTCTGGGACTGTTGTGGTATGTGTGTGTGAGAGCAGATTTTGGAATGTATGTGTAATAGTGGACTTTGTATTGTGCCAGGAGAGTTACGGGTGTGCTGAACTTATTGGACCAAGGGATTAGAGTTATCTGGTGTTTTCAGCTGTTGGGCTTTGGACAGTCAGCTTTTCAGGTGGGTGCCTTATTCCCGGAACCGGTGGACGGTTCTCTATATTGTTATATGTTAGCATTGCATGCAGGTGTACGGTACAATAGCTGGAATTGATCGGTAAGTTTAACAGTGAGGATTTTATGGGAATTGCAAGTGAATTCCTCATAGTATGACAATGGTATAATCAAATATTCATGTTGGTGATTAGTGGAAGCCCACCTAAGGCAAGGTTACCATATATGATTAATTATCATGCCATATTAGCACATAACCTTTTATGAGGCTGGTTTATGCATTGGGATAGGATTATGTAGTTATGTGCAGGTTCTACTCTGAGGAGCCGTTTTGGATTGAGGATTATGGACAGGTATGGTCATTGATAATTTTGGCATGAGGTTTATCTTTCTTTATTTTTCTTTGAGGACAAATGCATGCTTGTATGGACATCTAGATAGGCCATCTTTTACTGCTACACTTTCATATTGGAACTTGACTTAGGAGAAACCATGTTATTCCTTTCTCCTTCTTGTTAGTCAGGCGGTCTGTGTTGCTCGGGTGCGAGCCGGGGTCTGGGGTAGTGTAGCAGGGACATTGGTGACAGGGACGGGTTGTGCTCGATTGCGGCTGGCAAGGTCTTGGCGGTGACCGCGGACTTTGGGCGGTTGACCGGAGGTCGGTTATAGTACTTTGGTTATGGACGGCAGGGTATTGCGGCAACCGCGGATAATGGGTGGTTGACCGGATATTTATTGATGTATCAAATTGGGTATTAGACTTTCCTCTAGTGGATGGAGTTTCCACTTAGCGTTTACTGTTGTATCCGTTTAGGGATCGGGTTTCCCTTTAGTGGACGAGTTTTTCCACTTTGATCAGAGTCGTGATCCAGTCCTGCTATACAGAGATACTTGTGATACTGATGACAGAGTTACTTTACTCGTGTGGGTCGCTCCCCTCGAGTGCCACTCTGGAGTGTGCGACTGGACGGATCGATGCCAGTCTGTTACTTACTTTTGTGTGCGATCGGACGGTTCGATGCCGATCTGTTACTTACTTTGGGATACGACCGTACCGGTCCGAAGTCGGTTTGTATCCCGCGATTGAGATCTGGAGTTCGACAGCAGAGCAGGCAGTACCAGTGATTACTGGTCTATCGATTGGGTTTATTCAGGCAGATACTTTGTGTTACACTCGTGCCTGGGGGACCGAGTGGAGTCTAGTAGCTGTGTTTAGACCAGTGCTAGTATTGTTGGGAACCGTTCGGGGTTTGACGGTGGTCCCGTGGTCGTTGTGGGTTCTTTGACCATTGTGTGAGAGGTTGAGCATCTTGAGTCTATCCGTTCTGAGAGAGAGAGCATGGATTATGACTATAGCCTGCATGAGCCACTACTCAATAGCGAGTTAGTCCGTTTGGACGCCCTACGTAATTCCTGCCCGTCAGCGGGAGGTGGTTGTAGGTGGGCGCAGGTTTGACTGGACCCGATGTGGCAGTCAGCTCGATTGGGTCGATTGAGCACCTCGTGTGCGAGTGTTGCATATATTTATCAGAGTTTTCCCATTTGAGCATTCAGATAGAGGCATGGTGGCTGTAGAGTGTCTTCTGCTTCTTCTTTAAGTCTTACTGCATTAGTTATCTTTTGCCTCTAGTGGTCTTGGTGGGCAGATCGTCGGGCCTAGTGGCGATACCCACTGAGAACTCCCTTTTTGCGTAGTTCTCACGCCCGTTGGGGGTTTTCCCCCTTTTTTGTCCTTTCTCTCCTTGGTTTTGCAGAGTCTTGGCGGGTGTTGCCGTTCTGTGGTTGCTGCGCGTGGTGAGGGAGTAGCGAGCTAGATCCAGACCCATCTTTGGAGAGTAGCGGTACCCCCTTTTGAGGAGATCTTCAGTATAGTTGGTAGATTGGTATTTATTTCCTCTTTTGAGAGACTGATGTAGTGAGGATATGATGTATTGAGAGCTTGTACACTGATGTTTTATTTGAGATATCTCCCTGTTGAGCTATGAGTTTGTACTCGAGGTTATTGTATGATTATCATTTTTGGGAGATGGACCTTGTTGTTTTATTTTCAGTTGTACAGTGGTTGATTTTATTTCTATAGCAGTTTTATCTTTTAGCTCTAATATCTGTTAGCTGTAGCTCTTTTTGCAGGTAGGACGCTTCGCCTATGCGGGTTTGGCATAGGTGGCGGATCTGTTGGCGAGCCCGGGTCGCAGTTTCGACCCCGGGGCGTGACAGATTAGGTGGTATCAGAGCCTAGGTTGTAGGTCATGGTGGACTTAGAAACCCTAGGCTTGTGGTTGGACCCTAGGATGACTTCGTGAGAGTCGTGATTTGTAGCGAGAGTCCTGATCGAGTTTTACACCTCTCCCGAGGGACGGGATGAGTGATTGGCATGTTTATTCTCCTAAGTAGTTATGTTGGCTGCAGACAACATAACGCTGTGGAATGGGTGACATGCTCTAGACTTTCGCTGGATTGGGTCGAGCGTTGTTGTGTGCTGATTTGTGGTTTCGTCGTGGCGAGCGGTGTCTCCCCGACGCTGGGTTGGGGACCCTTGTGCATCCTGTCATGGCAGTTGAGCTTGAGCGGTTGGTTTTGGGCCGGATACCCGGATTGAGGTCAGAGAACTCCGGACCCAGGTGACAGGATTGTCAGAGGCATAGCAGCGGCAGAGTGAGCAGCTAGTTTGGTGACGCCGTTGTCAGAGCAGTGGGCAGCCCGACAGTACTTTTCTTCTGAGACCACCAGGATGTAGTATCCTCAGCGGCAGGGATTTCTGTAGTGCCAATAGAGCGAGTGGCCCCTCCGTGCCAATGTTTAGTGCCAAGGCACTGAGGTAAGGTGGATGGTTGACAGCAGAGGAGCTGTGGGGCATGTTTGATTAAGTGAGCCAGATTTGGCGGATGAACCACCCCGACTCGTAAGATTAAGCTTGGAACCTTTGGAGGCAGAGTCGTGGTTGGGGGTGATGGAGTGATCAATTGAGAGCCTCCCGGTGCTAGAGAGTTTATGCAGTTGTTGAACTGGCGCTCCAGGTTTCGAGGGACGAGGCACATAGGATAAGTGAGATTGGGAGTGGATTGCGCCAGGATACTCTTTAGTTTCTTTTCGGTCCCTCCTGTTCGGGTTTTGGACTGTGGATGCCTCGTCGGAGTAGGCATTGTGTTTGGAGCTGGGCACTGCAGTTCCTTGGATGGGGATCTGCCGCTAGAGACGAGTTCTGGAGGGAGGCGCTTGGCGCTAGGTGATGGAGGACAGATTGGCAGGCCGAGGCATTTTCGTTTTGCTTTCCTGGGTGGTGGATATCCTTGTGGATGGTTAATGTAAAGCTTACCCAAGGGAATTCTACCCTTTGTGATTTATAACTTGCATATTTTGAATGTATTATATGGGATTGAGGGGTGAGCTTAGTAAGGATAAGTGTATAGGGAATTGCATGGATTAATGGTGTTTTGTCTTATGACGGTTGCAATGATGGATTTCTGAGATGTTGGGGATCGGGTGGACCCCGATGGCAGTATCAGTGTCTTTATCAGAGTAGCGCAACGGTAGCGTGGTTTTGTTGTCTGCAGAGGATCGTATCTGTTGCCTCAGCGTGAGCAGAGACAGAGGTCGTGCTCCCTTGTGATTGATTGGACATTTTCTGGTGGACTAAGCGACAACCGCTTGCATCGTGTGGATGAGTTTGTGCCGCCTGGTTGGAGGGCGCCACGGCCGTGGATCGGGTTGTTGCAGGTGTGATTCATCACAGCAGTCGGAGTTAGTGCACCTTGCTTTCCGGCATGGACTAAAGGCAGAGTTATTACCACGTGCACTAGAGGTACAGGATACCATCGGTGTTGTGCATGTGAAGGAGGCTTGTGGTTTATGTCTAGTGTCGTTGAGACCATGAGTTATACCGGCGAACCTTTTGATATGGGTGGTAGTTCGATGTTTTGACCCAGTGCTTGGGATTGGTTGGCACGGCACCACTGGATGGTTAAGTGCGGAGAGAGTGATGACCCTGAGGCAGTCTAAAGGAGGCTTGTTATAGGGAAACTGTTCGAGCACACGGATTTTAGCGACTGTGTGAGAGGAGCTTATGGCGGCGCCGGGACCAAAGGATATTTCTATTGCTGCGAAATCCCGGGTGTGAGTCCACTCGAGTTGATGATTATGCCGCCTGTTAGGGAGATTGAGATTGCGGTTGACGTGGTTCTGGAAACCGCGCCAACCTCGATAGCACCACTTGGATATTATCTGTAAGAGCTGGGAGAGTTGATCGCACCGGTGCAGGGATCTGTTGGATCGAGGGTCGTTTGACCTAGTGCCACGTCGTTGATATACGACGGTGAGAGCCCTTTGGGATTGGAGCCCAGGCAGGTCCAGATATTATTTAGAATCTTTCGATGGAGCTATGTACAGGCAGTTATTGTATGATGCCTGCACCAATATGGAATTTCAACTGAGGGCTTTGTTTAGATGGTGTTCAGGACACAGTAGGGGCATTACGAGTACAGTGAAGCCAATGGATTGACTAATGCCCTGTTGCCTCTAGACTGAGGAATTTTGTATTTCTGTTGGCCTTGAACGGTTGGTTAGCGGCATCCTCCAGGGATATTTTGGTTTTACCCCCTCCCTGAGTGATTTAGAGCTTGTGCAGCATTTGTAGATGGTGTGTCAAGATCTGTGAGGAAGGAGCCTTATGCCTAGTCGTTGTGGTACAAGTTTTAGCTTCGAGAGCATATCTTCCTGGATTACTTCTTCTAGCCGAAGGGGCGGCGGTGGAAATTCGGCCAAAGTGGATGCTATTTAAGACTGGCCGAGATCGACGGTCATTGTTGGGGTGAGGAGTTTTTAGACTGGATAGTGCCAGCAGAGCTTGATGACCGGGTGATGAGATTGGTACCAGCGCCGATTCTAACCTAGTCAGTGGTGGGAGATGGATTTGTGAGTTATAGTGATACCTCCCGTAGTGGCTGTAGAGCTACCATTGAATTTTGTGAGCATCCAGTATCACCCCGACAGAGCCACTGTGGTGGCGGATGCCTGGAGCAGAAGAGCTATTTGGGAGTCGAGTTTGACGGTTCTATAGCTGGCACTGTGTGGGGCCATCCTTGTGTGCAGGGTTTGAGTTGAGTCCCTGAGGATCCCTTTTGATGAAAGGCTGCGGCTGAGCAATCCGCTTGGGTTGAGTTTTGAGGGTGACTGAGTGTGAACCCCCGCTTGTTAGGGCCCCTTTTCTGTGCAGGTGTTTGTGTGGATGTGTTTCGGGTCGCTTGGGTTGAGTTGGCTCTTAGGAGTGGCGTTAGAGCGTGTTGCTCGGGCTATTTGTTCCTTCCCCCCCGCCTTTTGTTGGAGTTTGGAGGTTTTTCTGCGTCTCAGCTCAAGAGTGCTATGTTTTGGACCCCTCGCCCGTGATTGACTCGTTCCTTTTGGGGTCTGTGAGAGTTTGGAGTACGAGGGACGCCCGTTGCGAATTCCGACTCGTGAGGTGAGGGAATTGCGCAATCGGGCAATGCCGTACTGGTTGTTGCTGGGGAGTAATCACGGGGAGTGATAGGTGACTTGGGAGCTGGAAACGGCGGTGTTGAATATTGACCCCTGGTTTCTGAGACTCCTTGGGAGTTGCCTTTGTTTCGAGGATGAAACTTTCTTTTAGTGGGGGAGGATGTGGTGACCCGGCTCTTTGCAGGGCTTCTACAGTGTGACCAGCAGCTTCTGGAAGCCTATGTGGCATGTCGGCGATGTTCGCACGCCAATTTGGACACAAGAGATGGACTCGGGGCTTAAAATGGATCTCGTAGGTAATTGGGGGACCCCATCGGATGTTTAGAAGAGTTTACGCGCGGAGTGGATATCAAATTTAGGCTCGGCGCGGAATTCGGATTAAAATACCTTTCCGGGAGCCTCCGGCAAATTATAGGAGTGGAATTTGGCAAAATGGACGCCGTTTTTGGAATCAGCGCGCGAAAACGGTCAAGATGGGCTATTTACTTACTGTTTTTGAGCTTGCGGGTACTGTTCACGCCGGAACAGTGTTTCCGGCGATCGCCGGCGGCGGCGGCAGCGCCGGCGGGCGGCGGCGCAGCCTCGGGCAGGCGGCAGGCGGCGGCACAGGGCGCGGGCAGGCGCCCGGGCGCGCGGGCAGGCGCGCGGTCCACGGCACCGACGTGCGCCAGTGCGGGATGCCACGTGGCATTGTTCGGTTGGTTGGTCCACAGCGCGAGGTCCACGGACTGTGGGCATGGGTGCACGGTAGACCGGGTGGACACGTGGCATGCGGTTACTGGTTCGGTGTTGTGCTCCCGGTCCACGCAGGCTGTGGAGTGGTTGACCGGGGGGCAGGTGGCCGTACGGCGGGCAGGTGGCCGTACGGGCGCGGTGCAGGCGGCGACGTGCATGGTGCACGGGCTGCCGGGGCCACGTGGCGCGACGCCACTGGCGGGCGCGGGTGCGCCGGGCGCAGCGGGGCCGGGGGCGCACAGTGCTGGGCTACGTGGTGGGCCCGAGTGGTTTCGGGCTTGCACAGTAATGGGCCGGGCCCATTACTGTAGCAGCCCGAAATACTCCGGCGCCCGGAAGTGGGGACACATTGGGTATTTCTTCAAATGTTTTTCTTCAGCCTATTTAAAGGCAACCCGAGCCCCCTTCTTTGCTTTCTTTCTCTCAACCCTCTCACCATCTGCCCGAGCCCCCTCAAGCAAAGTTGTTCACCTCTTCACCCTTGATCTTCCTGCCAAGTTCTAGGATTTTAGGAGGCTCGAATCCCGAGGTTCCCCATTTTACGGCGCGGCGCGACGTTGCATTCCTGGGTTCTTCTTCGGCGCAGCGACAGTGTTTTAGCTCCCCTGGGCTACCCCTTGATCATTTTGCTGTGATTCTTGCGCCGACAGACTCCTAAGAGGTAGGGATTCATCTTTCATTTTGGTCGCACTTTCCCGTTTCAAGGTTTTGGCACGGATCCCGAGGCAAACTGTGACCCCATTTTCTTTTTGGCTTTGTGGGACAGCATCGAGGTGTTTTGGCCATATCTTTGCGCACGAGCGTCAGCCGGAAACGTGCTTATACAACTTTTTCATCTACAGATCGCAAGGAATGCGCTCGTATTTTTCTTGGATTTTCCAGAGGATTATTTCGAGGTGAAAATCACTGTTTTCTCAGTGAACAGTGCACAGTTTTCAGCACAGATTTTTGTATGTGCGTGCCTCTTGCCGAATTTATATCTTGACTTACCGAACTCAGATTTGGGCGTGCAAGGTACCGTTGCGAAGCTATCGACGCGAGGATCGCGGTGATATTTTTCTGGGAATTTTCTGGGCTCTTCCTGCAGGTGAAAATTAAGCATTTCTGGGACTGTTGTGGTATGTGTGTGTGAGAGCAGATTTTGGAATGTATGTGTAATTGTGGACTTTGTATTGTGCCAGGAGAGTTACGGGCGTGCTGAACTTATTGGAGCAAGGGATTAGAGTTATCTGGTGTTTTCAGCTGTTGGGCTTTGGACAGTCAGCTTTTCAGGTGGGTGCCTTATTCCCGGAACCGGTGGACGGTTCTCTATATTGTTATATGTTAGCATTGCATGCAGGTGTACGGTACAATAGCTGGAATTGATCGGTAAGTTTAACAGTGAGGATTTTATGGGAATTGCAAGTGAATTCCTCATAGTATGACAATGGTATAATCAAATATTCATGTTGGTGATTAGTGGAAGCCCACCTAAGGCAAGGTTACCATATATGATTAATTATCATGCCATATTAGCACATAACCTTTTATGAGGCTGGTTTATGCATTGGGATAGGATTATGTAGTTATGTGCAGGTTCTACTCTGAGGAGCCGTTTTGGATTGAGGATTATGGACAGGTATGGTCATTGATAATTTTGGCATGAGGTTTATCTTTCTTTATTTTTCTTTGAGGACAAATGCATGCTTGTATGGACATCTAGATAGGCCATCTTTTACTGCTACACTTTCATATTGGAACTTGACTTAGGAGAAACCATGTTATTCCTTTCTCCTTCTTGTTAGTCAGGCGGTCTGTGTTGCTCGGGTGCGAGCCGGGGTCTGGGGTAGTGTAGCAGGGACATTGGTGACAGGGACGGGTTGTGCTGGATTGCGGCTGGCAGGGTCTTGGCGGTGACCGCGGACTTTGGGCAGTTGACCGGAGGTCGGTTATAGTACTTTGGTTATGGACGGCAGGGTATTGCGGCAACCGCGGATAATGGGCGGTTGACCGGATATTTATTGATGTATCAAATTGGGTATTAGACTTTCCTCTAGTGGATGGAGTTTCCACTTAGCGTTTACTGTTGTATCCGTTTAGGGATCGGGTTTCCCTTTAGTGGACGAGTTTTTCCACTTTGATCAGAGTCGTGATCCAGTCCTGCTATACAGAGATACTTGTGATACTGATGACAGAGTTACTTTACTCGTGTGGGTCGCTCCCCTCGAGTGCCACTCCGGAGTGTGCGACTGGACGGATCGATGCCAGTCTGTTACTTACTTTTGTGTGCGATCGGACGGTTCGATGCCGATCTGTTACTTACTTTGGGATGCGACCGTACCGGTCCGAAGTCGGTTTGTATCCCGCGATTGAGATCTGGAGTTCGACAGCAGAGCAGGCAGTACCAGTGATTACTGGTCTATCGATTGGGTTTATTCAGGCAGATACTTTGTGTTACACTCGTGCCTGGGGGACCGAGTGGAGTCTAGTAGCTGTGTTTAGACCAGTGCTAGTATTGTTGGGAACCGTTCGGGGTTTGACGGTGGTCCCGTGGTCGTTGTGGGTTCTTTGACCATTGTGTGAGAGGTTGAGCATCTTGAGTCTATCCGTTCTGAGAGAGAGAGCATGGATTATGACTATAGCCTGCATGAGCCACTACTCAATAGCGAGTTAGTCCGTTTGGACGCCCTACGTAATTCCTGCCCGTCAGCGGGAGGTGGTTGTAGGTGGGCGCAGGTTTGACTGGACCCGATGTGGCAGTCAGCTCGATTGGGTCGATTGAGCACCTCGTGTGCGAGTGTTGCATATATTTATCAGAGTTTCCCCATTTGAGCATTCAGATAGAGGCATGGTGGCTGTAGAGTGTCTTCTGCTTCTTCTTTAAGTCTTACTGCATTAATTATCTTTTGCCTCTAGTGGTCTTGGTGGGCAGATCGTCGGGCCTAGTGGCGATACCCACTGAGAACTCCCTTTTTGCGTAGTTCTCACGCCCGTTGGGGGTTTTCCCCCTTTTTTGTCCTTTCTCTCCTTGGTTTTGCAGAGTTTTGGCGGGTGTTGCCGTTCTGTGGTTGCTGCGTGTGGTGAGGGAGTAGCGAGCTAGATCCAGACCCATCTTTGGAGAGTAGCGGTACCCCCTTTTGAGGAGATCTTCAGTATAGTTGGTAGATTGGTATTTATTTCCTCTTTTGAGAGACTGATGTAGTGAGGATATGATGTATTGAGAGCTTGTACACTGATGTTTTATTTGAGATATCTCCCTGTTGAGCTATGAGTTTGTACTCGAGGTTATTGTATGATTATCATTTTTGGGAGATGGACCTTGTTGTTTTATTTTCAGTTGTACAGTGGTTGATTTTATTTCTATAGCAGTTTTATCTTTTAGCTCTGATATCTGTTAGCTGTAGCTCTTTTTGCAGGTAGGACGGTTCGCCTATGCGGGTTTGGCATAGGTGGCGGATCTGTTGGCGAGCCCGGGTCGCAGTTTCGACCCCGGGGCGTGACAGGTAGTCCTTCTGATTATTCTAATTTGCGAATATTTGGTTGTCCTGCTTATGCTCATGTAAATAAAGGCAAGTTAGAATCTAGGGCTAAAAAGTGCATATTTATTGATTATGCATCGGGGGTTAAGGGATATCGATTGTGGTATCCTGAATCGTCTAAATTACTTATTAGTAGGAATGTCACATTTGACGAGTCTGTTATGTTATATCCTAATCATATTTCTTCTGATGAGACCCCGAGTACTAATAAGCGGGTGGAGATAGAGGCCAATAGTATTGTTCCGTTGCAGAATTCTTCTCAGTCAGAACAGTTTCAGTCGCCAGACACCTCAGCTACTGAAACCCCACAAGTTGAGAGGCAGAGCATTGCTACAGGTAGAGCGAGGAGACAGATTAAACCACCACAGAGATACTGCTATGAAAATTTAGTTGCTTATGCTCTGTCAGTGGCACAAGATACAGAAAAAGATGGCGAACCTTCCACATATAATCAAGCTATTTCTGGTGCCAGTTCTGTAAAGTGGTTGGTAGCAATGAATGAAGAGATGGAGTCTCTTCATAAGAATCACACATGGGAGTTGGTAAAATCGCCTACAGGTAAGAAAATTGTTGGCTGCAAATGGGTCTGCAAGAAAAAGGACGGAATCTCCGACGTGGAAGATACAAGGTACAAAGCTCGTTTAGTTGCTAAGGGCTACAGTCAGATAGAAGGTGTTGACTTCAATGATATTTTCTCACCCGTTGTGAAGCATACTTCTATTCGTGTTCTTCTATCATTAGTAGCCATGTATGATCTGTATCTTGAGCAGCTTGATGTTAAGACAGCTTTTCTACATGGAGAACTTGAGGAGCAAATTTATATGAAGCAGCTAGAGGGATTCATTATTGAATGAAAAGAAGACCATGTTTGTCCGTTAAAGAAATCACTTTACGGCTTGAAACAGTCTCCTCGGCAATGGTACAAGCGGTTCGACTCTTTCATGACAGGTCACGAATATTCTAGAAGCAAACGTGACAGTTGTGTATATTTCAGGAAGCTTGATAAAGGATCTTTCATATATTTGTTACTCTATGTCGATGATATGTTGATTGCTTCTAACGACATAGTTGAGATAAATAAATTGAAGACATTACTGAAGGGTGAGTTCGAGATGAAAGATCTAGGTGCTGCAAAGAAAACCGGTGAGGTGGACATCTCCTATGCAGTGAGTATGGTTAGCAGATATATGACCAATCCTGGTAAGGCTCATTGGCAAGTTGTTAAGTGGATTCTGAGATACCTATGTGGTACCACTAACACTTGTCTCGAGTTTGGGAGGTGTAAAGATGGTGTGGTTGGATATGTTGATTCGGATTTTGCAGGTGATTTGGATAGAAGAAGATTACTTTCAGGTTATGTATTCTCCATCGGTGGATGTACAGTTAGTTGGAAAGCTTCATTACAACCAATTGTCGCCTTGTCTACGATTGAGGTGGAGTATATTGCTATGACAGAGGGTGTGAAGGAAGCTATGTGGCTACGAGGCTTATTTGGAGAATTTACTTCTTATTGGGATCCGACGGTTGTTTATTCAGATAGTCAAAGTGTTATTCATTTGTCTAAAGATCAAATGTTTCATGAGAGGACAAAGCACATCGATGTAAAGTTTCACTTTGTTGGAGATGTGATCGGAAAGCGCACAGTAACTGTTAAGAAGATTGATACTGAAGAGAATCCGACGGATATACTTACTAAGCATTGTTTGGACTTGGTGTCGGTTGGCAGCACTTGAGGCCCACGGGGCGTTTGGAGAAGACGGAGCACTAAGAACGTTAAGAAGTATTAAGAAGAATTCAAGTCAAGGTGGAGTTTTGTGGCAACCTCAACACAGCGGCTAAAGACTACAAATCAAATCAAGGTGGAGATTGTTATAATTTGGTTTAGATTTGTATTTATCTAAATTAAAGTTAAATCCTAATCTAATTAGGATAATATGAGATTTAGATTGTTGGGTATAACTAGAATTTAATTAGGAGTTTAATTAGACTACAAATCCTAATTAGATTCTAGTTTGGAGGCATATATTATATATAGCATACCCGGCCACTTTAATGAGGCCGCAACTTTTAATTAGCCGAAGCGCTAATTAATTTAGGGCAACTAAGTGTAGTACCCAAGAAACACAAATTTGAATTTAAAGAATTCAAATGTGAATGTGAATGAGGAAATGCAAAATTGAACCTAAGTGGTTGTATATCGGTGTGCAAATTGCACAGTTTTCGAAGCACTACGTCTGCCTTTCAGATCCGAGTCTGATCTCAAAAATCTGAAATCACCAGTGCGACTGTCTCGTCGAATCGATTGAAAATGATATAAACCGGTTTTCGATCCGACGATCGGATTGTCCAGAAATCAGCGAAGTTACGGGTGGGACCCGCGACTTAAGTGAATAGTACCAATGAATAGTAGCCTCTGATTTATTTCCTTCGCCGGCCAACGTCGGCCGATCGACCGTCTGGAGTCCGAATATGACGATCCAGGTAGTCGTTTTGAATGGCATCGCCGTTCTGAGCGCTGTGGCGCTGACGAAATTTGCATTTGACGAGCCTAAAGCATCGTAAAGCATGTCGAACTGTATAATTTACAGTACAGGATGGATTTTAAAATTTATGAAGCTCAATTTTAGCAAACCAAAATCACTACTTTATAGATTTCATCGAGCCGGACGTCGTGGAGAAGTCCGTTTTTCGTTTCGACGACTAGAACGCCTCGAAAAGCGTGAAATACGGCAAAAAAAATGTGATAAATAGCGCAAAACCCCATATTTTGTGCTCTGTAAAGCGTGCCACTCTGTGGTGAGGGACTAAGCTGTAAGGTGAACATTTTCTGTGGAGGACTTGAAGCCAAATAAGCATAGTGGAGGGACTTGAATGCATTTTGTTGCATTTATATATAAATAACGCAATAGGGTTTCTCTCTAGCAAACCCTAAACCTAAACTCTTGCACCCAGCCACCATTTGAAGACCCTTCCTCTCCCTCTGCTCTCTCCACGACCGTTACGCCGCCGGCCGCCGCCTCCTCTCGCCGGAGAAGAAGAAGAAGAAAAGGAGAAGGCTAGATCTCGGTTGGGTTGGAGTAGGAAGCAACGAGAGGATCTCATCTTGCACCAGACCACTTCTGGAGCCTCCTCTGTGCCTTGGAGACCCGAGCCGAGGAGCGCCGGTGCCTAGCTCTGCCGCGCGCCGGCGGCGGGGATTTCCTCTTCTTCCTCCTTGCCGACGAGGTAGGTTTTGAAATCTTTTCATTTTAAATGGACCAAAAGCCCATGTAGTGTCTTCCTGACGTCGAGTGGAACGTCTCTGTGAAGTTTGATCCATCGCCGTCCACCGTATCGCCGGCGGGAGCATCTTCTTGCCGGAAGTGCAATTCCGGCCAGATCTGCGGCCGAGCTTTTTCCGACCGTTTAAACTCAGATCAGAGACGTTGGGATTGATCTCCTCGTCGACTGCAACCTACTCCCGAAGTTTGGGAATCATCGGGCAAGGATCCAAGTCGATCGAGCCTGCCCTAGGTTCGGGCAAAAGTGAAGCTCCACCGATCTTCGCCGTCCGGCGCCGCCGTTCACCCGCGCCGCCGGCCACCACCACAGGAAGCTTCCTGTCACCAAGGGGAACACCTTGGTCCAAGTTGCGCCGGCCCAGACACCGCCGGCCGGAATCCGCCATTAGAGGACCTCGTTTTGACCGTGCTTGGGTTGGGTCGAGCTCCGGCGATCTCCGTCGCTTCCACTTGCCGGCCTGTGACCCAGGTAAGGTCTCTTGGTCTTTGTAATGCCTTGCATGCATTTGCATGAAGGTTCTAACGTGGCGTTCTCAACCTTGGTAGTTGCACCACTTTTGCAACCGAGCTTCACCTCCGGCCGCCTCCGACGCCTCCGGGCTCCGGCCATCAACCCAGGTAAACCCTAGATGCCTATTTAAGTGTTCCTGTCATCTTAGTTTAGCCCGAGAGCCTCTGTAAAACTGAGTTCTCCAACCTTGTGCATAAGGTGTTTGATTGGGATTTTTCCGGCCAACCGCCGCCTCCGGCCGCCGGCGCCATGCCTGGCTGTGACCAAACTTCCTCTGGGAGGGTCCTTGAACTGATGCTTGACTTTTCTTCAGGTTTGAACCTGGTTTGATCCAAGTAGACCCAACCCGAGCTTAGGTCCTTGTGGTGGTGTTGCTCCGGGCAACTCTCCGGCCAGTCCCCGGCAGGCTTCAGGTGAGCATCTCACTTCTCTGTCATGACTAAGCATGATGCTCAAGTTAAAGCTTAGTTAGGTCAAGTGTATAGCATCAAGTAGCATAGTTGCATTTTGAGCCGAAATAGTTTATGGGCCAATTTCGCCCTCGGGCCTCGTGTAAGCCCAAGCCCGTGAGCACGAGCTTCGTCTCGTCGTTTCGGACATGCTGAAACTTACGGCGCTGTCCTTGGCTTCCTGGTTTGGAAGATCGGATCAAAACAGTGTATCAAGTTAATGTGTTTATGCAAATTTAAAATGTATCAAGGACCTAAATGCAATTGGGACACGCTGGCTGTCTTTAGACAGTATTTTCACACCTACTGGGCATTTTGTTAGAGTTCCGTGGGCTCTCGTTGAGCGGGAATTGGATTTTGTTCCGTAAATCGGCTAAGTTATC
The DNA here is from genome assembly GCA_029204045.2 of Tillandsia leiboldiana. NCBI lineage: Eukaryota > Viridiplantae > Streptophyta > Magnoliopsida > Poales > Bromeliaceae > Tillandsia > Tillandsia leiboldiana. The sequence goes on along the minus strand of CM055067.1, from coordinate 6,372,412 downwards.
CCGCGTTAGCGTTGCATTGCTGTAGTGTTGTCAGGATGGGTATGTGTGAGTCTATTACTGACTACAGTTTCTATTTAGGGCCCAGCTGTTCAGCACCAGCCTCCCAGTAGTCTAGCGGGAGTTCGGGATCTGCCTACATTCAGGTGGGTTATCTTCGGTCCGGGCTTTATCTTTTCGGCCCTCTGGTTGCTTTAGTCCAGTCGGACACCTGTTCTTGATTTAGCCTTGATGATTATGCCTATATGTTTCATGTTCCTAGATGATAGATATTACTTGGACTTTTCTTGTTCATTTGCTCATCAGTACAGTAGATTTTCATGGTCGATCATGCCTACTGATTGCTTTCATATTTGCCATTTGTTATACTACATCTATATCCAGAAATACTTGCTTTTATTCAGAGATACATACTTCTTGTATTCTAGACTGCATGATATATGATTGATATATTGACATTTGCATCCCTGTGGGGATTTCCGGCATGTTGCCGATTACCCGGTCTGTGGACCGTGAGCTTGAGCATTCGCATTGTGATGGTTGTGCACCTGCTGTTCACTCGCGTACTCTGTGGGATTGATCCCCCACATTGCGTTCTTTACCGGTAAAGGGTCTGGTTGACCCGTGAGCTATCCCCTCTTGCTGTATCACTGGGTATGGGGAGTCCCTCGGCTGTACCGATATGAGGAAACTCTTGGCTGTACCGTTTGGTACGAGGATCCTCTTGGCTATATCAATGGTACGGGGTTGCTGTTCAGCTCGGCTAGGTGGAATCTAGTATGATTGTGGTTGGCTCGGCATAGATATCTTCGCTTGAGGTCCCCTTGACCAATAGTGGCATTGGTTGGGTACTTGCTGTTCTTTTGTTGATGCATAGCTTATATTTTCATATTCTAGCATGTTTTACTGTTTATTTCTATACCCATATCTGCTCAGTTATATCTTGATTATCCGTAGATATTTTATTGATTATTCAGCTTTACCTATGGATCTATTTACTATCCGCAGATTATTGTATCCAGTAGGTACGATTAGCTATTTCTCGGCTCGTCGTGCCCACTGGGATACACTGTCGATGTATCTCACACCCCTTGGGTGACTGTTTTTCAGGTCGTTCGGGTGTTGGGATGTCGGGACGTGCTGGTGAGGTTTCGTGTTAGCCATCGACCCATGGTAGCCGCTACTTTTAATTATTCCGCAAATTATGTAAAAGAGTTGTAATCATAACCTGTTGTAATTTAAATTGTTTAGTTATACGTAGTTTAGTTACTCTGATGTTGTTGCAAAAGCTTAGCCGTGCATGTATAGAAAAGACTCAATTCCAATGAGGGAATTGAGAATTTTCTATATATGTGGCGGTCTGTCGCACCCTGGCTGTTTTCAAACTCTGATATAAAAAAAAAAGAAAAAAGATTAAGAGGCTATTTTTCGAACTCGGTGACACTAAGGAAGATACGTGTTGTTGGTGTTGTTGATGTTGGTACATACGGCCATATTAATGAAGCCGGAAATTTAATTAGAGGCCATGCTTTAATTAATTTAGCAACCCAAGACAAGAGAGACCTTATTGGAGGAGCCATATGTTGCTAATGAAGCCGGCAATTAATTAAGAAATTGAAGCTCTAAGGTGAGGGCGTTCATACGATTGGATTCTTCGATATCGTTAGGGTGGACGCAAATTTTGATATTTCGGATCTATTTGGAGTTTCGATTTTCTTGAGAGTTATAATATTTGTATTCTACTTTTGACTTTAATAAAAGTTTTTGCTCCGTCTTCGCCCGTGGATGTAGGCCGGTGGCCGAACCACGTAAAACTTGGTGTGTACTTTTTTTTTTCTTTTCTTACATTATTTTTTTTGGATCTATTTTTCGCCGTTTCGATTTAACAATATCTCCCATCCAAATTTTTATTTTAAAGTCCTCAAGCTATTCAAAACCAGAAATTAGAAGCCCTTATCATAATACATTAAAGAATTTAAAGACAGAAATTAGAACCATCATACATTAGATCATAATATCTCCTATTTATTTCTGTTTTTTTGTAACTCCTCAAGTTATTCAAAGGCAGAAATTAGAAACCCTCACATTAAAGAATTTAAACCACAATGCTTTAAGGCTTCAACTAATTTAAAGGTACAAATTGTAATCCCATTGAGAAACTGTAAGTACTAACAATTGGAAAAGTATAGCAAGCATTAAAGGATATATTTAGAAATACTATGCACATATATTCCATTTCTTAATGTATTTAAATCATGGAGGAAGAACAAACTAAGGCTCAAACAAAAAATGAGTACAAATTTATCAAGAAGGTGCATGAAAATGAGTACAAACTTATCGAAAAGAGCAAGGGAAATAGAGTTACCTTCCTCAAATGTTAACTCCTAAAGGAAATCCACAGGGGAAAAGTAATCCACCACACAATTTACATTAAGCAAAAGTAACAATGTGGGACTTCCTTTTGTCTTCAATTTCATTCACATTCCCCCCCCCCCCACATCTTTTAATTCAAATGTTAAAAACTTAATAACACCGATGACTTAATACTATTAATAGTATTCCAGCCTATCTCTCTCTCTCTCTCTCTCTCTCTCTCTCTCTCTCTCTCTCTCTCTCTATATATATATATATATATGCTGAAATATTATTAATAGTACAAAGTCATTGGTGCTATTAAGTTTTTAACTTTTGGATTAAAAAATATGTGGTTGAGATAATAGTGGGCCCCTTGGGTTTAATAAGTGATTGGAAAATAGTAAAATCTAACGAGTAAAAATGATTAGATGGGTTGATCTAAGAATAGAAAATTTAATAGTAGCTGGACTCTCTCTCTCTCTCTCTCTCTCTCTCTCTCTCTCTCTCTCTATATATATATATATATATATATATATATAAACAAACTCTTTAGTAGGAAATTTCTTTTTTTTTTTAATCCTCAAGTTATCCAAAGCCACAAATTACAAAGCCCTTACATTAAAGAATTTAAACCACAATGTTTTAAGACTTCAAGTTATTCGAAGGCACAAATTGTAATCCCTCATATTCAAGAACCGTAAATACCAACAATTTGAAATGTATAGCAAGGATTAAAGGATGTACAGTAAAGTAGGGGCGCAAGAAAAAAGAAGGAAGGTACACTTCCTCATGATTGCATGTTTCTCCTCATGACTGTTTAACACGTGTATGCATACATTTAGGAACACAATGCACATCTATTCCATTTCTTAGTGTATTCAAACCATGGAGCGGAAACAAACTAACCGCCAAACAAAAAATGAGTACACATTTATAAAGGAGGGATGCTAGGTGTACACCCCTTTAGGGGTGTACATCCTACACCCCACTCCATTCTGGGGTGGGTATTATTTTACTCGTCACATCGAGTGACGAGTGGAATTCATTCTATACCATAGATGGGATGTGGTGTAAGATATACACCCCTAAAGAGTGTATACTTATATATACCCTTTATAAAGAAGGTGCATGAAAATGAATACAAACTCAACGAAAAGAGCAAGGGAATAGAGTTTTTTTTTTAGCACATTGAGAGGAACTGCAAGGAATTTTTTTTTATAAATAATCTTATTTTATATTATAATTTTAAAAATACTTTTTTTTTAAATTAAATTTGTAAAAATAGTCTTCTATATGCGATGAACCATTCACCGCTTTTAAAAACGGCGAATGATTTACTGCATTCTAAAAGCGGTGAATGACTTACCGAATATAGAATGCGGTGAACCATTCACTGTTATTAAATAAAACTCATTAATTTTTTGAAGTAATTTATTTTTTAAATTTAATTTATTTTCATTTATTTTTAATTCAAGTTTATTTTTTAATTAATTTTATTTTATAATTTGATTTTTTTTAATTTGAGATAATTTGAAAATATAAAAAAAATATGGAATGAAATATTAATATTTAATAAATAAAAGATAAGATTATTAATTATTAGTGGTATATTTTTTTATTTATTTTAGGATTTCATCTGTAAATTTATATCCACTTTTATATAAAATATCTTTTATATAAAATATAGATATTATATTAAATTTAAAATTTTAAAATATAAATTCAAATATAACATCAAATATTTATAATTTATTATATAATGTAAATTCATACCTGAATTCAAATTCGTCAGTTTTCATTTTTTATATCCGTATTCAAATTTTTATTTGTTGGTAGTGGACTAAGAAAGCGGTGAATGATTCACCGGTGCTTTTTTACTAAAAGCGGTGAATGATTCACCGCTTTTAAGAATAAAATTCTATAAATGCGAAGCGGTGAATGGCTCACCGCATTTAGAATACCTTATTTTTCTAAACCTATTTTTATAAATAAATTTTTTGTAGGTCTATTTTTATAATAAAAATTGTTGGGAGGATTAATTTGGTAAATAACCCAACTGTAAGTACCTAATCTTTACCTTCCTCAGATGTTAACTCCCAAACCAGGAACTGTAAGTACCTAATCTTTACCTTCCTCAAATGTTAACTCCCAAACCAAATCCACAGGGTGGAAGCAATCCACCACACAATTTACATTAAACAAAAGTAGCAATGTGGGACTTCCTTTTGCTCTCAATTTCATTTACATTTCCTTCCCGCCATTTTTTGTTTACAAACTCTTTAGTAGGAAGGTCCCCGATTGACAAGTTTAGATCATAATATCTCCCATCTATTTCTTTTTTTTTTTTTTAAGTCCTCAAGCTATTCAAAGCCAGAAATTAGAAGCCTTACATTAAAGAATGCAAACCACAATGTTTTAAGGCTTCGACTTATTCAAAGATAGAAATTGTAATGCCTCAGATTGTAAAGAAAAAAAAATTGGTGTTTTCAGCATATAGGACAAAAGGAAGTCCCACATTTGGTAATGCCTCAGATTGAGGACAAAAGGTGCATGTTTCTCTTCAAGAAGGTGCATGTCCTCAATGTAAACAACAATTACTGGTTGGAAATGTGAATGAAATTGTTTACATTAAGCAAAAGTAATCCGCCACGCAGTAAGTCAGCACTTTGAGGGAAATATCCTCAAAGTAATCCACCACACAGTTTACATTAAGCAAAAGTAGCAATGTGGGACTTCCTTTTGTCCTCAATCTGAGGCAATACCCAAGCAGCTAGTAATTCAGTTCCTTTTGTTCTCAATGCTTGAAAACAGCAATTACATTCAAAGGCAGGAATTGTAAGGCCTCAGATTGCGAAAGGAGGGGAAAAAAGTTCTTTTCAGCATTGAGGACAAAAAGAAATCCCACATTGCGTAATGCCTCAGATTGAGGACAAAAGGTGCATGTTTCTCTTCAAGAAGGTGCATGTCCTCAATGCAAACAATAATTGCATGTTTCTCTTCAGGAAGTCTCAAACAAAAAAATGAGTACAAACTTATCAAGAAGGTGCATGAAAATGGATAGAAACGTATCGACAAGAGCAAGGGAATAGAGATTTCCTTTTGCTCTCAATTTCATTCATATTTCCTTCCGCTCTTTTTTTTTTTTACAAACTCTTTAGTATGAAGGCCCCGGCCCCCGCCCCCGATCGAGAAGTTTAGATCACAATATCTCCCGTCCATTTCTTTTTTTTTAAAAAAATCCTCAAGTTATTCAAAGCTACAAATTGGAAGTCCTTACATTAAAGAATTTAAACAACACTTCTTTAAGGCTTTAAGTTATTCAAAGGTGCAAATTGTAATCCCTCAGATTCAGGAACTGATTGGACTATTTGGTTTACATACATTAAGAGATGGAATGTGGATGCATAAACATGAATACAAACCTATCGAGAAGAACATGGAAACCTATTTTTTTTCTCTTTTGCAAAGCTACAAATTGAAAGCCCTTACATTCAAGAATTCAAACAACGCTGTTTTAAGGCTTCAAGTTATTCAAAGGTGCAAATTGTAATCCCTCAGATTCAGGAACTGATTCGACTATTTGGTTTACATACATTAAGGCCCCGTTTGGTTCGGGGATAAATTTAAGAGGTATAAATTTTTTTATACCTGGGATAGCTTGCTATTCCGTGATAATGAAGTATAAAAGTTAAATTGCGTTTGGTTGAAAAGTTGGTATTCTCTGGAATAGTTAAAATTGTGTTTGGTTAAAATTATGGAATAGTAGAGAATAATGAAAAAAAAAGATAGAATTTTTATAAGAATACCAACTTTGCCCTTAGCTTTTTTTTATAGAAAAATTAATTTAATTATTATATTAAATTTGAAGCAATTTAATTATAAATAATAAATTATATTTTACGTTAAAAAAATAATATTTTTTATTTTATATTATATTTTAAGAATATAAATAATAAATTATATTTTATATTATATTTTATATTATATTTTATATATTTTTTATATTTTATATTATAATTTATAATTTATATTATAATAATTTATATTATAATTTATATTATAATTTATAATTTATTTATAATTTATAATTTATATTATAATTTATATTATAATTTATATTATAATTTATATTTTATATTATATTTTATATTATAATTTATATTTTATATTATAATTTATATTATAATTTATATTATATTTTATATTTTATATTATAATTTATATTATATTTTATATTTATATTATAATTTATATTATAATTTATATTTTATATTATAATTTATATTTATATTATAATTTATATTTTATATTTTTTATTTTATATTATATTTTATATTATAATTTAATTATAAATAATAAATTATAACTTTGCCCATTCACTATCCCAAGAATAAAACCCTATTCCATGGGGGGGGAGGAATAAGATTTAACGGGTTATCCCAGAATAACCCGTTAAGCAGGGGATAAAAAAAAAATTTATCCCCTGTCTTTTTTGCTTGGTGTTTGGCAAGAATTGGGGGATAAAGGAGGTTATTCCCCCTTTATCCCCCAACCAAACGGGGCCTAAGAGATGGAATGTGGGTGCATAAACATGAATACAAACCTATCGAGAAGAACATGGAAACTTGTTTTTTTTCTCTTTTGCATAACAACGGAACATATATACAAATCAATCCAAAGAAGACAGTAAGAAGATAAGTGTAAAAAACATTAAGAAGAGAAGTGTAAAAAAATAATTTAAAATGTGAGGCTCAGATAATATCTCAACTCAATCCAACGAAAGAGTAGAGAATGGAAGTCATACTTTTTTTCATGCAGCATCATTCTGCAAACAACAATTTGTTGCCGAAGGTCGCCGAAAAATACTCGTATTTTTACACCAACACAACACAAACAGTTAGGCCGAAGCGAATCAAGGGGAAAGAAACAACACCCTTACGAACCAATCTAGTTTGGAGTAGGAACATAACATGCAGCTTCCATTACATGCTTTCTCGATATGAACAGTAAGTATTGGCAATTGGTTGTGGAATCAACTTTTGATTGTTCACGGCCATCCAACATTACCAAAATTTTCTATGCACACCATCACTATCCAAGTAGCAATTCAGCACCAGAGGCCGGCCAAAAATTGTTGCTATTTTTTATGTATCATCATAGCCCCCAAAAAAATTGAGCACAACAAATAATAGAGCTTAGATTAATTATAAAAGAAGCATAAAGATTCGAGAAGAACTCAAATTAATGAAGAATAAGAGATTTGTGAACCTTATATTAGCAAACAGCAAGATATATATAAGAAGAAAAGAGTGAACAACAAATCATTAGGTATTGGCAATTGGTTGCGGAATCAACATTTGGTTGTTCACAACCATCCAACATTACTAAAATTTTCTATGCGCACCATCACTACCCAAGTAGTAATTCAGCACCCAAGGCCGGCCAAAAATTATTGTTATTTTTTATGTATCATCATAAGCCCCAAAAAAATTGAGCACGAAAAATAGACCTTAAATTAATTATAAAAGATGCATAAAGATTCAAGAAGAACTCAAATTAATCAAGAATAAGAGATTTGTAAACCTTAAATTAGCAAATAGCAAGATATATATAAGGAGAAAAGAGTGAACAACAAATCATTGGGAGGTAAGCGCAGGAAAAAAATGTTTCCATGTTCTTCTTGATAGGTTTGTATTCATGTTTAGACACCCCCATTTGATCTCTTAATGTATATAAACCAAAGAGTCGAATCAATTTCTCAATCTGAGGGATTAAAATTTGTGCCTTTGAATGACTCGAAGGATTAAAGCATTGTGGTTTAAATTCTTTAATGGGAGGGCTTCTAATTTGTGGCTTTGAATAACTTGAGCACTTAAAAAGAAAGAAATCGTTCAGAGCAGTGTGTAAATCAAGTAGAGAGTGAAAGGAAGGGTCTGATTACTACCCACATATATTCCATCTCTTAATGTTTGTGAAAAAAAAATAAGCGGAAGTAAATGTGAATGAAATTGAGGGCAAGAGGAAGCCTCACATTGCTACTTTTGCTTAACATAAACTGTGCAGTAGATTAATTTTCCCCATGGATTTGATCCTTAGGCAAAAGAAACCAAGTAGCTTGTACGATCTTGTGGGCAAAAGGAACCAAGTACCTTGCAAATCGTCGGGAACTAACAAATAGTTGGGGAGTAAACTTTAGATAAGAAGTAAGACTCTAAGGCCCCGTTTGGTTGGGGGATAAAGGGGTAATAACCCCCTTTATCCCCCAATTCTTGCCAAACAGTAAGCCAAAAAAATCGAGGATAAAATTGTTTTTTATCCCCTGCTTAACGGGTTATCCTAGGATAACCCGTTAAGCACTATTCCTCCACCCCCTCGGAATAGCCCTAATCCTTCGAAATCGAGCGAGGGCAGTGAATGAGATTTATTGTTCCCACCCACTGCCCTTCCTATCTCCTCGAAAGCTTCGTCTTCCTTCTCCTCTTTCTCACCTTCTCCCTCAAGCGACGAGAGGGCAGTGAATGGGATTTATTGTTCCCACCCACTGTCCTTCACATCTCCTCGAAAGCTTCGTCTTCCTCCTCCTCTTCTTTCCCCCCTCACCTTCTCCCTCAACCGGTGCTAAGCCATCAATGAGATCCTCAACCGGTGCTAAGCCATCATTGAAGGAGATCCTTCGATGAGATCCGAGGCACCCACCTTCGCCTTTTGTGTCGCTTCGATTGCGCCGTCGTCTTCCCCTTTTCCTCTCCTCTCAACTCCTCCATCTATAAAGTGATCGGAGGATTGTGCAAGATCTCTCAACCACTCTCAACCACCGGTATCATTGTGCAAGATCTCTTCCAGATCTTGCTTCCGCGTGACGAGGCCCCTCTCTAACCTGCAGTAATGTTTTCTTATTACTACTCCTAGCTCTCTGCTGCCTTTATTGTGTTGTCATCTCGGTATTTACTGCGAGTCTGGGGTTGTTGAATTTTACTACGAGATACCATGTTTCCCCCTCTATAAAGTGATATGAACTACTTGAGAAAATAGCATGTTTCCTGTCCGGTTGGGTTTTATCTGGTGGCTGTTATCTGATATCTGTTGGCTTTCTAATTATTTGCTGTGGCTTTCATCTGTCTTTGAGCAGTTTGAGGTATTCTCTCTAATTTCAAATTAGTTTTTTAAAAAGCTCCGGTTGTGTTTGAGGTATATTACAATATATTACAATATTGTAATATATTATATTCTTCGATAGTGTTCACATAGCCTCAGGTTCATATAGCCTCAGATTGGAAGGTAAGCTAAAGAAAATGAAAAAAAAAATAGTTTAGATAGCTACAGGTTGAAAGTTAAGATGCAAACATAATAAACCAGAGTTCACATATATATTGTAATATATGTTAACTCAGTTTTTTTCCTTTACCTTATGCTGCACACATTTTATAGAGTCAGGGGCAGTGAATGGAATTTCTTTTTATTACTACCTTTTTAAGAATGTTCCAGCGTGTGGTAAGACAGATCACATAGCCGCAGGTTGCAAGTAAAGATGCAGCGACGAGATTGATTGGAAAATAGCTGCATTCGGCTAGATTGGAATGGGCAAAAAAAAAAAAAAAATAGGGCGATGATGTAGGGGCAGGAGATTATTTGATATCCATGGCAGGGTGGCATGTTTTTAAAAATATTGCAGCCGTTATGAATGTCTTTTTGAACCTTCCCCTGAGCCTTCAAAAGAACAATCTCTTTTCTTGAGATTGAAGTGAAACAAGTGTTATCTGATTGTTTTATAGATCTAATTTTTATCCTATGCATCTCAGATGGCTCATTCAAAACCAACTTTGCATCCTTTTGGTAAGAACAAAGGCCCTATTATTTATGTCCCCTCGGGTGATAGCCAAAGTTTGGATTGCCCTACGAAAGAGTCAGTCAAAAGTAGAGTACGTTCTTCTAACTAGAGTGAAATAATGAACTCTATAATGTTGAACATAATGACAGAGGAGCATACTCTTGGAAACTTTGTGAATGGAAGTTTTACCCCATTGGCAGGATGGTTCATGAGTTTAACGAGAGGACTAAGTTGAGATTTACCAAAGTTCATTTGCAAAATCGTTTGAAAGTTTTGAAACGTCAGTTTGTGATTTATCAAACTTTAGCCAACAAAAGCGGATGGGGGTGGGACTACACACGGAATATTCCAACCGCCGGTGACCAAAGTGTTAGGTTTTGCGCAAAAATAAACACAGCGGAAAACAAATATGAAAAACTTGAGATCTGATCTCAAAAACCACGCAAAACAGGATCCCTCATGTATCTAAGATTAAAAGGAAGAGGAAGATCTAATCTTCACCTTTGCACGGGAAGATCTACACCGCAATTTGATGATCGTGGAATTTGGTTCTCTTGAAGCCGCACACGCGTCCGGCCTCTACGGGTATCCACACGAGGTTGTTGACTTGATCGAAATTCTCACCGGGGTGCTAGCTCCCTTGCAGAGAACGTCTTTTCTTTTAATGTGGATATTTAGAAAAGAGGAAGACGAGGAAAGATGACGGCTAGGGTTTTTTCCTTTTTCTCTTTTTTCTTAAAGAAAACTCATCCGTATAAAGAGGGATATAATCCCTTTTTATAATTATTAAGATAAACATTAAGATAAACTTAAAATTAGATTTAAGTTTATCTTATCCCTAATCGGTTCAATCGATTAAATCCTAATTTAATTCGATTTGAACTCAATCCTAATTTGATCAAATCAAATCATTAATGCAACATTAGCACTTAAGTCCTCTCACAACTTACTAACTATTAGTAAGTCCTCTCTTGCAACATTTGCACTTTAATATCCTTAATTTGTAACAATTATAAATTAGTCCAATTATCAACATATTGACAATTAAGTCCTCAGGCGATTCAAAAATCGCGATCCAACTATCCGATCAGTCATAACCTCTTATGTGTGTGACCCCATAGGTTCTATTCTATCTGGTAGTGAGATATATTGTGATCACCATCAACAATATCGCTGAATCTCTTTTCAGTGGGTTAGAACTATTCAAACTCAGCCCAATAAGAATTATCGATCATCCAGATAATTCTCGTGAGTCCCACAATCCACCAGTGACGCCTAGCAGCATGTAGTGGCATTCCAGTAGAATGAAATACTGAACCTCTAGGTGCAGTTAACGTGTGATACAATCCTTCTATCCGGAGTCCCAACTAGATGAAGGTCGTGGAATTGCTCGTCAAACCCTACCGTCTGTCATATGTCAAATTTATTCGACTCGAGTTTCTAATATCGGAAACCCTTTCCGTTATTTACTACGCCTTGGCCAAGGTCTTCTAAACTCGGTCTCATAAATCACATAGGACTAACTCCCTTCTCTACTAAGGGCGATAGATTCCATATAGGTGTACACCCTATTCCTACAACGAACCTACTGTAGCCAACATGCACCCACTGCAAGGACCCAAATAGCTAGGGACCAAGTGTATGTACAGTCAAACTACAGTAACCCCATTGTGAATAGCCGAGACACCGCAGGTCAAAGGACCAGTCACACTACTGCAACATCGAGTAAGTCACTGACGAGTGAGTAGACATCCAAGTGACTTCTCGTGATGATCATGCTCGGTACCCTTGTTCTCCAACAACCACCTGCACATTCGCTCCAGTGTCCCCACACTGTTGACTCGAGACTCGTCTACCCTAAAAGGGAAGCGACTGTGCACCAATCTCACCGGATCAATCACTGTCCCCGTGATGATCCATCGATCTGGAGTATTTAGGAATTAATCACTAATGATACATGTCTCAAATTCTCAACTCTTGAGAATACGTATCATCATCTTATTAATTCCTTGGACAATTCATGAACACACACACAACACGAATGAAAATAAAAACCCAATAACATTCATAATGTAAAATGTCAAATACAAATTTATATCCTAGAAAGAATATATGTGTCGGTCAAGTTGGCTTCTAGGGCATACATCTAACAATCTCCCACTTGCGCTAAAGCCAATTAGCCATATACCTAAGCCCCATCTTCTCAAGGTGGGCTTCAGTCTTCTGCTGGCTCAGCTGCTTAGTCAGTGGGTCTGCCACGTTATCCGTGGAATCTACTCTCTGCACCTCGATAAATTTCTTCTCGAGATATTCGTGTATAATATGAAACCGTCGCTCTATATGCTTGGACCTTTGATGAGACCTTGGCTCCTTAGCTAGGGCTATGGTGCCATTGTTGTCGCAATAAAGTGGAATGGCATCTGATGGCATCACACCTAGTTCCGCAACAAATTTCTTGAACCAAAAGGCTTCCTTTGCAGCCTCAGATGCGGAGATATACTCTGCTTCCATAGTAGAGTCAGCGATGATTGGTTGTTTGGAACTCTTCCAACACACCGAACCACCATTGCACAAGAACACGTATCCTAACGTAGACTTTCTATCGTCAACATCAGACATAAAGTCTGAATCAGTGTATACTTGTACTTTCAGTTCCCCTCCTCCAAAGACCAAAAACATATCTTTAGTCCTTCTTAAGTACTTGAGTATGTTTTTCACAGTAGTCCAGTGTGAAGATCCGGATCTCTGGGATGGTTTTGTAGGGCGAGCAGTGGCTTCTGGAGGCCTATGTTGTGTGACAGAGTTGGTTGTTCATGAATCGAATTCCAAATTTGGAACCGGCGCAAAAATCGGATCAAGTTTGCTTTTGCGGGGGCTTCCGGCAAAATTTAGAAAGAGAATTTGGCGAAACGGACAGCGGATTTGGACTCAGCGCGCGAAAACGGTGAAAATGGGCTGTTTACTTGCATTTTTCGGAGTTTGGAACAGTAAAGTTACTGTTCAATGCCGGAAGAGTGATTTCGGCAGCCGGCGGCGACCAGCAAGCGGCGGAGCAAGGCGGAGTGCGGCGGCGGAACGCGGCCGTAGGTAGGCGCGGGCAGGCGCGCGCAGGCGCGGGCAGGCGCGGCGCGTGGTGGCGGGTCCACAGTCAGGCGCGTGCACCGGGAGCACCGAGGAATGGTGATGCCATGTGGCAGTACCCTATTGGTTGGACGGCGTCAAAGACAGCGGCGGCGGCTGTGACACGTGGCGTCGCGTGATTGGCCGACAAGATCCGGAAGACCCGGCGCGTAGACTGGGCGCGTGCGCCGCGTGAACCACGTGGGGACACGTGGCACTGTGCCATTGGCGGGCGCACGCCGCCCACGTGCGCGAGGCGTGCGGAACGTGGGCGGCGGGACAGGTGGCACGATATGGCGCATCCGGACGGGACACGTGGCGTCATCTCGTGAATTCGGGTGGCTACAGTAACTTTCGGGCGCCCGGTTTTTGGGCCCGAATCCGACAGCCCAATAGTGATTTTTTTTTGGCTATAAATAGGCCATTCAGGGCTTCATTTCCGGACTTTCTGAGATACTTTTTGAGTGTCGTTTTCGACAGCGAGTTTCTACTTTGAGTCTTCTACACTTTTGGGGGTTTTGGAGAAATTTTGGAGGTCGTTTAATATTTTTCCTCCCCGATCTCGCGAGCTTCGACACTGTTCCGATATCGATCGTTTTCGTCGACTCTTCGTCCGCAGACTCCCCCGAGCTGAGTTCTTGGTCTATTTCGCCGATTTTTGCGGAAGCGTTTTCACGACAGGTAGATCTTCGACTTTGATGTTCATCACTTGGCTCTGTTTTGAGTTTTTATGGGAGTACGTGCAGAATCTTTAGACCCCCTTTTTGCTGTTGCATGTTCTGGACAGCGGAGGAGTAATCTTGCAATTTCTCGGGCTACGAGAGGCGTAATTTGGTGTTTAAAGACTCGATTCCTATCTACACTTCGCGAAGATCGCCGTCGTATTTTTCTTGGAATTTTTGGAGAACATCTCGCAGGAGGTAATTCCCTGTTTTGTGGACAGATGTGCGATAAAATTACTGTTTTGAGTGATTTGAGCTTACCACGATGTTTGACTTATATCTCAGCGACCGGGTGGAATTTTTGGTCGATTTTTGGTGCGTTGGAATCGTGAGGACCTGAGGATCGCACCCGTTAAATTTCAGCTCTTTTGGAGTCAGGACTAATGCGCACATCCAGGTGGGTTGGAATTCTTCCAAACTTTGTGGAATGCCTTCCAATTCTGTTGAAAGCATGTTAGCATGCCTAGTTTAGCTATTTGTATAGCTGGTATAATCTGATAGATGTCTAGATTATTTTTGTATGACAGACCTGAACCCCATTTATCATCTGTATGATCTTGAGACTGTTTGACACTAGAGTGCATGATTAGTTGACCTCCGAACTGCATCTGAACCGTTTTGAAATCATTGAACCCGTTTTAATATAAAAAAGTAGCTTCAAAAATAGTTTCAAACATTGTGATCACCTAGAGGGGTTGGATAGGTTCAGGATGCATGAATTCTCGCACCTGGGGGCCGAGGGGATTTTTATTGACTCAGTGGATGGGTTTCCTAGTGTCTTGGGGGTTTGTATGCACTATCAAATTGAGTCGTGGAGGGTTCTCCGACCTGTTTATGGGTTAGATGGCATTTCGAGCTTTCGATCTGTTCGATCATTGATTATAGCCTGAAGATGCCGCTTTTTGAGCCAGATGAGACACGCTTATTCCTCGGTGGGGTAGCGCCCCTCGAGAGTCGCTCCGGATGCGATGATGATGATGCGCCTGATGAGGCTGCTTTGAGTGATTTTCCGACTGGACCGGGTTGGTGTACCGGGCGACCATGTCAAGTTATGGACCGGGTTGGAGTATCGGTAGAGCCCTAGTTGATACACTAGGGGGCGCGGGCTTGACTGGACCAGATTTGGCAGTCACTGAGATTTGGGTTGATGTGAGCACCTCGTGAGCGAATGGATGCATTGCATGTTCATAGTTGAGTATTTTTCCTTTGAGCATGATTCTTGAGGCTTGACTGGACCAGATTTGGCAGTCAGAGAGATTGGGTTGAAAGTGAGCACCTCGTGAGCGAGTGGATGCATTACATGTTCTTAGTTGAGTAGCTCCTTACCAGTTTTATTTTGAGAGTCAGAGGTAGATGTACCCTGTCTGAGAGATTTATTTGTATACTGAACAGTTTGAGAGGTTTGATGTATCAAGTATTATATTTTTGTCTGAGAGATGACTACTATTTTGGATGTATTACTTCAACTGTTCAGTGTTGGGATTCTGTAGCTAATTATTTTATTTTTACGACTCTGATACATGTTTAGCTACAGATCTGATTTGCAGGTTAGACGCTTCGTCTGTGCGGAGATTTTCGTACAGATGGCGAATCTGTTGGCGAGCCTTGGTCGCAGTTCCGACCCCGGGGCGTGACAGACTAGAGTGGTATCAGAGCCTAGGTTGTAGGTCGTTGAGTACTTAGAAACCCTAGGCTTGTGGTTGGACAATAGGATGACTGTCGAGAGAGACGTGACTTTGGCGAGAGTCCTGATTGGGTCTTGACTCCCCCAGAGGATTGGGGTGAGAGATTTTGCATGTTATTTCTCTAAAGTGGTTATGTTGGCTGCAGACAACATAATGCTTTAGGATGGGTAACATGTTTTAGACTTTCGCTCTATTGGGTCGAGTGGTTGTTGTGTCCTAATGTTTGTTACTGTGCAGCGGACTACGATACCTCCGAAACGTCGTGTGGCGACGAGGGCACATCCTGCTTCAGATGAGGAGCAGCGAAAGGCTGAGCCGACAGAGCATAGTGAGGTCCGGGAGTTGCAGGCCCAGGTAGTCTAGATGTCAGAGGTGATGAGACGCCAGGAGGAGGCGATCAGGCACCAGGAAGAGATTATGGAGCGCATGATGCGCATGCTGGAGCGGAGAGCATCCCCTGCTGCACCGCCAGTGTACCTCATGTAGCACGGGATGAGGCCCAGCGAGTTGATCTTTTTGAGAGAGGATTGCATCGGGACATTTATCTATTTGTTCACTTCCGGCGATCGCCGACTCTGGATGCGGCGATTGAGCATGCTCGATGGATTGATCGAGGAGCGATGGTTATGAATGAGAGGGAAGCGTCCAGCACCGCCTGATTTGGGACAGCCTAGCAGATCGAGACCTCCGAGGCCACCACAATTTTAGTTTCAGGGTCGTGGGACTCAGAGAAGACAGAGATCAGGAGGTTTGCGACCACCGAGACAGCAGCAGCAGCGGCCACAGCATCATGGGCGTCCTGACGGATGTGTCATCTGCGGCGGACCCCATGCACCCCAGCAGTGCGACTAGAGGCAGGGCCGGTGTTATCGATGCGGTCAGACCGGGTGTCGACCGTCAGCATCGAGCAGATGAGTTTGAGTAGCTGGTTAAGGGCGCCTCGTAGCGGATCGCGTGTCACCAGGTGAGGTTTTCTTATAGTTGCCGGAGTTAGAGCAAGTTTGAGGCCGACACCACTTGCGTATGTTTTAATGGAGCATTGGCAGCTTCGTACGGGCCAGAGATAGGACTGTTAGCTTGTGTACGTGAGGATCAGGTTCCAGATCACGTATGGCACAGGGATGAGTGTTGCCAGTCCTACCCAGTGTAGTTAGGGCCTTGGATTTGATTCATTGATTTGATTGGGCCTACCTTAGCTCCGAGCTTTAGTTGTGGTATGGGATAGGGATTGGTTATCCCAGTTTTACGCTATTCTGGATCATCGAGGAAGGACAGTGACCCTTCGTGGACCTGGTCAGAATGAGTGTGTTTATAGAGAATGGCAGAGCACGACAGATGTTGAGTCGTGGATGTACCGCTATCTTAGCGATTATAGAGGAGGTGCCTACAGCGGTACCGGAAATTAAAGAATATCTTTATCGTCGAGAGATCCCGGGTGTGAGTTCACCTGAGTTGATGTTGATGCCGCCAGTTAGAGAGATTGAGTTTGAGATTGTGATTGATGTGGTTTTGGAAACCACGCTAACCTTGGTAGCGCTTTATGGAGTATCACCGGTAATCTGAGAGAGCTGATAGCGCAATTGTGAGATCCGGTGGATCGAGAGGTCTGTTGACCCAGTGCCATGTCGTAGAGATACGATGATGAAGATCCGAGAGTTGGATACCTGAGTATGTTTCCACGCCGTTGATACACGGTGGTGATGCCACGCTGTTGATACACGGTGGTGATGCCACGCCGTTGATGCACGGTGGTGATGCCATGCCGTTGATACACGGTAGTGATGCCCCGTTGTTGATACACAACGGTGAGAGTTTTATTGTGGTTCGAGCATAGACAAGTTCGGGTTGTATTCCGGCAGTTGCCCTTTTGTGAGGCAGGTATCTGTATGGAACCATACAGCCGAGGATTGTGCCCAAATAGTGTTCAGGACCGAGTAGAGACATTATGAGCTTACAGCGAGGTCAAGTGGATTGACTAATGCCCCAGCCGCATTCATGGATTTAATGAACCGGATGTTTCAACAGTACTTGGACCGGTTGGTCATGGTGTTTATTGATGATATTTTGATTCACTCCCGAAGTAATGAGGAGCATGAGGAGCATTTGAGGATAGTGCTGCAGCTCCTGAGAGAGAAAAAGTTGTATGCCAAACTTAAGAAGTGCGAATTCTGGCTTCGGGAAGTTGCATTTTTAGGCCATGTGGTTTCAGCCGCTGGAGTGGCAGTGGACCCGACAAAGATTGATGCTGTTCGGGATTGGCCTAGACCGACGACGGTTACTAAGGTCCGGAGTTTCTTGGGCTTAGCAGGATATTACCGTCGATTTGTTGAGGGCTTTGCGAAGCTCTCTACTCCCCTTACCCGATTGACTAGGAAGGGAATCAGATTTACTTGGACTGAGCAATGCCAGCGGAGCTTTGATGAGCTGAAAATGAGATTAATATCTGCACCGATCTTAGCATTGCCTGTGATGGGAGAGGGATTTGTGATTTATAATGATGCCTCCCACAGAGGATTGGGTTGTGTATTGATGCAGCATGGTAGGGTAATTGCTTACGCTTCGCGGCAACCGAAGGATTATGAGAAGAAATACCCTACACATGAATTGGTGTTAGCCGCGGTAGTGTTTGCATTGAAACTGTGGCGACTTTACCTTTATAGTGAGCACTGTGAAATATTTACTGACCGTAATAGTCTGAAGTACTTGTTTACTCGGAAGGAGTTAAATTTGAGGCAACGCCGGTGGTTGGATCTGTTAAAGGATTATGACTTGAGTATTCAATATCACCCTGGCAAGGCTAATGTCGTCGCAGATGCCTTGAGTAGGCGGGCAATGCAGACCTTGAGTATTTTGATCACTCAGTAGATGCCATTGAGAGAGCAGCTGAGGCGACTCGAGATTGAGGTCGTGTCCCCTGGAGATTCTTCAAGGCTTATGTCTTTGATCATCCAACCCACTCTACTGGACAAGATTAAGGAGAAACAGAGTGTGGACCCCTATCTTGAGAGGATTAGGGACCAAGTGCAGCATGGTCGTGGTGGGGACTTTTCAATTGATGTAGCGGGAGTACTGAGGTACAAGGATCGCTTTTGTGTGCCCATGGATTCTGAGATTCGGGAGCTGATTTTGAGAGAGGCTCACTATACACCTTATACCCTTCACCCTGGAGGAACTAAGATGTATAGGGACTTAAGGGCACAGTTTTGGTGGAATGGCATGAAAAGAGATATTGGAAGGTTTGTCGCTCACTGTCTAACTTGTTAGCAAGTTAAAGCTGAGCACCAGGTACCGGCCGGCAAATTACAGAACCTTCCAATTCCTGAATGGAAATGGGATCGTGTGACCATGGACTTTATTGTTGGATTACCAAGGTCACAGAGTGGAGCTGATGCTATTTGGGTGATTGTGGATCGACTGACCAAATCTGCCCATTTTCTGCCTATACAGTCGAGTTGGGCCCTTGAGAAGTTAGCACAGCTATTTTTGAATGAGATTGTAAGGCTGCATGGTGTGCCAGCCTCGATTGTGTCTGATAGGGACCCGAGATTTACATCGCATTTCTGGAAGAGTCTACAGACAGCTTTGAGGACCCAGCTTCGTTTCAGCACGGCCTTTCACCCACAGACTGATGGACAGTCTGAGAGGATCATTCAGACTCTCGAGGATCTGTTGAGAGCGTGTGTCCTGAGCTTTAGTGGCAGTTGGGATCGACATTTGAGATTGGCTGAGTTCGCGTACAACAATAGTTTCCAAGCGAGCATTCAAATGGCGCCCTATGAAGCGTTGTACGGACGCAAATGTCAATCGCCATTATTTTGGAGTGACGTGGGTGAAAGAAAAACCTTGGGACCCGACTGGCTATTGGAAGCTGAAGAAAAGGTCAAGATTATTCGGCGATATTTGGAGACCGCCCCGAGCCGACAGAGGAGTTATGCCGATAGGAGGCGGCGTGACTTAGAGTTCCAGATTGGTGATCATGTTTTCCGCAAAGTCTCGCCATCCAGAGGGATACGCCAATTTGGAGTACGCGGAAAGTTTAGTCCGCGGTTTATTGGGCCCTTCGAGGTACTCGAGAGGATTGGCCCACTGGCTTACAGAGTTGCACTTCCCCCACGCCTTGCGGGAGTTAATGATGTTTTTCACGTCTCAGGTTTGAGGAGATATGTTTATGATCCTACGCACGTGATTGACTTCACTCCGCTTGAGATCGGTGAGGATCTAGGGTACGAGGAGCGCCCATTGCAGATTCTGGCTCGTGAGGTGAGAGAATTGCGCAATCGGGCTATACCGTACGCGAAAGTGTTGTGGAGTAATCACGAGGAGCGGGAGGCTACTTGGGAGCTGGAGACGGTGATGATGGATGCTTATCCCCATCTGTTTGAGACTCCTGGATGAGGAATGTTTAGTTTCGGGGACGAAACTTTCTTTTAGAGGGGGAGGATGTGAAGATCCGGATCTCTGGGATGGTTTTGTAGGGCGAGCAGTGGCTTCTGGAGGCCTATGTTGTGTGACAGAGTTGGTTGTTCATGAATCGGATTCCAGATTTGGAACCGACGCGAAAATAGGATCAAGTTTGTTTTTGCGGGGACTTCCGGCAAAATTTAGAAAGAGAATTTTGCGAAACGGACAGCGGATTTGGACTCAGCGCGCGAAAATGGTGAAAATGGGCTATTTACTTGCATTTTTCAGAGTTTGGAACAGTAAAGTTACTGTTCACTGCCGGAACAGTGATTCCGGCAACCAGCGGCGACCGGCAGGCGGCGGAGCAAGGCGGAGTGCGGCGGCGCAGGGGCGGAACGCGGCCGCGGGCAGGCGCGCGCAGGCGCGGGCAAGCGCGGCGCATGGTGGCGGGTCCACAGTCAGGCGTGTGCACCGGGAGCACCGAGGAATGGTGATGCCACGTGGCAGCACCCTATTGGTTGGACGGCGTCAAAGACAGCGGCGGGGCTGTGACACGTGGCGTCGCGTGATTGGATGACAAGATCCGGAAGACCCGGCGCGTAGACCGGGCGCGTGCGCCGCGTGAACCACGTGGGGACACGTGGCACTGTGCCATTGGCGGGCGCACGCCGCCCACGTGCGCGAGGCGTGCGGAATGTGGGCGGCGGGACAGGTGGCACGATCTGGCGCATCCGGGCGGGACACGTGGCGTCATCTCGTGAATTCGGGCGGCTATAGTTGTCACGCACCGGGTGTAAACCAGAACCCGGGCCCGTCTACAGATCCGCCGTGCACACGGTATTTCCCGCGTACATGAAGCGCCAAACCTGCTCAGATATAAGAGATAATAATAAAAGAACAATAAAAACATAGCTGAACTAAAACTAATACATCTCAGACTGAAGTTGGAAATAAAATACAATACATCTGTATAAATGATACATCAGTCTCTCCCAGCTCACCAAAAATAAATACAACCTGCTGGCAAAAGCCAGTCCCAAAAGTAAAAGTACAACCGTCTGAGGAAACATGGGTACATCAACAATCCAGCTAACTCGCTTATCCTGCCTCGGTATCTATCTACTCAGCCGTCCTCTCTCCTCGACCCGCCGCTGAAAGCCCAGCAGCACCCGCAGAAGACACTGCAAAACAAGGGAGAAGAAAAAGAGGAAAGAAGAATGGGGGTGAGAACTACTAGTAAACCAGTAGCCTCCCCTAGTGGGTAAAACCTCAAACTCTGACACCCCCACTAGGTCTACCAGAGGCAAAAAGGGAAAGAAGTGTGGTAAGCAATAATGACTGCTGAAGAAAGGAAACTACCACTGCTATGCCTCTAAATGCAGTCCTGGACTGGAATAACCATATGCAACAGTAACCAACCGTCCCAGATGAACCCAATCTGTACCGCCCTCATCATCGGGCAAGTAAGCCGCGCCGATGTGATAGCAAAACTCCTGCTGCCGCCCTCATCATCGGGCACATCAGCCGCGCCAATGTGATAGCCAAAACTGTCAATAACTGTCTGGCCCCGGCCTCCGGAGGGAAACTCGAGGGGAGCGACCCACACGAGGAAAGCATCACCGGGCAATAACCGCGCCGGTGTGATAAGTATCAAAAGCAGGACTGGATCACAACTATAAAGCCCCAGTGGAACACACCCCTCCACAAAAAGAATACTGATCTCCAATCTGATGCACAAATGAACATCCGGTCAATCGCCCAAAATCCGCGATCGCCGAAATACCTCACAATCCACAACCAGGTCTCACAGCCGACTTCCGGTCAACCGCCCAATATCCGCGGTCGCCGGAATAACCCATAATCACAAACATGTCCCACATCCGACATCCGGTCAACCGCCTACTGTCCGCGGTAGCCGCTATACCCCACAACCCATAATCGGGTGAAATAATCTGTATCCGGTCAACCGCCTACTATCCGCGGTAGCCGCAATACCCCACAACCCACAATCAAATACCACCTGTCCCCGACCCCAAGGTCCCGGCTACACTATCCCGTACCCCTGCTCAAACCCGAGCAACAATAACCACCTGACTAACGAAAAGGAGAAAGGAAGCAAACATGGTTTCTCCTAAGTCAAGTTCCAGCATGAAAGTGTAGCGATAAAAGATGGCCTATCTAGATGTCCAAACAAGCATGCAAATGTCCTCATAAAAGATAAAGAAAGTGTGCCAAATAGTGGTTCCACATGCGTATCGATTAATAGCTCCGCATAGATATAACCATCATGCTAAAATCATTATCCATCCACACATGTCTAAAATCCACAATTTTCCCTCACCTAAATCATCCACCTATGCATGTCCCAAAAGATCCTCAAGTGGTATCCTCCCACAAGACATTTCATTTTATCCCAACATGAAAGTAATTCCACATGCAAGGTTAAGTGCCAATACTATATCCATACAAACATGTATAAATCCCAACCACTATCATATTTCCACAATTTTAATTTCCATATGATAGGCTCACAATTATTTTAATTTAAGCATGCATGTCCATAGTTTATCATTCAATGTAACCAATGAGAGGATCTCTCTAATATTCCTAGGGGTATGTCAGAAAATGAGGAGTATAGCAACCACCCACCTCGATCGCTAAATCCAAGTCTGAAAAGTCCTCTGGCCCAAAAGATCAACTGCCGCGATCACTGTACAAAAATATCCCCAACATACACATAGATAAGCACACGAGTATCCAAATACAAGCTGTCCAGAATTTAGTCCCAAAGATGCCCTGTTTTTACCTGCGAGATGGAGACCAAAAATTCCCGAAAAATTGCCGCTGCGATCCTCGCGTCGAGACGATCGAAACGAGTACTCGTACACCCAAATCCGATACCTGTAGGCCGAGATATAAAATCGGCAAGGTGACCCTCTCGAAAGAATCCTATACCAAAAATCTGTAGCACTTATATCTGGGAACAAGGATTTTTCACCTTCGGGGAAATGCCAGAAAAATCCAAGGAAATTCGAGGATACTTCTTGCGATGTGTCGATGAAAAATGCCTCTTGGCATGCCTCAATTCGACGCCTGTGCGCAAAGATATCGCCGAAATACCGATGTGCTGTCCAAAACTCCGCAGTGGAAAATGGGTCAAGGAGAAGCTCAAAAAACTCCAAGAAAAGCTCGGAATTAGGGGAACCTCAAAACATGATAGTTGAAGCTCTACCTGTTGTGAAGCCAATGGCGCAAAAATCACTGAAAAAGGTGGTCGGAGTAGGCCGGGGGACCTCGTGCACTGAAATGCGACGGAGAAAAACACCGAAGAAGAAACATCGCGCCGCGCCGGTAAAATAGAAATCTCGAAATGCGTGCCGCTGGAAAATCCGAAACTTAGCAGGTGTATCCCTCTCTTCATGAAGAAGAACTCTTCTTCTCATCCCCCTTCGAGCAGAGGGCTCGAAGGGGTCGAAAACCCCCTTTGAAAAGCCCTCGGATGCAACTTAAGGCAAAACCAAAGAAAAACATTTCAGGAAATACCCATCGTGTCCCCGTAACAGGAAACACCAAAACGGGCCGCTCAGTGAGCGCCACGTGGCATCCGCACAGCAAACACCCAACCGGCCCACGTGCGCGTGCTGCCGCGCCCATACCGCGCACGCACCCCGAGGTAACAACCTCAAGCTCCGTGGACCGGGTCCACAACACCAGCAAATCATAAGCTGCCACGTGTCCTCCACCGGTCTACCGTGCACCCACAAAATTCCGTGGACCGCGCCGCCAGAACCGCCAAATAAAAAGTAGCCACGTGTCCTCCCCCTGGTGCACGCCGACGCCGTGGACCGCGCGCCTGCCCGCGCCCCCGCGCGCCTGTACGCGCCCCTGTGCGCCTGCCCGCGGCCGCGCGCCGTTTGCCCGAGCCTGCGCCGCCGCCCTCCGCCGCTGCCCGCCGCCGCCGGCCGTCGCCGAAAACACTGTTCCGGCCATGAACAGTGATTTTACTGTAGCAACCTCCGAAAAATGCAAGCAAATAGCCCATTTTGATCGTTTTCGCGCGCTGAGTCCAAATCCGGTGTCCGATTTGCCAAATTCCATTCCTAAAATTTGCCGAATGCATCTGAAAAGGTGTTCCTTTGTCCAAACTTTGCGCTGAGCTCAATTTTAATATCTGTTTCGCGCGAAACCACTTCTAAAGATCCGATGGAGTCAATCGATCACCCACGTGATCCATTTAAGCCCAAGGTCCAACACTTATGTCCAAATTGTGCACAATCACCGCCGACACACCACGTAGGCCTCTAGAAGCCACCCAACGCACTGCAACAGCTCTGCGGAGATCCAGGTCATCACATCCTCCCCCACTAAAAGAAAGTTTCATCCTCGAAACTAAAGTCATTCCTCAACCCGGAACCTCAACCAAGTAGAGGGGGTAAATATCCAATCATCAACCACTCAAGCTCCCAAGGCTGACTAATACCTCCTCCAGAGACGCGATGCAATCCTCGGGTCTCTAACCAGAACAAAATAGAGGCGGGCACTCCAGAAAACCGCACCATCTCAACCAAGTACAGCTGGGCTAACCGCTCGAGCTGCCAAGTAGTCTGCATCGGTACAAGCATCCGCTCCTCCCCGGGCCCCGATAATCCAACCCCAAGTCCATCGGCACGAAAGCTCGATCCAAGTACCTCTGTACTCCCAAGGTATCCGATATAAGTCCCCCAAGCATCGGGATGTAGAAGCAACTCCCCAACTCTCCGGCATCAACACACAGCCATAAGCAGTCGAGAAAACCAGATTACAAGTCCACCCTCAGGAAGACCCGGGACCCTTACAGCTGGTAAATCAAATCCTCCATGCTCGGTAAGGGTGCTAGCTCCAGATGGTCACTTCATCTAATTCCCGGGGGTCCACACAAAGCCGAAGTGAACCAACCATCCACAACTCGAATAGCACCGGCGCCTCCGTAGGCCCCTCAACCACACCAGCCAAAAAGGCTACTCATCCACTGCGAAACATCCGCCTTACTCACGAAGTCAAAGCCATAGAGGCGAAGATAACCCTCAAGCAACCCAGGTACACCAATACCTCCGGGCCTGGCTCCCCCAAGAAAACTGTCCTCGCGGCATAATCAACCGCCGCGAAAGAAAACCGAACCAGCCAGCCCAACAAGCACCACAACAACATCCTGCAGCTAAGTCAAGACCATCAGGTCTACCGGCAAAATCCAGGACTCAAGCTGCACCGGGCAGGACCAATAACTCTCCTCCACGTGCCAAGCGCGATCGGGAAAATAAGTCTCCCGTGCACGTGGTGACCATCCTACCCCTAACCCAAGCAATGAAGCAAAAGCACTACCCACCAAGAAGGGAATACTCCCGTATCAAAAGATACGAACCCAAAAGCTCGGAGCAACTCAAACTTACTACCACACCGACCGCTGTAACCTATGTGCTCTGACAGTCTCAGAAATTCACTATCATGGAAAAGAAATCGGGAATGCCTCCTCCGACTGATCTGTCCTCCATCGCCCGGCACCAAGCGCCTCAATCAGAACTCACCTCAGGCAGCAGATCCCATAGCTTACCCCCTGTCAACTATCCACCCTGCCTCGGTGCCCCAGCACTAAACGTCGGGACAGAGAGGGCTACTCGCTACTCCGAAAGCTGTGCCACTGCGCTGATCCGACCACTGTCACTGCGCTGCTCCGACAACTGTGTCACTGCTCCGCTGATCTGCCCTCCCAACACTACTACCCTTCGGGTCCGGAGCTCTCAAACTCCAGTCTGGATATCCAGCCCGAAACAACCAGCTCAGACCCAACTGCCGCACCAAGGTGCACCCGGGTCAGGGCCCAACGTCGGGGAGACAACGCTCACCACGACAAAACCGCAAATCAGCACACCCAAAACACTCGACCCAATCTAGCGAAAGTCACAGACATCCCCCTATTTTTGTAACTTTATGTTGTCTGCAGCCAACATAACTGTCCCAAAAAAATAGGATATGTCGATCCCTCTTCACTCTCAGGAAGAGTCAAATAAATAAATCACCGACTTTCGCAAAATGTCGCGTCTCTCACGCACTAACATCCTAGGGTCCGCAAAAAAGCCTAGGGTTTCCTAAGTCCCAACTGACCTATCCCTAAGCTCTGATACCAACTAATCTGTCACGCCCCGGGTGTAAACCAGAACCCGGGACCGTCTACAGATCCGCCGTGCACACGGTATTTCCCGCGTACACGAAGCGCCAAACCTGCTCAGATATAAGAGATAATAACAAAAGAGCAATAAAAACAGAGCTGAACTAAAACTAATACATCTCAGACTGAAGCTGGAAATAAAATACAATACATCTGTATAAATGATACATCAGTCTCTCCCAGCTCACCAAAAATAAATACAACTTGCTGGCAAAAGCCAGTCCCAAAAGTGAAAGTACAACCGTCTGAGGAAACATGGGTACATCAACAATCCAGCTAACTCGCTTATCCTGCCTCGGTATCTATCTACTCAGCCGTCCTCTCTCCTCGACCCGCCGCTGAAAGCCCAGCAGCACCCGCAGAAGACACTGCAAAACAAGGGAGAAGAAAAAGAGGAAAGAAGAATGGGGGTGAGAACTACTAGTAAACCAGTAGCCTCCCCTAGTGGGTAAAACCTCAAACTCTGACACCCCCACTAGGTCTACCAGAGGCAAAAAGGGAAAGAAGTGTGGTAAGCAATAATGACTGCTGAAGAAAGGAAACTACCACTGCTATGCCTCTAAATGCAGTCCTGGGCTGGAATAACCATATTCAACAGTAACCAACCGTCCCAGATGAACCCAATCTGTACCGCCCTCATCATCGGGCAAGTAAGCCGCGCCGATGTGATAGCAAAACTCCTGCTGCCGCCCTTATCATCGGGCACATTAGCCGCGCCGATGTGATAGCCAAAACTGTCAATAACTGTCTGGCCCCGGCCTCCGGAGGGGAACTCGAGGGGAGCGACCCACACGAGGAAAGCATCACCGGGCAATAACCGCGCCGGTGTGATAAGTATCAAAAGCAGGACTGGATCACAACTATAAAGCCCCAGTGGAACACACCCCTCCACTAAAAGAATACTGATCCCCAATCTGATGCACAAATGAACATCCGGTCAATCGCCCAAAATCCGTGATCGCCGAAATACCTCACAATCCACAACCAGGTCTCACAGCCGACTTCCGGTCAACCGCCCAATATCCGCGGTCGCCGGAATAACCCACAATCACAAACATGTCCCACATCCGACATCCGGTCAACCGCCTACTGTCCGCGGTAGCCGCTATACCCCACAACCCATAATCGGGTGAAATAATCTGTATTCGGTCAACCGCCTACTATCCGCGGTAGCCGCAATACCCCACAACCCACAATCAAATACCACCTGTCCCGACCCCAAGGTCCCGGCTACACTATCCCGTACCCCTGCTCAAACCCGAGCAACAATAACCACCTGACTAACGAAAAGGAGAAAGGAAGCAAACATGGTTTCTCCTAAGTCAAGTTCCAGCATGAAAGTGTAGCGATAAAAGATGGCCTATCTAGATGTCCAAACAAGCATGCAAATGTCCTCATAAAAGATAAAGAAAGTGTGCCAAATAGTGGTTCCACATGCGTATCGATTAATAGCTCCGCATAGATATAACCATCATGCTAAAATCAATATCCATCCACACATGTCAAAAATTCACAATTTTCCCTCACCTAAATCATCCACCTATGCATGTCCCAAAAGATCCTCAAGTGGCATCCTCCCACAAGACATTTCATTTTATCCCAACATGAAAGTAATTCCACATGCAAGGTTAAGTGCCAATATTATATCCATACAAACATATATAAATCCCAACCACTATCAGATTTCCACAATTTTAATTTCCATATGATAGGCTCACAATTATTTTAATTTAAGCATGCATGTCCATAGTTTATCATTCAATGTAACCAATGAGAGGATCTCTCTAATATTCCTAGGGGTATGTCAGAAAATGAGGAGTATAGCAACCACCCACCTCGATCGCTAAATCCAAGTCCGAAAAGTCCTCTGGCCCAAAAGATCAACTGCCGCGATCACTGTACAAAAATATCCCCAACATACACACAGATAAGCACACGAGTATCCAAATACAAGCTGTCCAGAATTTAGTCCCAAAGATGCCCTGTTTTTACCTGCGAGATGGAGACCAAAAATTCCCGAAAAATTGCCGCTGCGATCCTCGCGTCGAGACGATCGAAACGAGTACTCGCACGCCCAAATCCGATACATGTAGGCCGAGATATAAAATCGGCAAGGTGACCCTCTCGAAAGAATCCTGTACCAAAAATCTGTAGCACTTATCTCTGGGAACAGGGATTTTTCACCTTCGGGGAAAACCCAGAAAAATCCAAGAAAATTCGAGGATGCTTGTTGCCATGTGTAGATGAAAAACGCCTCTTAGCACGCCTCAATCCGATGCCTGTGCGCAAATATATCGCCGAAATACCGATGTGCTGTCCAAAACTCCTCAGTGGAAAATGGGTCAAAGACAAGCTCGAAAAACTCTAAGAAAAGCTCGGAACGAGGGGAAGCTCAAAACCCGATAGTTGAAGCTCTACCTGTCGTGAAGCCAACGGCGCAAAAATCACTGAAAAAGGTGGTCGGAGTAGGCCGGGGGAGCTCGTGCACTGAAATGCGACGGAGAAAAACACCGAAGAAGAAACATCGCGCCACGCCGGTAAAATAGAAATCTCGAAATGCGTGTCGCCAGAAAATCCGAAACTTAGCAGGTGTATCCCTCTCTTCATGAAGAAGAACTCTTCTTCTCATCTCCCTTCTTGCAGAGGGCTTGAAGGGGTCGAAAACCCCCTTTGAAAAGCCCTCGGATGCAACTTAAGGCAAAACCAAAGAAAAACATTTCAGGAAATACCCATCGTGTCCCCATAACAGGAAACACCAAAACGGGCCGCTCACCGAGCGCCACGTGGCATCCGCACAGCAAACACCCAACCGGCCCACGTGCGCGTGCTGCCGCGCCCATACTGCGCACGCAACCCGAGGTAACAACCTCAAGCTCCGTGGACCGGGTCCACAACACCAGCAAATCATAAGCTGCCACGTGTCCTCCACCGGTCCACCGTGCACCCACAAAATTCTGTGGACCGCGCCGCCATAACCGCCCAATAAAAAGTAGCCACGTGTTCTCCCCCTGGTGCACGCCGACGCCGTGGACCGCGCGCCTGCCCGCTCCCCCGCGCGCCTGCCCACGCCCTTGTGCGCCTGCCCGCGGCCGCGCGCCGCCCTCCGCCGCTGCCCGCTGCCGCCGGTCGTCGCCGGAAACACTGTTCCGGCCATGAACAGTGATTTTACTGTAGCAACCTCCGAAAAATGCAAGTAAATAGCCCATTTTGATCGTTTTCGCGCGCTGAGTCCAAATCCGGTGTCCGATTTGCCAAATTCCAATCATAAAATTTGCCGAATGCATCCGGAAAGGTGTTCCTTTGTCCAAACTTCGCGCTGAGCTCAATTTTAATATCCGTTTCGCGCGAAACCACTTCTAAAGATCCGATGGAGTCAATCGATCACCCACGTGATCCATTTAAGCCCAAGGTCCAACACTTATGTCCAAATTGTGCACAATCACCGCCGACACACCACGTAGGCCTCCAGAAGCCACCCAACGCACTGCAACAGCTCTACGGAGATCCAGGTCATCACAATAGTAACTTTCGGGCACCCGGTTTTTGGGCCCGAATCCGATAGCCCAATAGTGATTTTTTTTGGCTATAAATAGGCCATTGAGGGCTTCATTTCGGGACTTTCTGAGATCCTTTTTGAGTGTCGTTTTCGACAGCGAGTTTCTACTTCGAGTCTTCTACACTTTTTGGTGTTTTGGAGAAATTTTGGGCAGCGTTTTCACGACAGGTAGATCTTTGACTTTGATGTTCATCACTTGGCTCTGTTTTGAGTTTTTATGGGAGTGAGTGCAGAATCTTTAGACCCCCTTTTTGTTGTTGCATGTTCTGGACAGCGGAGGAGTAATCTTGCAATTTCTCGGCCTACGAGAGGCGGAATTTGGTGTTTAAAAAATCGATTCCTATCTAAACTTCACGAGGATCGCTGTCGTATTTTTCTTGGAATTTTTGGAGAACATCTCGCAGGAGGTAATTCCCTGTTTTGTGGACAGATGTGCGATAAAATTACTATTTTGAGTGATTTGAGCTTACCACGATGTTTGGCTTATATCTCAGCGACCGGGTGGAATTTTTAGTCGATTTTTGGTGCATTGGAATCGTGAGGACCTGAGGATCGCACCCGTTAAATTTCAGCTCTTTTGGAGTCAGGACTAATGCGCACATCCATGTGGGTTGGAATTCTTCCAAACTTTGTGGAATGCCTCCTAATTCTGTTGAAAGCATGTTAGCATGCCTAGTTTAGCTATTTGTATAGCTGGTATAATCTAATAGATGTCTAGATTATTTTTGTATGATAGACCTGAACCCCATTTATCATCTGTATGATCTTGAGACTGTTTGATACTAGAGTGCATGATTAGTTGACTTCCGAACTGCATCTGAACCGTTTTGAAATCATTGAACCCGTTTTAATATAAAAAAGTGGTTTCAAAAATAGTTTTAAACATTGTGATCACCCAGAGGGGTTGGATAGGTTCAGGATGCATGAATTCTCACGCCTGGGGGCCGAGGGGCTTTTTATTGACTCAGTGGATGGGTTTCCTAGTGTTTTGGGGTTTTGTATGCACTATCAGATTGAGTCGTGGAGGGTTCTCTGACCTGTTTATGGGTTAGATGGCCTTTCGAGTTTTCGATCTGTTCGATCATTGATTATAGCCTGCAGATGCCACTTTTTGAGCCAGATGAGACACACTTATTCCTCGCTGGGGTAGCGCCCCTCGAGAGCCGCTCCGGATGCGATGATGATGATGCGCCTGATGAGGCTGCTTGGCGTGATTTTCCGACTGGACCGGGTTGGTGTACCGGGCGACCAGATCGAGTTATGGACCGGGTTGGAGTACCGGTAGAGCCCTAGTTGATACACTAGGGGGCGTAGGCTTGACTGGACCAGATTTGGCAGTCACTGAGATTTGGGTTGATGTGAGCACCTCGTGAGCGAGTGGATGCATTGCATGTTCATAGTTGAGTATTTTTCCTTTGAGCATGATTCTTGAGGCTTGTGTCACGCCCCGAGTCCGCCAATTTGTACGGTTCGGGCACGCCAACAGACCCGCCAATCGGGTATGACCTTTCACTACCCGAAAGGAACGGTAATATCCATAATCATACAACAAGTATATGCGGAAGCTCAATATCAGAGTACTAAAAATCACTATAAATTTGAACTTTCAATTTATAAACAAACAGTTTAAGCGATAATGAAAGCATACAAGAGTGAACCATAACTTAAATTTATTACACTTTACATTTCTGAACTTGCTAATAAAATTATTACAATTCCTTTACATAAATTCCTCACCATACAAAGTTCACTCAAGAAATATATAAAAAGGGATACCTCTGCTAGACCCTCTAGGTCTCTATGCTGCTGGGCCCTTGCCCCTGTCGTATGCATCGCCGTCTGCATCTGAACCGTCTCGTCCGCTGTATCCATACCCGAACCTGTGGGGGGGGGGGGGGGGGGTCACCCAAGGGGTGTGAGAACTCCGACAGAGTTCCCAGTGGGTTCAACCACCGACAAAAAGTGTCCTACACCACTTGGACCAATGGAAGCAATAATAATAGTGTTAGGAAACTAAAATCCTCAATATCAAAATGCGGCCATGCAATATAATATATCACTACACTATCTGTGTATACTCATCGACCCAGCACTACTCTGTCTAGCCACACTAGGCTGCTAAGCACCAACTCGGCCACTATGCCGCTGTATATAGGGTCAAACTAACCCGGCCACCTTGGCCACTCTATCTTTCTTTATTCTTTAAATTCTGGTGCTTTAGTTCAAGTTAACCCTCAGAAATTCTTATCCAACGGGCCCCAGCCCGGTAGTCCTGCTACCATAAGATAAGATTTCTAAGGTTGCCGATAGCACCCGCAAGTGCTACCCCGCCCAACGGGGAACTTGTCCTACGGGTCACTGCCCGGGAGAGGGACACTGCCCTTGGCTCCGACAAGGCTACTTTTTACCCCCGAAGGTACGCTCGTTTTATCTTTATATTTTCTTTCTTTTCTTTTCTTTCTCTTTCTCTTTTTGCTTTAGTTCTTAGCCTCTTTGCCTTTGAACACTTGCTTTTCTTTCTTATTCGAGCTTGTAGCTCTCTTTTGCCACTGGCAAATCTCTTTCTCTTTCCTTTGAGCGTTTAGCTCTTTGCTTTCACTTTAAGCCTTTCGAAAGTACCTCGTCCGACGGGTCACTGCCCAGGGAGTCCTGCTCCACTTGACGAGTCTCAAATTCGAAGGCGCCATTTACATTTTCTTTATGCTTTTTAGCCACTTTTAGCTTGCTTTTAACTTTGCCTTTTTACATCAATTTATCTCTTACCCTAGGCCTCGCCATAAGGATAACTAGAGAGTCTCCTGGGCTCTTAAACATTTCACTTTCCTTTATTTAACTCAAATTGAAGTTAAAGTTATTGTCCATTTGCCCAGACACCCTATGACCTTCTAGGGTTATAACTGTTTAATTCTTTAGCCTTGGGATCTCATCCCCCTTTCCTGATTCCTCACTGAATCCTAGAGTTAACTTAACTCTATTTTCCAATTTCACTTTTAACTTAGAGTCACACTGACTCTAATTTCCTGTTTTCCCTTTCATGTCTCCACACTTGATCCACTTTTCCCATTTTCGTGATTCCTTACTGAATCCTAGAGTTAACTTAACTCTATTTTTCTGTTCCACTTTTAACTTAGAGTTACACTGACTCTAATCTCCTGTTCCACTTTTATCTTAGAGTTACACTGACTCTAATTTCCTGTCTGTGAGTTTAAACTCCTCTGGATCACCTTAGGTTCTCTTTACCTAAGTTCCATGTCGTACTCATCCTAGAGTTCCTTGACTCTATGTTGATCACTAGTTCACCTTAGGTCCCCTTTACCTAAGTTCCATGACATACTCATCCTAGAGTTCCTTGACTCTATGTTGATCACTAGTTCACCTTAGGTCCCCTTTACCTAAGTTCCATGACATACTCATCCTAGAGTTCATTGAATCTATGTTGATCACTCTATCCAGTGTCCTTAGGTTATCCCCTAAGACAATGCCACTCATCCAATCCTAGGATAACTCCTAGTTCGATGTCACTCGTCAAACCCCTAAACTAGGTTTTCTCCTAGTCTTACTACCAACAAGTTCTGTTCCTTTATGTCACATGATTCCTAGGGTTATACCCTAACATGATCACAATCATAAATAGCTAATCTTTTCATGCATGCAATTATTTTCATCTCGTTCATAAAATAGTATTTACTTTTACGCATGCATATTCATCATATAGCTTTGGCAACCAACAGTTGCACTTTTCCTCTGTGTCCATCTACACATGCACATTTATTCCTCTATCTCTGGCAACCAACAGTTGCACTTTTTCATCTGTATCCATTTACACAGGCGATCCTAATCATGATTACCTAACGCCTCTAACAGGCTACTATCATGCTTCGAAATCGAAAAGCAAAGGAGCAAGGGGAGAGGTCACCCAATTTCGGCAGAATTCCCCACCTTGTAGTGTACCCAATTGCTTGTAGACACTTGCAATTGGACTCCGCGCGATTCCACTTGTCTCCTCGAGCTTGCACGCAAAACGGCGCACTTTCCTCGAGTCCGCATGCAAAACGGTGCACGTCCACCAAACCTGCACGCAAAACGGTGCGCGTCAGTAAAACCAACATGCAAAACGGAGCGCGCCACTTCAGTCGGCACGCAAAATGATGCGCGTCAACTCAACCTACACGCAAAACGGTGCACGTACCTCGGGTTTGCACGCAAAACGAAGCATGCTTCTCTTAAGGTTGCACGCAAAACAGTGCACGTCTTTTCTGACCCTGCACGAATAATGATACATAACATTAGGGTCGGCACGCAAAATGGTGCGCGACGACACGATCTGCACGCGAAACGGTGCACGTACCTCGAATCTGCACGTAAAACGATGCACGTCTGACTGTAGGGTTGCACGCAAAACGGTGCACATTTTCCTAACCCTGCACGCAAAATGATGTGCAATATTAAAGACTGCACGTAAAACGATGCACATCAATCCAACCTGCACATAAAACGGAGCACGTACCTCGAATCGGCACGCAAAACGGTGCACGCTCGACTGTAGGGTTGCACGCAAAATGGTGTATTTTTCTACAACTTGCACGCAAAACGAGACACGCCAAAAATACCCGCGACAGTCCGTGCAGCAACGGTACAGTAAAACTCGATCCCTAACACGCAAAACGGCACGGGGTCAAATTTAATGTCCAAAAAAAAACCCTACAAATTGTGCCCAAAAATATCGAAAAATAACGTTACCTCGTAAGTCGCGCCGTCCATCGGCTTTTGGAAATTTCTCGCGCGCTCCACGAGGTTCACGGCGCCACGCCGCAACACCTCCCAACCTCTCCCTCACTCTCCCTCACTCTTGGTTGGAGAAGAAAGGAAAAAGGGGAAGAAAATGGCGGTGCGGGGAGGAAGAAGAAGAAGAAAAGGAGGGAGAGAGGGAAGGGTCCACGGACCACCGGTCTACGGTGCACCCGCCGGTCTACAAGACCCAGCCGAGTGCACCCGGTCCAGGCAGGGAAGGGCGGGGCCACGTGGCCGCGCCCCTGCGCGCCCCTGCGGGCGCGTGTCCTTGCGCCCGTACGGGCCCAATGGGGGCCCGCCATGTGGCGGCCCCCCTTTGACCCGCCTGCCACCCGAAACTCCCCCTGCCTCCTTGATTCCCGCGCCGCCGTCGCCTCAGAAATCCGTTTTTGTCTCGGTTTCTGTCCATTTTTCGTCCGTTTTCGTCCAAATTTGACAGGCGGCTTCGGTTCAGCTTAATTAATCACAAAAAATTTTAAATTTTCAGTTTGGGCCATTTCTGGGCCACCAAAAATCTCGCTGTATCCAGAATCGCTGGCGGACCCCGTTCTCGCAATCCGGATATCCTATCAACCCGAAATTTTTACTGTGGCCTTAAAACATAATTACGAAGCTCCCCAAATTTTCTCAGAATTTTCCGACACTGTTGGCGGAGCCCGTTCTCACTATCAGGCATCCGATCATTGCGAAACTTTTTCTGTAGTCTTAAAACATATTTACGAGGCTCCCGTAATTTTCTCGAAATTTTCCGACACTATAAATTTTCCACTAAAAATCTGGGTCCCTTTCTCCAATAAAATTCCAGATCTCTCCATTTTAACCCAATTTGGGCCCAACTCGCGTCCAAATGTTCTTTACTTCCCTAACTTTCATAACACTAGTATTTCATACCACCTTTATTTACATTTATTTATGTGCCGAAAATTCGGTACATTACATTCTACCCCCCTTAAAATAAGTTTCGTCCTCGAAACTTGAATCACATCTCGACTCCTACTTGATCGAGAGGGAGGAAATCTTGCCCTCACTACTGGGCTCACTTTATATCGTGACCGGCATCAAATTGCGTGCTCGCCGAGACTACACGAGCAACTCATCCTCGGATCCCTATCTCAATCCAGGGACAAATACAGACCTGGCGTCTTGCTACTTTCACCAAATAGGTGAAAGACACAGTTGAGCACTTGTTCTCTCAATTGCCACAAATGACCCAGTTTTTACTTGAGAAATTTTTACTTTAATTCCGCCATCATTAATATTCTCACAACGAGGTTGCATCTGCAACAATTACATTTACCGCATATTCCGGTCGCTCCGCTGCCTAAGGTGGAGGGCAAGGCCAATCCACGAGTTCCCAGCTATCATAAACGCTACTAGTGCTACGGGTTATCAGTTAACCCGATATCTCAGACTACTAATAGGCTCACAGTCCACGATCCAATAGGGCCTATAGCCCGAAGCAAGTCCAACACTGTGCAATGGCTCTCGGTAGCACGCAGATCCAAACGTCATACGGGTAGATCCACACTTAGGATTACCACACCAATACTCCTACAAGGAGCTACAGTACCTCGATCATCATTAGCCCTACGGCCTGATCATATCACACTCTCAGTGTACTATCAGCCTCAATGCTCACACGTGGCACCCCACGTCCCCGGGTCATCGCTCGGACTACCGTCCCGACCAAATCTCTATCATGCCCCACCATCAGGTCTCGAGCCGCTGTCTCTCACAGCTGACTGCGCCTGCCCACTGGGCTACAGGCCCACAATCCACAAACATGGTCCAGGCACGGATCGTCCTAACGCGAACCCGCAAATCGTCGCCACGCGACCACTATGCTCCACTGAGCGAAAACCAACTAACTAGTTGTCAATCCGCGATCCGAACTCTGTAATGACTCTGGCCACACAGGGCAAAGGCTAATGCGCCAACTAATCAGCTCTCTCGGGCTAAACTATACTTGTGCTCCGTGAGCACCCAAACAGTTGGGCGTCCAACGCCCCCACGCTAACTCGTAAAAATCCAATGTTAAGCAACTTGCTTATACACGCGTATGACCCCTGTACCAACTAGGTTGAAGCATCACAACGACTGTCCACCAACTCTGGTGATCAACTCGCAAATACTACGGTGGCAACCCTTGCCATTACACCGATTCATCAGAACGGCGCCACAAAACTCTCGCTCTTTCGAGAGGTTCCCGCATCTTGAAGCCTACTCTGGGCCTCACTAACTCCACTATGCGGCAATCTAGCCAAAACCAACACGCCACACGGTCACTACCGTCATCAGGGCGAACTCACGCCGCCCGGCCCGTAAATCTTTCTTGCCCTAACCCTTAGGGCACAGCAACTTGGCTCTCGCGACATAGCGATCACCATCTACCTCGCGAGTCGGTCTCTCACTGGACCTTACTAACCATACTTTGCCAGCAAACTAGCTGGCACAAGCTTATGACACCCTATGCTGAAGGTGCAGGGTATGCCAACAAAAGCTCGGCGGCCACTGCCACTCCCTTTACTGTCGCCCCTTCAGGCGGCGACGCCGTATACTCATACGTTGTCTGTGCAGCCTCAGCTTGCTGCGCTATCAGCCACTGGAGCCTATCTATCTGCTCCGACTGTCACATCGACGCCACACTTAGGCGTTGGAATCAGCCTTCCTGTCGGCGGGAAATTTCCGCTGACGGCAAGAAGCTTGATCTGCTGCTGGACCACCAAAAAGTGCGGCCACCTGCTATCGCAGCTCGTGTACCTTGTTCGACCCAGAGCCCTCTCCCAGCACGAGTCGAAACAAGCGCGCATTCCTGCGTGGTGTCATCGCTGATATGCACACCACACAAAACGACTAGCCCAAATTTAGCCATTTGAGCAACGCGTAAGCTATATACCGACAGAAAAGCTCGTCGACCCAATCATGCGAAAGTATAAGAGGGTACTCCTTTTCATCTCCAACATTACGTTGTCGGCCGCCAACGTAATATCCGAAGAATAAAAGCTCGTCGCCCTCGATCAGTCCCAACATCCTTTTTGGGAACAACAATAACCAATCAAATACTTTTGCTCAATAATCCACACACTCTCTCGTGCTAATCCCTAGGGTCTCCCTAAGGTTCGCTAACCACCTAGGACTATTCCTAGGCTCTGATACCACTCTAATCTGTCACGCCCCGAGTCCGCCAATTTGTACGGTTCGGGCACGCCAACAGACCCGCCAATCGGGTATGACCTTTCACTACCCGAAAGGAACGGTAATATCCATAATCATACAACAAGTATATGCGGAAGCTCAATATCAGAGTACTAAAAATCACTATAAATTTGAACTTTCATTTTATAAACAAACAGTTTAAGCAATAATGAAAGCATACAAGAGTGAACCATAACTTAAATTTATTACACTTTACATTTCTGAACTTGCTAATAAAATTATTACAATTCCTTTACATAAATTCCTCACCATACAAAGTTCACTCAAGAAATATATAAAAAGGGATACCTCTGCTAGACCCTCTAGGTCTCTATGCTGCTGGGCCCTTGCCCCTGTCGTATGCATCGCCGTCTGCATTTGAACCGTCTCGTCCGCTGTATCCATACCCGAACCTGTGGGGGGGAGGGGTCACCCAAGGGGTGTGAGAACTCCGACAGAGTTCCCAGTGGGTTCAACCACCGACAAAAAGTGTCCTACACCACTTGGTCCAATGAAAGCAATAATAATAGTGCTAGGAAACTAAAATCCTCAATATCAAAATGCGGCCATGCAATATAATATATCACTACACTATCTGTGTATACTCATCGACCCAGCACTACTCTGTCTAGCCACACTAGGCTGCTAAGCACCAACTCGGCCACTATGCCGCTGTATACAGGGTCAAACTAACCCGGCCACCTTGGCCACTCTATCTTTCTTTATTCTTTAAATTCTGGTGCTTTAGTTCAAGTTAACCCTCAGAAATTCTTATCCAACGGGCCCCAGCCCGGTAGTCCTGCTACCATAAGATAAGATTTCTAAGGTTGCCGATAGCACCCGCAAGTGCTACCCCGCCCAACGGGGAACTTGTCCTACGGGTCACTGCCCGGGAGAGGGACACTGCCCTTGGCTCCGACAAGGCTACTTTTTACCCCCGAAGGTACGCTCGTTTTATCTTTATATTTTCTTTCTTTTCTTTTCTTTTTCTTTCTCTTTTTGCTTTAGTTCTTAGCCTCTTTGCCTTTGAACACTTGCTTTTCTTTCTTATTCGAGCTTGTAGCTCTCTTTTGCCACTGGCAAATCTCTTTCTCTTTCCTTTGAGCGTTTAGCTCTTTGCTTTCACTTTAAGCCTTTCGAAAGTACCTCGTCCGACGGGTCACTGCCCAGGGAGTCCTGCTCCACTTGACGAGTCTCAAATTCGAAGGCGCCATTTACATTTTCTTTATGCTTTTTAGCCACTTTTAGCTTGCTTTTAACTTTGCCTTTTTACATCAATTTATCTCTTACCCTAGGCCTCGCCATAAGGATAACTAGAGAGTCTCCTGGGCTCTTAAACATTTCACTTTCCTTTATTTAACTCAAATTGAAGTTAAAGTTATTGTCCATTTGCCCAGACACCCTATGACCTTCTAGGGTTATAACTGTTTAATTCTTTAGCCTTGGGATCTCATCCCCCTTTCCTGATTCCTCACTGAATCCTAGAGTTAACTTAACTCTATTTTCCAATTTCACTTTTAACTTAGAATCACACTGACTCTAATTTCCTGTTTTCCCTTTCATGTCTCCACACTTGATCCACTTTTCCCATTTTCGTGATTCCTTACTGAATCCTAGAGTTAACTTAACTCTATTTTTCTGTTCCACTTTTAACTTAGAGTTACACTGACTCTAATCTCCTGTTCCACTTTTATCTTAGAGTTACACTGACTCTAATTTCCTGTCTGTGAGTTTAAACTCCTCTGGATCACCTTAGGTTCTCTTTACCTAAGTTCCATGTCGTACTCATCCTAGAGTTCCTTGACTCTATGTTGATCACTAGTTCACCTTAGGTCCCCTTTACCTAAGTTCCATGACATACTCATCCTAGAGTTCCTTGACTCTATGTTGATCACTAGTTCACCTTAGGTCCCCTTTACCTAAGTTCCTTGACATACTCATCCTAGAGTTCATTGACTCTATGTTGATCACTCTATCCAGTGTCCTTAGGTTATCCCCTAAGACAATGCCACTCATCCAATCCTAGGATAACTCCTAGTTCGATGTCACTCGTCAAACCCCTAAACTAGGTTTTCTCCTAGTCTTACTACCAACAAGTTATGTTCCCTTATGTCACATGATTCCTAGGGTTATACCCTAACATGATCACAATCATAAATAGCTAATCTTTTCATGCATGCAATTATTTTCATCTCGTTCATAAAATAGTATTTACTTTTACGCATGCATATTCATCATATAGCTTTGGCAACCAACAGTTGCACTTTTCCTCTGTGTCCATCTACACCTGCACATTTATTCCTCTATCTCTGGCAACCAACAGTTGCACTTTTTCATCTGTATCCATTTACACAGGCGATCCTAATCATGATTACCTAACGCCTCTAACAGGCTACTATCACGCTTCGAAATCGAAAAGCAAAGGAGCAAGGGGAGAGGTCACCCAATTTCGGCAGAATTCCTCACCTTGTAGTGTACCCAATTGCTTGTAGACACTTGCAATTGGACTCCGCGCGATTCCACTTGTCTCCTCGAGCTTGCACGCAAAACGGCGCACTTCCCTCGAGTCCGCATGCAAAACGGTGCACGTCCACCAAACCTGCACGCAAAACGGTGCGCGTTAGTAAAACCA
This sequence comes from Tillandsia leiboldiana, assembly GCA_029204045.2. Taxonomy (NCBI): domain Eukaryota; kingdom Viridiplantae; phylum Streptophyta; class Magnoliopsida; order Poales; family Bromeliaceae; genus Tillandsia; species Tillandsia leiboldiana. Next base: position 6,331,928 of record CM055067.1, on the reverse strand, counting down.
ACACGCAAAACGGTGCGCGTCAGTTCAGTCAGCACGCAAAACGATGCGCGTCAACTCAACCTACACGCAAAACGATGCACGTACCTCGGGTTTGCACGCAAAACGGAGCATGCTTCTCTTAAGGTTGCACGCAAAACGGTGCACGTCTTTTCTGACCCTGCACGAAAAACGATACATAACATTAGGGTCGGCACGCAAAACGGTGCGCGACGACACGATCTGCACGCGAAACGGTGCACGTACCTCGAATCTGCACGTAAAACGATGCACGTCTGACTGTAGGGTTGCACGCAAAACGGTGCACATTTTCCTAACCCTGCACGCAAAACGATGTGCAATATTAAAAACTGCACGTAAAACGATGCACATCAATCCAACCTGCACGCAAAACGGAGCACGTACCTCGAATCGGCACGCAAAATGGTGCACGCTCGACTGTAGGGTTGCACGCAAAATGGTGTATTTTTCTACAACTTGCACGCAAAACGAGATGCGCCAAAAATACCCGCGACAGTCCGTGCAGCAACGATACAGTAAAACTCGGTCCCTAACACGTAAAACGGCACGGGGTCAAATTTAATGTCCAAAAAAAACCCTGCAAATTGTGCCCAAAAATACCGAAAAATAACGTTACCTCGTAAGTCGCGTGTGACGCCCCCAATAGTCCCACATCGGATGTGGATGGATTTGTGATTGGGTTTATATGAGACTTGGACACTAGTAATAATTACTGGGCTTAAGCATTTTGGGCTGTGATTTGGGCCATCCACATCCGATGTGGGACTATTGGGGGCGTCACAGACTCCCCCCGTTTAGGCCTGACGTCCTCGTCAGCCCAAACACACACACACAAGCCCAAGATCACCAGGCGATGTGAGACTCGTCTCGCTAGTCCTGTCATCTAGACCCAGACTCAGCCGAGACTCGCCGCACACTTCCGGCTGGTTATTGGCTCTGATACCAAATATAACGACCCAGCCCACTAACTGTGCAAATTACACTGCAGAAAAGGGGCACTGCCTGAGGTTCTCTGAGACCAATATTGGCACATGATTGGATATTTGGTTTTTTTACCTTTGACGCATTACTTTTACTCGTACTGCTGCTCAGTTGTTTCCAGCACTATTACCTGTAGACATGCTTGTATCACTTGTAGTTCTTATACATGATCCTTGTAGTTGACTTTGATTTCCGGCCTGCATGCTCTACAGTTTTCATGATAGTTATCTCTGAGACACCCTGATTGTTCAGCATACTTACCTGCAGTTTTATTTCTGATTATTAGTAGACATCTATGTTTCCAGCTGATCTTGATTTAGACATTTAAAACTGATGATGTAATAACTTGATTCTGATTATTCCTGCTGAATAGATTAGTAGTTGTACTGAGATATCTGTCGCTGATTACTAGCCTAGCCGTGCATATATAGGGGAGTCTCTGTTCGCGGAATAGAGAGTTTCCTATATGTGTGGCGGTCTGTTACGCCTGTTTTGCAAACTCTGATTTAAACACAAAAAAAAAAAACAAAAAAAAAAAAAAAAAAATTCAGACCTGATTTTTAAACTCGGGGCGTGAGACCTGATTTTTAAACTCGGGGCGTGACATCGCGCCGCCCATCGGCTTTTGGAAACTCCTCGCGCGCTCCACGAGGTTCACGGCGCCACGCCGCAACACCTCCCAACCTCTCCCTCACTCTCCCTCACTCTCGGTTGGAGAAGAAAGGAAAAAGGGTAAAAAAATGGAGGTGCGGGGAGGAAGAAGAAGAAGAAAAGGAGGGAGGGAGGGAGGGAAGGGTGGTCCACGGACCACCGGTCTACGGTGCACCCGCCAGTCTACAAGATCCAGCCGAGTGCACCCGGTCCAGGCAGGGAAGGGCGGGGCCACGTGGCCGCGCCGCTGCGCGCCCCTGCGGGCGCGTGTCCTTGCGCCCGTACGGGCCCAATGGGGGCCCGCCATGTGGCGGCCCCCCTTTGACCCGCCTGCCACCGGAAACCCCCCTGCCACCTTGATTCCCGCACCGCCGTCGCCTCATAAATCCGTTTTTGTCCCGGTTTCTGTCCATTTTTCGTCCGTTTCCGTCCAAATTTGACAGGCGGCTTCGGTTCATCTTAATTAACCATAGCAAATTTTAAATTTTCAGTTTGGGCCATTTCTGGGCCACCAAAAGCCTCGCTGTATCCAGAATCACTGGCGGACCCCGTTCTCGCAATCCGGATATCCTATCAACCCGAAATTTTTACTGTGGCCTTAAAACATAATTACGAAGCTCCCCAAATTTTCTCAGAATTTTCCGACACTGTTGGCGGAGCCCGTTCTCACTATCAGGCATCCGATCATTGCGAAACTTTTTCTGTGGTCTTAAAACATATTTACGGGGCTCCTGTAATTTTCTCGAAATTTTCCGACACTGTAAATTTTCCACTAAAAATCTGGGCCCCTTTCTCCAATAAAATTCCAGATCTCTCCATTTTAACCCAATTTGGGCCCAACTCGCGTCCAAATGTTCTTTACTTCCCTAACTTTCATAACACTAGTATTTCATACCACCTTTATTTACATTTATTTATGTGCCTAAAATTCGGTACATTACAGCTTGACTG
>CM055067.1:6216827-6321827 GCA_029204045.2 Tillandsia leiboldiana | reverse complement strand
AATAATATTTGTTCTCTTTTGGTATTCTGCTAGGTTATGTTCCATAATTCTTATAGGTTTGTATTTGGTTCGCCGGGCTTGCTGATCGGTGCTTCTTTTTTCTATCTCTAGCCTACTGTTCTTTATCGTATTCCAATTTTTTTTTTTTAAGATGCGTGGATTATTTTGATGTAACAAGAAAAAAAGGAATTTTGTAATATAAATCTGTGCTTATATTATAATGTTTTTTTCTTGATACTCTACTCTATTTTTTATTTGATTTTTACTTCGATGAAATTTGTGTTGATTTTTCAACAAGAAAAAAATGTTTACGTCCTGTGCAAAATAATAATAATACTTCATAGAAAACTCAAAATATTTTCAGCTTACTTTAAAATATATATTTACCATTAAATATTTTTAAATTCACAATTTACTATAGAAAATATAAAATGTGTATACTATCCCCAGCGTAGCGTGCTTATATTATAATGCTAGTAAAAGTACCAAGCACTTAGTGCTTATAAGTTTTTCAGCCATAGATCTAACCCTTCGACTAATTACATCCCTTAGATCATGCTATTTCACCAACCACCCACTAAATTTAAGGGACCCACTATTATCCTAACCACACATTTTATCATCCAAAGGTTAAAAACTCACAAGCACCAATGACTTGCTACTTTTAAAAGCATATAAGCTCAATTATATATATATATATATATATATATATATATATATATATATATATATATATATATATATATATATATATATATATATATATATATATATATAATCCGGCTAATATATTATTAATAGTACTAAGTTATTGGTGCTATCAAGTTTTCTACACTTAGATCAACCCCTTCGATCATTTTCATTTGTTAAATTTTACTATTTCCCAACCACCTATTAAACCCAAGGGGCCCACTATCATTTCATCCACACATCTTTTAATTTAGAGATCAAAAACTTAATAGCACCAATGAGTTGGTACCATTAATAGTATTCCAGCCAAACTCTCTCTCTCTCTCTCTCTCTCTCTCTCTCTCTCTCTCTCTATATATATATATATATATATATACATATATATATATATATACATATATATATATATATATATATATATATATACACCAGCTACTATACTATAGTATCAAACATTTGGTACTATTAGCTTTTCTGTTACAGAATGAAAGGATGTGCGGTTAGAATTATAGTGATTTCCTAAGATTTATACTATTTCACCAACCACCCACTAAACCCAAGAAAATCACTAGCATCCTAACCACACATCCCTTCATCCAAGATCCCGAAACTCAATAGTACCAAATGCTTGATACTATTGATAATATAATAACCTATATATATATATATATATATATATATATATATATATATATATATATATATATATATATAAAGTCGATTGTGGCCCGTAACTCCACTCAACTCATTGGACTCATCCAACTCAATTTATTAAGCCCACCATCAAGACTACCAAAACCCAAGTGACCTGAAATCAAGTAGAAAATAATCTGGAGAACCTAGAATCAAATATATATATATATATATATATATATATATATATATATATATATATATATATATATATATATAAAGTCGATTGTGGCCCGTAACTCCACTCAACTCATTGGACTCATCCAACTCAATTTATTAAGCCCACCATCAAGACTACCAAAACCCAAGTGACCTGAAATCAAGTAGAAAATAATCTGGAGAACCTAGAATCAAACCTGAAATCCAAGATGACACAAACCCAGTCGAATGCAAATGGTGATTCCAGAACTGAAATGGCCTAATGGCCTAGAGTCCAACCCAACAACAATGGTACCAACCCGCAGGTCCGATATCAGAGCATACTCCTGTTGAACACAGGATGAATCACAAAACACTCCGATCTGCTTCCCCCATTCAGCCCGACTCCACGCCAGCCTCTAAGCCTCGCATCAGAGATCTTAAGATTACCAGATGATCTTGTGAACAGCCATAACTTATTTGAACATTACAAAATCATTCGATATAACAAGGATAAAGTTAGAAGAAAGCATAATCAGGTATCTTCCTGAAAGTACTTACCAAAATGTTCTGATTCCGAACAAAATTCATCGTAAACTCTCAGGTAACAGAATCTCAGCTCAAATTTTACAAAGAGGGAAAAAAGCAAATTACAATGGAGGTTGACGGACTTTCCACTCACTTTATCGTAACAAAATTGGTTTCTTAAAATTTGTTCTACTCTCACTCCAATAACATTCAAGTTTGGAGATCAATAGAAGTCCACGACACCTGATATGGTAACTGGAGGATCGATAACAAGCCGCGTCGCTTTGCCTTCAGAAACCAACTGGGGCAATGTGTTGGCCTCCTTTGGTGGTACACCTGGGGCCATCCAGATCGTTGCATGGGGAAACTCATTCTTGGAGTTTATCTTATCCCCATTTACCGACCCAAGCTGTGCTTCTAGTGCGACCAACTTGTCCGAGTAGAGGAATGCGGTAAAATCAACAGGTACCTTCTGCTCAAGATATACGCCATAGCTTGCAACAGCTGTAACGCCATGGCTTCCTTTGTGGGCCAGAGTAACATGAGCTCTCTTGAGATTGTTCTCCATGTTCTTATCTTCGAGAAAACCTTTGACTTTAGTATCCTCCTTGGCTAACTGTTTCAATAAGGCAACATATGACGGTAAATTTGTCAAATGATAAATCAGTGAAGTTGGAGCTCTCCCCCACAACTAAAAAAATATAAATTTTCAGTCATGTAAAATAGTATTTACCTTATCCAGGAGGCTTACTATTTCGGCAGCAGGTAATGTAACAGCAGCATAAACAATGTTACCGAACTTCCTCTTCTCAGAGTCTGGCGTTTTAATTTCCCCACTTGCGACTTCTTTCAACTGCTCCAAGACTCGTTTCACAGCGAATTCAAATGGAACCTGAAGAAGAGAACAGTGTAAGAACATAGTATAGACCTACGTTTTAACTCACTTCAGTAACTTTCAAGATCCAGAAAGCACTTTTTTTTGAAACTTTAGACCCAGAATACACTCCTTGACATTTCTTAAAACCTCTGGAGGAAAAGGCTAGCCAATACCAATTGTATGTCTTGATTGTTAAGATTGAGAACAAGGATGGACAGGGAAACAATGATTAGATTAAAAGAAAAAAAAAAGAACAGGATTACAAACTCAGAAAGTTCACACAAAATGGATACAAGAGAGAAGTGTATTTTCATACACAGTATAGAAACAAAAAATATATTTAATCATCAAAACAATATCTCTAGGTTTTGTTTATTAATGAATCAACATTTATAGTTTATACTATATATGTTATTTTATAAGAAAATCCATCGTATGCATGTTAGAGATTAAACAAATTAAAGAATCGTCATAGCAAGGTAAAACAAATTATCTTCTGTTTTGCAGTCCACAGCCATGGGCTTACACCTGAAGCTCAAACAAAATATACAGGGATTCAATAGTGGCATCATTAGATCTCTTATTTAATCAGTTAGCCAGTAGCAACAAGGAAAGCTAACCACCTGTAAGTGAGAAAATTTACTTTATGGTAAGAGTGAAAATTCCTTAGGTTAGAATTACTACATAGAATCTTCCTACCTCTCCCTAGGTAATTATGAAAAAGCATCTTATGCGAATCACAAAGTAGCCTTACAAGAATCCACAAATTCAAGAAAAAGTGAAACTTTCAATAATTGGGTACAGAATATATATATATATATATATATATATATATATATATATATATATATATATATATATATATATATATATATATATATATATATATATATATATATATATATATTGTTCGGCTTCTATACTATCGATAGCACCAAGTACTTGGTACTACCAAGTTTTCCGCCGTTAGATCTACCCCTTTGATTATTTCCACCCGTTAGATCATACTATTTTTTCAACTACCTACTAAACCCTAGGAGACCACTATTATCCTAACCGCACATTCCTTCATCCAAGGGTGGAAAACCTAATAGCACTAATAACTTGGTACTATTAATAGCATAGTAGCCTACTTCTATATATATATATATATATATATATATATATATATATATATATATAGGGTCCGGCTGCTATACTCTTATGAGTAAAATTTTTTTGTACTCATAAGTTTTCATCCCTTGGATGAAGGAATGTGCGGTTAGGATTATAGTAGTTCCTAAGATTTTTACTATTTCCCCAACAGCCTAGTAAACCCTAGGGGGACCACTATCATCCTAACCGCACATTCCTTCATCCAAGGGTGAAAAAGTTGAGTATAAAAGGGTATATACTCATAAGAGTATAGTAGCCCTACGCTATATATATATATATATATATATATATATATATATATATATATATATATATATATATATATATATATATATATATGTATATATATATATAGAGTAGAGCTTATATGCTTTTAAAAGCACAAGCCTATCCATGCTTGTGAATTTTTTACCATTGGATTTGTATTGGGATTTGTGTTTTTTACCTTTTTTTTCTCTCTTTTTAGCTGACTTTACAATAGCACAAATCCCAATACAAATCCAATGGTAAAAAATTCACAAGCATAAATTGGCTTGTACTTTTAAAAGTATATAAGGTCTACTCTATACATATATATATATATATATATATATATATATATATATATATATATATATATATATATATATATATATGTATATGTATATATTGGTGCTATTAAGTTTTTCACCCTGTGGTTAGAATGATAGTGGTCCCCTAATAGTGGGTGGTTGGTTGAATAGTATAATCAAAGGGTTGAAAATAATTTAAGGGGTGGATCTAACGGTGGAAAATTTGGTAGCACCAAGTGCTTAGTGCTATCGATAGCATAGTAGCCAGACTCTATATATATATATATATATAGACCTAGGCTACTATACTATTAATAGCACAGTCATTGGTGCTACTAGATTTTTGACCCTTGGATGAAGGAATGTGTGGTTAGGATGATAGTGGGCCCTTAGGGTTTAGTGGGTGGTTGGTTGAATAGTATAATCTAAGGGTTGGAAATGATCAAAGGGGTTGATCTAATGGTGAAAAACTTGGTAGCACCATGTGCTTGGTATTATCGATAACATAGTAGCCGGACTCTATAGTCTTATATATATATAAGACTCTCTCTCTCTCTCTCTCTCTCTCTCTCTCTCTCTCTCTCTCTCTCTCTCTCTCTCTCTCTCTCTCTCTCTCTCTCTCTCTCTCTCTATATATATATATATATATATATATATATAGTCTTACTATTCTATTATGCTATTTGAGTACAATCACTTTCGTACTAATAAGTCGTTTTTTATGATGCAGCTTCTAAATCGAAAATTCATTACCGTTAAACATAATTTAGAGCATTCGAACATTTTAAAATCAAATTTCATAATTTTTTAACATCATATACCTTACGATCAAAGGGCCTCAAAATTGACATTTTTAACGGCGGGTATGGAGCTGTTGAGATCAAAAATCGCCCAAGTGACACGATCAAGATGGCTGAGTTGGCAGAGTCAAATTAAAAGGTAACACATGGCACAAAAAATAGTCAAAAAGGTCAACTGATCTGGATGAATCGTGAGCCAATTAGGTTTTGACAAAGAATAGATTTAGATCCCCTGTCCGAGTAAACGGTTGGTCATCGGCTCCTTCAACCGATTGATTACAACTTTCCGAATAGGGATATGGACCGAAGCCTAGAATGAATAATTCCGAAAATGGAAAGCGCGAAATTATAGGGTGCGAATCCAGCAATCGACGCAAGTTTGGCAGATAACGCCCCGAATTAACGATCACCGAGGATAACGCCATGGCGCGCAATATTCGAAAATCAACGTAGACGGAAAAGGCGCCACAATCTATTTAAGGAGAAAAATTTTGGAAAGGAAAGTGGCCGGAGAATACGCAACAATTTTTCAAAGAATAGGCCGATACAAGCAACAATCTCCCGAAGAATACGCCGTTACCCCAAAACGGCGATTAGACCTAAGGGGGTTCGTACATGTATAAATAAACGAACTTTCTTCTGAGAAGGGGTCCTGTAATCGCGTAAGCCAGCGATCATAAGCTTTTCATTTTCTTCAATTCCCGCATCTACTGCTTTCTAGACTAGATCTACTGCTTTTCTAGAGTAGTTTTTACAGCTTTCTTTACAGCTTATCTAGAGTAGTTTACATATTTCTTTACAGCTTTCCTAGTAGTCTTAATCTTGTAACTCGAGCAATATAAAACAATTCAGCTCGTTCGGCAGAGTTGATTTCTTAAAACCTTTCGAGTTCCGTAAGGTAGATAGTCCGGCTTCTCGGGCCGTGCTCCATTTCATGTTTGATTAAGAAGAATCCGGTTGAGCAGATCCCTCCTCAACCCAATCACTTGATCTCGCAACGCACCTCAGAGGGTCATTCACGAAGCCGATCGAAAACCGGACCAAGTTAGCGATCAACGCGCGTTCGGTGAACCCAACAATTTTTTGGCATGCCCGGTGGGACTCTCAGGTAAACACCGATTTAATCTTACCTCAAAATGTCAGAAGGCAATGGCCTAAATCTACGGAACAGAGTCATCCCCAAGTCTTCAGGGGACGACCAAACCAGTAGTGTCGGACAAGCCAACGAGCAACCTCCGGCATTACTGGAAATCCCCAAGAAAAGTGGGCGGTCGGCTCTTGTGTGGAAGCACTCGGGCACATGACCCGAGCATTAAACACACTAGAGCGAAACAGCCAGGTGAACAATACACACTTGAACACAGTGTTGGCCGTCATCACGGCCTCAAATGACAGTATTGTTCGAATCGGGCAAATGTTAGCCCGAAACGAACAATATAACGGAGGTCTACCAGGGCCTCCCGCCACTGTTCCTCAACAGTTGCTGGTGCAACCAATCCCGATAACACCGGCAATGACGGCGGCACAACTGCAAGGAGTTGTGCAGTCGATGGCGCCCTTCCAGGCGGCCCAGCCGTTGGGGGTCGTTCAGCCACAAGCATCTCCCTTCCAAAATGGATATAGGTTGATGAACCTAGATCCATTAATGGTGTAGAAGAATCGGAATCGGTTGAATTTTTAATAGAAATTTCTATTTACTATATAGATCAAGATCAATAACTCTGCGCTTCAATTTAAAAATCCTATCCCATATTTTTAGGAGATCATTCGATTTTGACCGTTCATTTTATATCCACTCGATGGACTTTATTATAAATTCAAAAATATACGAAATTCAAATTCTAGATATTTCAAATGCTTTAGATTATTTTTTAACGGTATGGATTGTCGATTCATAAGCTCTATCATCAAAAACGACTTATGAGTATGAAGATCTCTATACTGATAAAAGTATAGTAACCCTACTCCACACACACACACACACACACACACACACACACACACACACACTATATATATAGGACCAAGTACATGTGATGGACAGGTGTTTCGCTTCTGAGCACGAAGGATTGGGTAGAGTCAGTGTGGCATCGACGGATTACTAATGCCAAGGCCGGTGGGCTCTGATATATATATATATATATATATTGAGAGAGAGAGAGAGAGAGAGAGAGAGAGAGAGTTCACCTACTATACTATCTGTAGGACCGGAGCTCCGGTACTATAATCTCACTTTCGATCTTAGGGTGTTCAAATCAACGATCCACGGTTAAAACTCATCTAGGGTATTTAAAGTTTTTAGAAATAAAATGTTATATATTTTCAACGTAGTTTACTTTATGATCAAACCATTTCAAAATTGTCAATTTTCAATGCTACTATAGCGAGTTTGTAGTTTAACGGTGTAAAAGAATCAAAATTTATTCAAATTTTGACAGAAATTACTTTAAACAATCTAAATCAAGGTCAGCATCCGTGATCTTGAATTCAAAAGTCCTATCCTCAAATTTTAAAAATTATTCAATTTTTACCATTCATTTTGACATACTGTCATCTTAACCGCACATCCCTTCATCCAAGGACCGAAAACCTAATAGCACCAATGACCTGATGCTATTAATAGTATTCTAGCCTAGTCCTAATATATTATATATATATATATATATATATATATATATATATATATATATATATATATATATATATATAATCTGGCTACTATATTTGGTAGTATCAAGTTTTCTACCGTTAGATCTATCCCTTTCTACCTCTTAGATCACACTATTCCACCAATACCCACTAAACCCTAGAGAACCACTATCATCGTAACCGCACATCTCTTAATCCAAAGGCCGAAAACCAAATAGCACCAATGATTTGGTGCTATTAATAATATAGTAGCCTAATTCTATATATATATATATATATATAGAACTAGGTTATTATGCTATCGATAGCACCAAGCCCTTGGTGCTATTAGGTTTTTGACCCTTCGATGAGTAGATGTGTGGTTAGAATGATAGTGGGCCCCTTAGGTTTAGTGGTTGGTTGAAAAAATAGTATGATCTAAGGGGTGGAAATGATTGAAGGGATAGATCTAATGGTGGAAAACTTGATAGCACCAAGTGCTTTGTGCTATTGATAGCATAGTAGCCGGACTCTATATATATATATATATATATATATATATATATATATATATATATATATATATATATATATATATATATATATATATATATATATATCCAGCTACTATTCTTTTAGGAGGACGGAGACCTTCGTCCTATCAAATTGTTTTTGATGATATAGATCCCGAATCGATGATCAGAATCGTTAAGTTGATCTAGAGTATTTGAAGTGTCTAGAAACTAAATTTCATAAATTTTAAAAATTATTTATATAGTGATCAAAGGTTTGAAAAATCAAACCATTTTTAACGACCTATATGAGCCGTTTGCTTGTTTAACAGTGTAGAGCAATCCAAACCACTTGCATTTTTTATAGAAATTTCCTTATACTGTTTAGATAACGTTTGATAACTCCGATCATGAATTGAGAAAGTTTAACTGCTATTTTCATAAGGTTATTCTTTTTTGACCGCTCATTTTTCGACCCTTCGATAGACTTGATAATAATTTTCAAAAATTACAAAATTCGGTTTCTAAATATTTCTAATAGTGTAGATCAATTTCAACGATGTCGATTATCAATTTGGAGTCCCGATCATCCAAAATGACTTGATAGGACAAAGGTTTCTATCCTCTTTAAGAGGATAGTAGCTGGACTCTCTCTCTCTCTCTCTCTCTCTCTCTCTCTCTCTCTCTATATATATATATATATATATATATATATAGAGTGAGAGAAAGAAAGAGAGTCCGGCTATGGTACTTTTAAAAGCACCAAACATTTGGTGCTTACAAGTTTTTCACAATTAGATCTATCCCTTTGACCAATTTCACCCCATAGATCATGCTATTCAACTAACCACTCACTAAACCCTAGGGGACCACCATTATCCTAACCCTACAAACATTCATCCAAAACCTAAAAACCCACAAGCACGAATGACTTGGTGCTTTTAAAAACAAAGCTCAATTTATATATATATATATATATATATATATATATATATATATATATATATATATATAGAGAGAGAGAGAGAGAGAGAGAGAGAGAGAGAGAGTCCAGCTACTATCCTTTTAGGAGGACAACCTTTTGTCCTCCTAAGTCGTTTTACATGATAGGAATTTCGAATCGATGATCGGAACCGTTAAAGTTGATCTAGAATATTTAAAGCATCTAGAAACTAAATTTCATAAATTTTAAAAATCGTTTTCAAGTTCATCGAATAGTCAAAAAATGAACGGTCAAAAACGAATAACCTTGTGAAAAAAGATGTTAGACTTTCTAAATTTATGATTGGAGTTATCAAATATTATCTAAGTAGTATAAAGAACTTTATAAATTCATGCGTTTTGAATTGCTCTACACCGTTAAACAAGTAGCCGGCTCATATAGGCCATCAAAAACTATCGATTTTGTAATCCTTTGATCACTACGTAAATAATTTTTAAAATTTATGAAATTTAGTTTCTAAGCACTTTAAATACACTAGATCAACTTTAACAGTTCCAATCATCGATTCAAAATCCCTATCATGTAAAACGATTTAGGAGGACAAAGGGCTCTGTTCTTCTAAAAGGATAGTAGCAAGATTCTCTCTCTCTCTCTCTATATATATATATATAGTTGAGCCGGAATGCTATTAGTAGCAAACGGGCTTCATTGCCACCTATTTGTTTTCGATAATGGAGCTTCCAAATCGACGATCGGCACCATTAAATATGACCTTGACCATTCAAACTATCTAGAAATTAAATTTCATACTTTTTCGATATTTTTTTCTTGTCCATCAAGTGGACACAAAAATAAAAAGCTAAAAATGAATATCCTTCAAAAAGTGATGATAGGAGTTTTGTAATCAAGATCAAGAGTATAGATCTTGTCTTAAATAGTTTAAAAAAATTTCTAACCAAAATTCAATTGATTTAGATTTCTTTACATCGTTAAACGAGCAAATGCCTTATATCTACCATTAAAATTACAAATTTTGCAACCCTTTGATCATTAGGTCAATGATGTCGAAAAGATTTGAAATTTGATTTTTAGATACTTCAAGTGGCACATATCATGTTCAACGGTATCGATCGTCGATTTGGAAGCTCCATCCTCGAAAACAAATAGGTGGCAACGGAGCCCATTTACTACTGATAGCATTCCAACTCAACTATATATATATATATATATATCAGTCCGACTACTATGTTATTGATAGCACCAAGCACTTGGTGCTGCCAAGTTTTCCGCCTTAGATCTATCCCTTTGATCATTTCCGTCCCTTAGATCATACTATTCCACCAACCACTCACTAAACCCTAGGAGACCACTATCATGCTAACCACACATCTCTTAATCCAAGGGTCAAAAACTTAATAGTACCAATGATTTGGTGCTATTAATAGTATAGTAGCCTTGTTCTATATATATAATTGAGCTCCGATGTTTTTAAAAGTACCAAATCATTGGTGCTTGTAAGTTTTTAGCCCTTGCATGAAAAGATGTGTGGTTAGGATGATAGTGGACCCCTTGGGTTTAGTGGGCGGTTGGTGGAATAATATGATCTAAAGGGTGAAATTAATCAAAGGAATAAATCTAACGGTAGAAAACTTACAAGCACCAATTGCTTGGTGCTTTTACAAGCATAGTAGCCGAACTCTCTCTCTCTCTCTCTCTCTCTCTCTCTCTCTCTCTCTCTCTCTATATATATATATATATATATATATATATATATATATATTATATATATATATATATATATATAAAGTTCAACTTGTGTGCTTTTAGAAGCACGGAGGCCTCCGTGCTCCCAAGTTGTTTTCGATGTTGGAACTTCCGAATAGACAATCGGCTCCGTTAGACTTAATCTAAAATATTTAAAATATCTAGAAAATAAATTTTATGATTTTTCAATATCATTTACCTAGTAATTGAAAGAGCTTAAAATCAACGGCTGAAAATAAAAATCTCACAAAATATGATGATATGATACTAAAATTATAGATCAAAGATATTGATCTTGTTTTATATAGTATAAAGAATTTTCTATAAAAATTTTACGTGATTTGGATATTTCTACACCGTTAAATTTGCAAACGGCTCACCACAACCATTAAAATTGTTGATTTTGAGCCCCTATGATCACTTGGCAAATTATATCAAAAAATTATGAAATTTATTTTATAGGCTTTTTAAATACTTTAGATCAAGTTTAACGGAGTGGATCGTCCATCCGGAAGTCCCAACATTGAAAACAACTTAGGAGCACGGAGGCCTCCATGTTTCTAAAAGCACACAAGCCTCTCTCTCTCTCTCTCTCTCTTTCTCTCTCTCTCTCTCTCTCTCTCTCTCTCTCTCTCTCTATATATATATATATATATATATATATATATATATATAACAAGAACGCTATAGTGAAGCAAAGGATGTAAACCTACCTGAATTGAATTGAGGTAATCTGCATTTCCAAACAATACCTCCCGTAGCCTCTTTTCCCATCGAGCCCATTCTTTTGCATATGATCCTTTCGATGGTTCCAATCTATGTTAACAAATTATTATCAATCAAAAGTCCATTAGAAGTTGTAGAAAGCCGAAGTAACACCATACATGCTTACATAAAAATGCAAATTATGAAGACTAAACAATGACTTGCTGTAAGCATTCTGTATTCGTAGTCAAAATGTCAAATAGAATAAATAATATTTCATGCAACTCAACAAAACCTACAATGGTCTTATTTTCGTTGTTGTTTACTTGTTTGCAAGATCATCGTTTTATGGTTTTTATCAGAAAGAAGAAAACAAAATAGAGTACTCCCCTTTGTTTGTTTATTTAAAAAAAGTGTTTGCAAAACAATCCAACAAACAACCACTATAAGTTCCATTCCCATGTGCTTGAATTTGAAAAGACAGTCAAAAAAACTCGTAAAAAAATTATTGAGCTTTCCTGAAATTCAAAAAAACAGTTTTCACAGAACATCAGGTTAATTCTTACAAAAGTTGAACAATACTTCCCGAGGAAAGAAACACAGTTCTGTGCTATTTTATGTCAAAATAATAAATCATAGACCATTTTGAATAAAAAAAGCGCTGCTAATCATATTCTAAATAAAAAAATGAGAAAGAATATAATATATATGTGGATATTCTGTTCTAAATACATAGCATACACGCATGCATATGCAATTATGCATAGTTGTTGCATGGCTCCCTTGCCCAACAGCCAAAGGCATACCTTGTAAAATCAACAAGCTATCAAATACTCAAACACTTTAAATTGTTGATTATTTATTTATCTTCGTGCATTAGTACCTTCCATGCCTGTTCTGGTTAAGCCTGAACAGACTAATCCCTTCCTCTAGAATAGACTTCACAGGATCAGGCAACGGCTCCCTGACATCAGTAAAGAGAAATAATCACTCATTTAGCACAAAATGTTAGATTAAAAGAATACCAAATTGTACTCATTGAGCAAGCATTATGTATATATATAGAAATAGAAGATCTCATCATGCAATACTAAGATAATTGAATAGCAAACTAAGAATAAAGTTAAAGAACGTGGATAAACTAAGCGGTTACAAAGTAACAGCACCGTCAGAAACAAAAATGGAATTGCGGAATCAAAACAAATGGTTTTCAAGAAAGAAGTTGTCAACCTAAAATAGACAAAAACCTTTTACCAGGTCTAAGAAAAGTCCATACGCTATTAGTAGGCTTCAAGTCAATTGAAAATAAAGGTTAGTGAAATTTAGAATGAGTATATTTTTTGAAAATAAAAAGGCAACACCAAAGGTAAATGGAAGTTCCTACCACATCTGCTAATTATACACCTTTAAGCTCATTGAGCACCAAGCAATCATGCGGCCTCCTAAGCATTGCTACCAACTAGCATCGGTACCAACTAGACAGATGAAACATAGCTTGCGTTCAAACATAGCTTATGATTCACATACTCAAAAACTCTTACACATCACCTCTGCTTACAAGTCACAGAGTTTTTTTAAAAATCAGAATTGAGCATATGCAGAAAACTATAGGCCAGAACTTAACATTCAGCTTGACACTTGATATACACATCACCTCTGCTTACAAGTCACAGAGTTTTTTTAAAAATCAGAATTGAGCATATGCAGAAAACTATAGGCCAGAACTTAACATTCAGCTTGACACTTGATATACCAATTCAAGAAATCAGGAACTTACCCACTTTTACAAACTGGATTCTTTAATCAGATATTCAGTTTGATATACCCTTTTAACAAATGTGGAACTACCCACTTTTACAAACTGGCTTCTTTCAGAGGAAATAACTAGATAAGAAGTCATCAGAAATTTTCTTTGATATACCATATAAATAATCCAACCAAAATTCTAAAGTGGGTTCAATATGATCATTTTTAGTCTGTTGAGAAATAGAAGATATGAAATTTGGCCCCAAAAACTATCCACATATAGTCCTTCCACACATAAAACATGGAGAATATTTGTATCTGGCAGATGCAATGAAGTAATTGTGCAATTAAAATTGCCCTCTAGACAAAAGTCTCTCAAAAATTCATCAAAACAATGAAAAAATTGATCAATAAACCAAAAAGGGTATACCTGTCAGCCTTGAGCAAAGGCATCTTGACTAGTGAACCAAAACGTTCATATAATTGACTCTCGAATTCTCTACGACTCTGGAAAAGTATGTGTATTGTTCAATAAGACATTGAAATCAGCTAGAATCCACCAAATTAAAACAGCAAATAGTTAATCTTGCCTTGCCGTCATATAGGTGATAAAACATTAACAGAACATAACCAGCATTTGGAGATGATTTATCCAAATTTCCCTTCAGAAGAGAACAAACAATTATGAGATATCCAATCACTAAGCATGATGGGTAGCTCACTTGTAGTAGAAGATACACCAGAATTTGCATATACCGGATGATTAACCCGTTGAACTACACGGAACATGAAAACAGCCAGTGCATCAAGAGAAAATGGATTTGAATCAGTTCCTGATCATTGGAAGGGACAAAAAATTAGAGAAGTGATCAATAAGAGGAGAGTATTAAAGAATGCACCAATGTTAATCTAGTGACTCTTCTCTCTAGGTCTCACGCTGTACGAAAATCTGAGAGATTTGCTTAGCATTTCTACCTGCCAAATGGTTTTCTACATTCAATAAAGCTCTTTAAGAGCAATACACAAGCTCAATGTAGAATGCAGAAAAGAATATTTACTTAATATTTAAACTAATTTTAATTGGATAAAATTCAGTAACTACAGTTGAGAACAATTGTTATCGCTTTCCGAAATACATGAATTCATCTACAAGCAAACATGTAGGGACTTGGTCCAACAACTCACCTACTGATCCTTCATGGCATCTATTTAATATAATCATCAAGTATGCAAGTGCAACTGAGTTTTATATTTTAAACTGAATTTACTGGAATAAGGTTTCATATCTATCAGGAAAATAAACCTGGCAACTTACTAAAGAGCGCTAACTTATTTCCAGCAGTATAAAAGCGAAAACTGAGGACCGACATGCACCACAGACTTAGCCAAAACACAGTTCAGTAATGCAACAAAAATTGAGGTTTGCTTCAGTGCAGTTCTGGCATGGACCGTTGGATCAGGATCAAAGAAAAAAGTAGTGAAGAGGTCCGGTCACTGCAATGGGGATATGGTCATACTCCTATTGTGGCATGTTCTAGACTGTTGGATGAAGGAAATGAAGGGTTAGGATGGGACCTGTTGGACGCATTACTAGTGGAAATATATACACAGAAAAAAGCAGAAGAAATCTAGAAACAATGCCCAAAATAGTAAACAATGTCCAAAATAAGCCACCTTCAGATTCAGGAACAACAGGAACAGCAAAGGCCTTAGTGCTTCGGCACATATCTTCAATCTGGAATAAGGGAAGAGTACATGTTATAATTCTTTATACCTTGAAACAGTTCAAATATGAAGAAAAAGTATATAATCCCCGGAGCAGGGAATAAAGCATCACCTGCCTCCACACTTCTTCATTTGGTGCATTTTTATCAGCAAGTGTTATAGCATATGGTTTCTTTTTCCGCTCATCAGCAACTTTTTGCCAATATCTTCCTGCAAAGATTCATACAATTAAGAGAATACAGAGAAACAAGCAAATGATAATATTTCCCAGAACACTTCAGAAACTAAACTGCTTATAAGATATCTATAAGATAATCAAGCAGACCTTTCTAGTTCCCTAATACACCGAAAGCAAAAACTTCAAATGGTCATTCCATTCTATGTAATCTGAATATACACATAAATATGCATACCATGTAGTTATAGCCAAATGGGTCATAGATAAATTAAACACTTCAGACAAGCCTTGACAAAAAGAACTCAACAAGCTTTGGCTGTTTTCTAACAGGTACCCGAAGATCCAGAAGAGTATTAGTTTAGCACATGATTCTGATACATTGATTTAACAAAGTGATATAAAATTCAGATGATCTTAATGTGAATTTTCAATACTGTAAATATAACATCAACATAAAGATATTTCTTGCAAGTTTGATTATCTAAAAAGTGATTCTTTTTTTATAGTAATTTGATGGAATCATTGATAAATTGGATAAATTCCTGATTTATTTTAGGAAAATTTCTCAATCTTAAAAAAAAAAAAGAAATCAAAAGTAAAGGGGGTGTCAATTTTAAAAAAAAAAGAAAGTTGAGGGGGCCACGTCCAAATGGCTTATAGTTGAGGGGGCCTCCATATATTTTGACCTATTTTTACATATTTGAACTTGACACAGGCAAGAAATAAGAAAACAAATTATCGTGGGAAACCTTGTCAATGGTCTGAATATTCAACCACATGATATGCGATAGGTTTCGCATTTAGAGAAAAGACTTGTGATTCCTGGCAAAATATACTAGCTTAACAGTTAACACAAACACAGTCAAC
Source organism: Tillandsia leiboldiana (assembly GCA_029204045.2). Classification (NCBI taxonomy): domain Eukaryota; kingdom Viridiplantae; phylum Streptophyta; class Magnoliopsida; order Poales; family Bromeliaceae; genus Tillandsia; species Tillandsia leiboldiana. Next base: position 6,305,327 of record CM055067.1, on the reverse strand, counting down.
TCTTTGTTGACATGTAAGCTATAGTTATTTGTTTACTGCATTTACAAAATAAAATATCGTATGCACTATATACAAAGAGCGTACATCTAAAATATAATGTGAAGCTAGACAGACTTATAATCTACATCATCCTGATCTTTTAGAGGATAAAAAGGAAAATAACTTCACACGACTTAAAGATTCTCTTCATTCCAAAGCTATGTATCACAGAGACTTCTATAAGTCTCGCGTGTCTGTGTCGGACACTCGCGTGCCCGTGTCGGACACGTGTCCGATGTGGATACTTTTTGGACACGCATTCAATACCGAGCCATAGTGCATACAATTTAAAAAGTATATTTTTTTTTATGCATATATAATGTGAGATGATAAATATTTTAGTTTTTTGACGATTACATACAAATTTTTTTTGGACAATATAAATAAATTATGTGTGGTGGAAAAAAAAATTTCTTAAAATATATAAACTATCAATGAAAAATTTTATAAACTTTCATTCGTATGAGAAATATAACAATATTTTATCAAAATTTATATTTTATATATAATAAACATTAATTATTATATTAATAATATTATATTTTATTATATATGTTCATGCCGTGTCCATGTCCTAATTTTTTGGAAGTTGCCTAGTCGCCGTGTCCGAGTCGTGTCGTGTCCCGTATCAGTGTCCATGACGCTTAGTTCCAAAGAGTACATCAAAATTTTAAAAGGAACAAACGCTGCAGGAAATTCATTTCACTGACTACTAGTAGATATAAAAGTGTTAAATTATATGAAACAACCATTATACTCTAAAAGCTTAAGCTATTAGAGAATGGTGTTTATATATTTTATACAGGGTTTCAAGTGCCGCCCGTGCCGCTGCGGCACGGGCGGCAAGTACCGTGCCCCCAATATAGGGGCACGGTACAGGGGGGGTGCCACAGCACCCCCCCGTGCCGCGATACCCGCGAGGGTATCGGTATCGGTATCGCGCGGCACGGGCAGCACGTTCCGCCCGTGCCGTTTTTTTTTTTTCCTTTTTTTTTTGTTTTTTTTTTTTTTATGCCGCCCCCTCCTTCCTATTCCTCTCTCTCTTTATCTCTCTCACTCAAAGTAGTTTTGATTGTTTTTTTTTTTTAGTTTTTTTTTTCGAAGATTTATTTATTTATTTATTTGGTGGGTTTTGTGCCTCTCAGCTTTTTCTCTTTTTTTTTTTTGGTAGATTTTTTTTTTTTTGATAAATCCTTATGTTCTTCATTCGATATTTTTTTTTTATGATTTTTTTTTTGGGGATTGGCCTTTGTATCCCCACGTAGTTTTTTTTTATTTGAATATTTTTAATTTGTAAAGTTTTTTTAAAAAATATATATATAATTAGATAATTTTTTATTTGTTGTTTATAAAAAGTTGAAATAGATATACTTGATTTAATTATTATATAGTTAAATTTTTAATTATTTTGGATAGATCTAGTATTTTATATAAGATTTGCAATAAAAATAATTTTTACTTTAAAGATTTTGTTTTTTAATTTAAAAAATTAAAAATACTAATAAAATTAAAAGTTAAATTAAATCAATTGATACTTAAATTTGTTTAATTTATTTGTCATATAATTTATTGCTCATGTTGTTCTTTTTCAGTATGTTGTTCTTTTTCTAACTTTCTTAAATAAATTTTACTAGTAAATTTTATTATTATATTTTAATTTCTATTCTCTATGAGGTATAATTTTTTTTTACATTTAAAAAAACTTACCACTATATTAATTGATCAGTATAGTAAGCTATATATAGTCAATATTCATAATTATTTAACTAAATCTTTCAAAATAACATTATAAAAAGTTTATTACGAACAAAAAAACTATAAAAAAAACGTGCCAGAGCGTGCCACTGAGAGGTCATGCGTATCCATCGGCACGCAAGCGTGCCACGTGTCGGCACGCAAGCGTGCCGGTACCGTACCGTGCCAGGCGAACAACGGTACGCGCCCGTGCCACGGCACTTTATTCCTTGATTTTATATTCAACACTCCGCCTCACATCTGGGCTCGAGACTTTTTAATAGACCCAAGACGTGGGTATAATTAAATGGGAGGAAATTAAATAACGCTAGAAGTCAGTCTGGCGGGACTAGAACTCAGGACCTCCTGCTTTGATAACATGTTAAATTATATGAAATTTGTACTCCAAAATCTTAAGCTATTAAAGAACGGTATTTATATATTTTATATTCAACAAAAAGTTTAATCATCTTCAAATTAAAGTCATTCCGAGTATCTTGTTGCTTGCAGGTAGACATAATTTATTTGAGGAAAAGTACTAGAGAATATTGTGCTTTTTACTTATCCACAGTGACTGTACTATTTGCATTGATGCGAAAACAAACAGATGCTGCATGCATGTGAAGGAAGTAAAGGTACCCAGGTGCTCGGGAACATCAATTTGGCATTATTCCAGTCGTGATAACCTAATCCTCATAACTTGGCCACCGAAACCGCATTTCAATCATTAATAACGAATATTAGCAAACCACACATTAAAACCATAAATAATGATATTATCTAACCTTTGATAAGATCTCCCATGAGACTATGCACAGGGCGATTATCACCAAGGCCACCAGGAGCACTCAGTATTTCTTTGCAAAGAGCTGACTTAGCACAACCTGGTATGCCTGAAACAAAATGACAAAGTTTAAACAAGATCCAAGAAACATAGTAGGTGATTTTAAACCATTATTCCAGTGAACAAAAACAAAGCAAATGTCATATGTGTTGGGCGAAAAGTAGAACGATGCATTGCAAGATTAACGTTAACAAAATGGAAGCGAGTAGATAAGGTTAGCTATGCATTTAATGGCACTCACCATCAGGGTCCTCATATTATTTTGTTTTAAAGTGTAGATATCCCAGAAATTATGGCAATGATGTCGTTAGTAAAAAGAAATATTGTTGTTTGGTTTCATGCTGAAAGAGTAACAATCATTATAAACAGTCAAATTTACCAGGAAAGAATACAATAAGGCCTTCACTTTTGGGAACCACATCAGTGGTTGCAGGAGCAGGACTTATAGGCGCTGCCTCCTCAGGATGAAGATCACCCTCCTCATCTCTATCAATTATGGCCAAAAAGTTTTCTGCCCTAACTAAGCTACCAGCAGCTCCTACCAAAGCCTGGTTCTCAGGGCTGCGCTTAGCATACTGCTCAAGAAAAGGCTCAGCTTCACTAAGAAATGTTGATGAGGAAAGCTGCTTACTTCCATATTTTCTCCGAATATAGACAGCCCTGCACAGTTGAAACAATTAGAAAGGAAAAAAAGGGCATAAAAATATTTGAAGATAGTGAAGCTATATAAAAACAGCAAACAGTTTTGATACAAATTGTTAGCAGTTACCACTCGTCCAACATTTTGCTAAGTTCTCTCTGCTTATTAGCTGATGTTCCCCAGTTCTTCAATTGCCTATCAATACAGATGAAGGAGCTCAAGAATTAAGCATAGTATAAATTTGTCGTAAGAGAGAGGAATATAACCAAGTAAAATTTCCATCTAAGAAGGATTATATAACCATTGTATGAAAAATAGAACAACTAATAAGTAATAACCTCATGTGTTGTCCTGTCTACAATTGTTTTACAACTAGTTTATTCCCTCACATTAATGCAAGCAAACAAGACATTACGTCTTTTATCAAGTGTTAATTGATAATAGTGCTAGATCAACCCTACACTTTAAGCTATGCTGTTTTTTTTTTTTTTTTTTTTGAGATAAAGCTATGCTGTTTTTTTGAAAATATACAAGGTACAGTTGGCTCTCGCTCAAACTGTGATCCGTCAGTTGTTGCAAAAGAAGATGCATTTCAGCTCAGGACCTGCACCAGTACCTCACCGCTTGAAACCAAAGAACTCTCGCCATTAGCATTTCAATTTTTGTGCCTTTTCAATCTCTTAAGAGGTTTTTTTTTTTTTTTTCTTACATAGTCACTTTCCTCACCATCAACTCAAAGACATGGTGCTCCTTTTCCATTTAGTTGGGCCATTAGCAAAGTTCTTGCAGCTGCTTAAATGTATTACCACAATGACAACATCAGCACCAAACATGCATGATCTTCCTACATGCCTAATCCAGTATTATTCACACTGCTACTACTACACAAGTTTTTCAACCTTTTTAAGTTTGTCACCCACGAAAGTTGATCTGTGTCTGGAAAGTTGATAGTCACAAGACTTCGAACCATGGCCATGTATTGAACTCTTTACCAGCTAAAATCACTGGTTTTGTGGTAGCTCAAAAACTCATTTAAGGAGCTAAGTGGCGGGTTAATGGGCTGCATGAGACTCATCTCTAAGAACATGTTGGCATGCTGTGCACTACCAGGAACACTATCAAAATATTGGCATTTTGCAAACCGATAGAAACAGGCAGGTAGTTGAAATAACACATATTCAGAGTTTGCAGGAACATCTTAAATGGAAAATTCTGTAATATCATCATCATTACTTTCATTCAGCACATGGAGAACACATTCCATGATGCATCTCTATGAAATAGTCAGTAGCATCAGATTCTTTAAAATAAGAGTAATTTATATATTGCATAATGGAAGAACAATGCGGAAAGTTCAACTTTACCAAGAGAAGTCAGCTAGATATACACTTGACATTGTTTAATTTAGTTGGTAGGAAAAGTTGATCAATAAAGAAAAAGAATGGCAAAGATGTATCCAGGATAATGAACATTCTTAAAGTGGAGCTAAGTATTTAAAATAGTTTGTAATAACTACCAAGCAAAGAGCTTGAACTATTACATGTTTGGCAATTGTATACATACCTGAGGTAATAAGTCTTATAGGCCGATGGGCCATCCTTGAAGAGTATGGACAAACCATTTCGAATCAAAAATGTCCGTATCTGTCATGAAAAAGGGATCCTCCATTATATGGTTTGTCATCAAGTAATTTGCCTCAACATGGATAAAAAGCGCAATTCAGTATTTGGCATAGTTCTTTCAAAATGAAAAGCAACCAAGATTTCCAGCGCATAGATAGAACATTCATATCCTTGTAATACACAAAATACAAGAATAGGGCACCATCAATAGTATTTGAATGCCATTACTATCGATTCAAAATTAATGATATGGCATCTATTGGAAATCCAATCATCAGGTAGGATCTAGACTAAAAGAAATATGTAAAAATTAGAATCACATTCGCTTGTAGTACCTGAATCACTGCAACCCATCCATGATGAAGTTGCTCGGAGATGAGGATGGCAGTGATGATGATGGTGAAGCTATATTGGCTCAATTACTTGAGATTATTGATGAATAAGAAGGTTAGAGGGAGCAGGGAAAGATAGTAAGTGGTAGGAGGGAAGGAAAGTGAGAGAGTTGGCCAGTTGGGTAAGAAATTGAGAAAAGGGAAGGAGGAAGAAGAGGGTTGGGAAGAGAATTGGGAAGGAAGAAACTATTCATTTATTTTCCATATATCCTCTCTTTACAACGTCTCCAAAATATACATACTCTCAGCTATCCTGTAATGATATGTATATTGTGAAAATTAATTGGACTCTCATGCAAGAAAGAAAATTCATAAAGCTAAAGCTATGGCTTCGTAGGCCTTGGGCCCATATCCGTGGGAGTAAGAACCCAGGGATGAGGCCCATGGTATCCAAAGCACAGGTGTTCCAGTGGAGCAGCTATAGCTTGTTGGAGTAGGGTCCAATCTTCCGACCACCCGACCCGACTAGATCCTTGGGTTGAACTACTTCAGATCACTTCGGTATAACCCTAGATCCTCTTGGTGCTCTGCTAGTGTCCGAAGTCCCCTTCCATGTCCTCTCTGTTCGTTCCCCTTATCATGGCTTCTCCCCTATCTCCGATACCGCCTCCTCCCCCAAGCTCAGCTAAGACTCCTATTTCTCCTATATTCTTTTTTATCATACTAATTTATGATGTTGCCTACGCAGGTATGACATAGCTCTTTTGTGCATGCATCAAGTACAGAGAAAAATGAAAAAGGCAAATTGAAAAAGCTTCTTAAATAACGCATCAACAGAGAAAAATGAAAAGGCAAATTGAAAAAAGCTTATTAAATAACCCAGAGAAATACTCACTGAAAATCAAAGCCACCATTCTTGACTATGATACTTGAAAAAAATTTCTAATAAACATTAAACTAGTTTGGACTTGGTCGGACTTAGCCTAAAAGTTAATCTAACAAATGCCTCGTATGCACCATCAGAACTGTCAATTTTGAGGTAGTTTGGCCTTATAGAGTAAGTAATCCAAAAATTGCGAATAGTTCTAGATATACCAAATAGTCTAGAACACATTTAAGTGAATGAGTATTAGATACCGACGTCCAACAGTTTTAGCATGTGAATACCATCAATATAACATTGATTTTAGTTCCAGGGATCATTGTTTGGCAAGTTGGTCTGTATCAACACCTGTTTTATGCCATGATAAAAACCAGAGTAAGAATTTCCTACAAACTGAATATAGGTCTTTCTTTGACTGCTTAAGCATATGTATAAGTTCTCTTTCTATCTGGCATTACATAACTCAAGATAACTGAAAAAAATTACCTAGGAAAGCATACCTAAACTCCCATTTCTAAACAACATGATAAACAACAAATATCATATATTAAACACCCAAGTTCTTTCCAGAAATGATCAAAGGACAACATACTAACATAAAAGAAACAGTATAAATTTCAAGGAAAACAATGTTCTCCTCATTAACTCAGAGGGGCATACCATACCTTGTATGTCAGAAATTTTAACTTGACCATCAGATTTGCATCCTCATCAGCTAGACCATCTGTTGATAAGGAATCAGACCCAGCGGCACCATTTATATTCTTAAGCATAGAATTGCTGTCTTTTGCAAGTTCAGCAGCCTTATCTTTGGTCACCTTAAACAAGTTTATGTCGATGAAGAAACCTAGCATGCAAAACAAGACAAACCTAACTACACAACTTGGGAGAAGATAGATTATTTATTTTCAGCAAGGATTTAAGTATCCATCGGCACGGTCTATATCCACCGTGCCGTATCGTGCCAACAAAATTTCAGCACGATACAGCCCCCCTACTGATGGCACAATTCAAAGCCCTCTTTTCTTTAATTTACTAAGTAATTTTTTCAATAAAGTTTAAGAGATTTGATAAAGATACATAATAAACAACTAGAAAATTTTGTTGCTAAAGAAAATAAATATTTCATGCCATTATGTGTTGGCATACACTTTTTTATGACCGGCACTGCTCGGCACACACCATGCCGGCAAGTTTTCGGCACAACCCCATGCCACGACACTTAAATCCTTGGTTTTCAGTAGTGTATGGAGTAAATAACTCAATATCTAGATAAGGTGAATACAAATTGTAGTAAGAGCTTCCTACCCCTATACAACGGCCATAATCCTCGGTTTCTCCTATCACAGATAGAAAAGCCAGTTTTAGAACTTCTGAAAGACTGTCATTTGGAATGATAAGATAGTTCTACACTTGGATAAGACAGTTAAGTGAGATGGAATACAAGAGGGGAGTATAAACAAAGCGAAGTGAATATAGCATACCTCATCTCTTGCTGGTATCGACGAAAAACAGAATCGCTATGGACATGTATAACCATCTTATAGTATAAATTGTCTTTTGACAAGGAGTCAATTTTGTGGAAGTTACAGTAACACTTAAAAGCAGCAGGTAAATGTCTCTGTCTTATCAGACGGATTAACTCCTGTTGCAATTTACAATAATGATATTATTGCACATCTCATGTGATAAGACTAAAGGGAGAAGAAAGGTAAACAAAAGAAAAAACCTATAGAAATGAAGTACTAGATATAGATGTAGATAAAACTGCTAAAAGCATCTACAATCCTTCCATTCAAGAAAACAAATGAGGACATTCCATTTTGAAAGTACATTAAAACTATTTTCTTACAGAATATTGAAAATTTAATATTTAATCCAAACCAATTCACAATAGCAACAGTAAACATACTATCATATTCTGTGCTTTAACTTCGTTTGCACAGTCTCTTTACTTCCAACAATTCAAGTCCTTAAAAAGGGTAATTTGTATGGTTATCCTGCTATAGCAACAAGTCCCATTACATGCTAGGCTGCCACCCAATGAAAAGCACAACTTTGAGCAGTTGAACACGGCAAACTTTTCGAGTGATTTCCCTATTGGGACTTGCAGACCTTGTCAATTACAACAATCTGCCCAAATTCCTTTGACCTTCAATACCTCAAAACCTTACTAACAAATATTAAAAGAAAAAGAAAAACACATCAAAAACAGCCTTTCATTGAGTTTAGAAACAGAGATCTTGCCTCACCTGAATCATATATAACCGCCCCATTTAAGAAAGTTGAGCTGTTGAGCTACTATTGCAACAAGATAAAAACAAAGGAATTTGTTCATCAATTACTACACATCAGTTCTCTTCCTTAATCTGAGTAATTATGACAAATCTCTGTTAGCCTTTATTCTCCATTCCCCCCACCAAACCACCAACATCCCATCACCCCCCAAACACCAAAAAAAGAAAAACCAAAACTATCTTTCTTTTTCAACCTTTCAATTTTTTAGAAGATTCGGACATTCATTAACCTGCCTTAAATTAAACTTAGACTTCGATTTTCTTTGTCGTTTGCTTTTTGAGTTGCACATATCAGTTTCTCTATGGTATTTTTTGGTACAGAGCATTAACTATTATATATAACTATTTGTTACCCGTCACATTATCAGCCCTAATAAGGAAATTCAAAAACAGGAATAGTTCTACCAAACATCAGTATACTACTTAGCAACCTCACATTTCCATTTTCCAATACGAACACAAAGAAATACTTCACTCAAGTAAATTGACAACATTCAGAACAAGGTAGGCAACGAATACTCATTACCTGCAGTTTCATGGTTGCATAATCTGTAGGATGAGCTTGCAAAAATTTAGTAAGGACCGACCTATCAGCATTCCGAGAATGAGCACCAAAATCGCCAATCCCAAACCAATCAGAGTGGTCAGGGCACATAGAAGTTCCAACATTGTCAAGAAGTGCTTTCATTTGCTGAAGAAATACTACAAAATAAGTCAAACCACGGGGAACAAATAAAGACAAAAGAAAAAACTATTTATGAAAGAGAACAAAGAGAATGAGGAAGAAGAAGATCACCTGCTTTTCATCAGACCTGTTAGCAGCACAAACTTCACGCAAACTTGGTCCCAAATCAAGGTCAACTGCAAGCAAAGCAAGATTCAGAAGATTTAGAAAATAAATAAATAAATACATTGGACCTTAATCTAGCGCAGACGTAACAATTGAAATTATTCGATAAATAAGAGAAAGATACTGTGTGCATTACAATTCTACCCAGATTATGTACAACTAAAATCTAAGCAGGGTTTCAAGTGCGGCACGGGTGGCACGTATATGGGGGCACGGTACAGGGGGGTGCCACAGCACCCCCCCGTGCCGCGATACCCGCGAGGGTATAGCGCGAGACAGCGCGATACCCTCGTGGGTATCGCGCGGCACGGGCGGCACATTCCGCCCGTGCCGTTTTTTTTTTTTCTTTTTTTTGTTTTTTTTTTTATGCCGCCCCCTCCTTCCTCTCTCTCACTCTCTCTCTCTCTCTCTCTCTCTCTCATCTCTCTCTCTCTCTCTCTCTCTCTCTCTCTCACTCAAAGTAGTTTAGATTGTTTTTTTTTTTTTGAGTTTTTTTTTTTTGAAGATTTATTTATTTATTTATTTGGTGGGTTTTGTGTCTCTCATCTTTTTTCTTTTTTTTTTTTGGTAGATTTTTTTTTTTGATAAGTCCTTTGTTCTTCATTCGATTTTTTTTTTTTTTTTGTGATTTTTTTTTTTGGGGATTGGCCTTTGTATCCCCACGTAATTTTTTTTTTATTTGAATATTTTTAATTTGTAAAGTTTTTTTAAAAAAATATATAAAATTAGATAATTTTTTATCTGTTGTTTATAAAAAGTTAAAATAGATATACTTGATTTAATTATTATATAGTTAAATTTTTAATTATTTTGGATAGATCTAGTATTTTATATAAGATTTGCAATAAAATAATTTTTACTTTAAAGATTTATTTTTTAATTTAAAAAATTAAAAATACTAATAAAATTAAAAGTTAAATTAAATCAATTGATACTTAAATTTGTTTAATTTATTTGTCATATAATTTATTGCTCATGTTGTTCTTTTTCAGTATGTTGTTCTCTTTCTAACTTTCTTAAATAAATTTTACTAGTAAATTTTATTATTATATTTTAATTTCTATTCTCTATGAGGTATAATTTTTTTTTACATTTAAAAAAACTTACCACTATATTAATTGATTAGTATAGTAAGCTATATATAGTCAATATTCATAATTATTTGACTAAATCTTTCAAAATAACACTATAAAAGTTTATTAGGAACAAAAAAAATATAAAATAAACGTGCCAGAGCGTGCCACTGAGAGGTCATGCGTATCCATCGGCACGCAAGCGTGACACGTGTCAGCACGGAAGCGTGCCGGTACCGTACCGTGCCAGGCGGACAACGGCACGCCCCCGTGCCACGGCACTTTATTCCTTGAATCTAAGATGAACATAATACTCCTCGAGAAAGAATCTGAGAGAAGGTAGACACCTAATTAAGATGGGCCCATAAACATTATAATGAATTACTAGTTTGCTCTACTTAATTATAGACGAAGAAGAAATCTATTCAAAGTTTCACAAAGAAATTTTTAAGAAATCATCTACACAACTACAGCAATGTTCTTTCCATCTTTGGGTTTACTTTTTTCTTCAAATTTGGCTAAAATACAAAGAAAGAACTACCAAGCTGCATCAATCAAAATGCTTTCCCATGTAAATCTTATATAATCCACTAGGACACAAGATTGATTTCAGCATCCCAAATCAAAGAAATGCTTGAATCCTTTATAGAAGTAGATGGCTATTGAGAAAACAAATTATTGACAAATTTTAGCTGCAAATATTCGGCAAGGAAAGAGTACAAGTATCCAGAATCCAGATGGAAAAACTCAAGCAAAACTTTGTTGTGATAGAGTTAGATTTGTATAGCACAATAGCAATTATCATGATCCAATGAAACTTTTCAGAAATAGGAAAAGAAGAAAAAAGAACCTCAGAAGAAAGAAGTCAAAAATAGGATAAGAACCTATGTTCGATATTTCAATCGAGCAAATACTAGGTAGACAAGGATTGCATCTTTAATGGAAACTTCAGGAATTTTTGCGGTTATGCTGCTTCTAGGCTGTCTTGTAGTACTTATATATATATAAGGAAGCCATTAATCTGCAGCAGATTTAGGCCTTTAACTTCTATTTTTTATGCCACCTTCATTGTACGCTGTGATATTAACTTACTTTGGCATCAGGGAACACAAAATATACACTAAAATAAAGTCCATATAAGGCAGCAAGCTGATTTCAAAGGCTTACTTCCATCTAATGTTGGTGGAGGGAAATCTTTCAAGACTTTTTCCATGTGCACTGAGCTATCACGGCTCACCATACGAGCAACCAAACCTTCCAATATCTCACCCTGAACCTTTACATGATCTTTTGACCCTGAAGGAAAACCAACAAAAAGGTTTGATATGTTAAATATCCCAACAACATGATGATTGCATTTGTCTGCTAACTAAAAAAAAACGTATGAGATCAGAGACTTTAGACAACTGATGAAACGGTAAATTTTCAGCACCATTTCAAATTACAGTAGCAAGTTTAATAGAGAAAACTAAGTAAAAGCTTCAAACAGTGTTTACCAGGTACAGATATGTCTGCTACTTCATCAAGAGCTTTACATACAGGTGTTGCTGTTCCTTCTTCACATAATGCATCATAGGCAGCAAAAAATGAAGTGACAGATTTCCTAATAACAAAAGATCTTTATTCAGCAAATAATATCATCAAAGGAAAGATAAGAAAACCAGACTGAACAGATTAACATAGAAATGGAGTGTCTAAACTTAGGAGTTGATATGCAACAAAACAATTGACAGCAAAGAAAAGTAGACTCATCAGAAAGTGCACTGGAATCAACAAAATTGCATGATCATTTATCTGAAACCTAGAATTCCCAGATTGCAATAAAAACATCCAAACAATTTGAATTCAAGAGTCAGTCTACATTCTGTTGATATGCTTATACTTTCCAAAATCTATACACAGTGAAAGTGGGGATAATTCAAAAATGTATAAGCAATTCGGCTTCAACTGAGGAGTTTAAACTTAAGCTACTAAAACAAAAGGCCTTCCTCTTACTTCACCAAGAAAACCAAATTTCCTCCAAATAGCAATGAGCAAAAGAAATTTGCTGAAGCTACATTCTCTTTAAGATCTAAAAGGCAAGAATCCACTTAGCACATTTGATGTATATGCTTATAACCTAATGGCCACCTTGTTGAGAACAACCAGACATGGTTTGTCGGAAGGCGCCATTTCCTACAAAACGCAATTAACTCAGGTGTAGAGTAAAACTTTGGCTTCCCATTGCCCAGCTCTGTTACAGCTGTCACAACAACTGAAAAAAAGTAACAAGTTGAGAAGCATCAGATCTAATTCAAGAGTAACTGCAAAGCATTTATTTTTTGATAATGAGCAAACTGCAGGAAAAACGAACAATGCAAGTGAACATGAATAACAAAAGATTGTAGTCAAGAAGCATATAACCTAGGCATATAAGTGAAGCACTTAACAGAATTCAAATTTATGTCCTCATAGATGAAGTGTGAGACATTTAAATAAGCAACCAACTTAAGAGACATCAAGGTGAGCTGATACCTAGTTAGCTAACCTAATTCCCTTATGGTGACCAAATTTGTGCGCCAACAAACTCATAGGACAAAAGAAGTTAAACCCAATGTTTTATCACCGACAAATAGTATAAACTTTCAATTTCGGTAATTCTGTGCTTTCCTTTTTGATACCTCAATTTTCACGGAGAATCTACTTGGAGCTTCGTATCACAAAGGGTTTCAAAGTAATGATGAACCATGTAATAATAACTAGACAGAACAACCTATGAAATTTCTTCTTCCTCCCTCAAACATATTTTTCAGTATTGGAATTCGATAATGAAATAAGGAAAAACAAGTAGAAGAAACATTAATTAAGAGGGAAAAAACATGTCCAAGCACCACAAGAAGAAACCACTTTTAAATTTTTAGAACTAAAAATGTGTCTTTATTCAAAACAACAGTGAAATTAAGGATAGCATGCAGGTTAGTCAACCAAGTACATACTATGTAAGATCTACAAATAGATTGAAATTTTATTTTATACGGAAAGAAAAATAGAATATTCGTACCATAATCATCTTTGGGTCGTTGTCCATGATCGCCCAAAACAGCAGTGACCAGCTCCATTGAGATACATATGCGATTGTTCTATTGAAGAAAGTAAAAAAAAAAAAAAGCCATCTTGAGAGATAATAAGAAAAAACATATATAGAAAGTTCATGCGCATTCTAGCAGGCATAATTATGTAGTTTTGTCTAGGACCTTTTCTCTAGGAGAGAAAAGGAGTCATCCTTCCACTCCGCTTACCATTTATTAAGAGCCTTCTAACAAAACGAGGAAAAAAAAGCAGAGAATAGAGTGAAGAGACCTAGGTTACACGGACATGGACACGTGACATGACACGACTTGGACACGGTGACACGGCAACATCGAAACAAGTAGGACACAAACACGGCAAGGGCACAAATAAAATATTACTTTTAATATAATAATCTTAATTTATTTATATAAAATATAAATAAAATATTAGAATATTTAGAAATTAAATAATAAATAAATTCTAATTCTATACCCAACAAAGTTGGAGCATGAACAAATCCTTTTAAGAAATATTACCTACACCCGGTCTATACGTACATCTTATACACAGCACAAAAAAATTTATTAAAATCTAATTCATTAGATGTAATATGTAATATTTAAAAAATATATATACATCAAAAATCTAAACTTTGGCCGATAGCTTTCTATTAATCAAACAATGGCTCCATTGATACTATTAATTTTGGAACTACTTAATGCAAGAAATAAATTTTCTAAACTTATACGTTTTATATATGAGGCTTTTAGATATTATAAATCACATAAATCAAATTAGATTTTAATTTTAAAATATTAAGTATCAAATATTAGCTATAGTGCATATATACAAATACACCAGGTGCAAGCGGTAATATTTTTCCATTGTTGGGAGCACCGCACCCTCCCTGCACGGAGAGGACTGCGCACATCATGGGCGTCCTCTTCCCGTCATTCCCTTTTCTTTTTTTTTTCAGGAATCGCAATATATCCACCGCGCATCCCAAGTCCCACATGCGACAGACATGTATGTGGCTCCCTTTGAGCAGCGTCCATGTAAGATAGGAAGAAAGAAAAAAAATTACCTTTCATCAATCAGCAATGTGAGCTGAGATGATTGTTCAAGAAAACGTATAGATAGTCTAGTTCTCCAATTAGCAAACTAATGTCATTGTACTTTCTTCTGACTTATTGATGCAATCCAAGATTGGGTGGAAGTTTCTATTTAGTGATGCTTGAGTAGTAAGCTCTAACATCTTTCTCATTAAAATCCTCCCAATATTATATTAGCAAAGCCAGAAGCTTCAAACAAAGGTTCTAACTTTGTGTCCAAAAGCTCATTTTGACCTCAACCTAGCCGGAAGCTCTAGATTTTACATTTGAGAAAACACTCGCCTTCTACTTCAAAGGGAGATGTTCCATGATCCAAGCCAAACAAACAAAATATAACATCGCTCAGAATGATATTCTAATTATTTTTCCGTATAGACTACATTAAGGAATGTGTGTACAAAAGTCACTATTGACATAGTTACTATTAGTAGAAGTCGGACATAGAGAAAAAGTTCCAGAATGAGAAAGCTCTATGCCTCTATCACATCAATGTTGCAGGTGAAACCATATTCTGCTGAATCAAGTAACTTGTAAGAATTAATAATAGAGATGCAACTACCTCAAGAAAATCATTAAACTCTGCTTGCATCCTAGATGCCTCCTTGCCCCATGCTTCACAAAACATCCGTCCCAAAACAAAAACACCAACTGCAGTGTATCTAAGAGGAAAATATGTTCAATAGTTAAGTGACTTGAGAACTTAGAAATTTAATAATAGGAGATGTTATCAGCAGGCATACATGTTTCCAAAGCTATTCTTTGCATATGCACCACCCTCATGACCTGCATACATGAACAAAGATCCTGAGTGTTTGAGCGAGACCTGCAAAGAATCAAAGTACCATTGCAGAAAACAATTAATCATTAAATCCAGAACAACTTTTAAACTCAAATAACCAGTTTCTACAAGCATCAACTGGCCGAACGAAAGCATGACACTCTGCAGGTCTCATCTAAGAAATTGAGTGAGACCAAGAAGTCCTTTATAGTATTAAAAACAAAAGAAAATATAGTATTAAAAACAAAAGAAAATAGTTCAAATATACCTCTAAAGTAGCCAGGCCATGTGAGACCATCTCGATCATTCGTGTTCTGATCTGCCATCCAAGACAAATATGTATCAATTTACTTTAGAAAAGGACTCCGTAATAAGGTCAAATCAAGGATTTAAGCACTTAGCCACTGGGTCATGCCGAGCGCTTTCCGACGGTATGACATGATGTCAACACACTTAGGTATGAAAAAATACATTCTTTTTCTTTAATACATTCTAATTGTTCTCTAATATATATTTCTTTATCAAATCTTTTGCATTCTATTAATGAAATAACTTGCCAATTTCAAAAACAGAGGATTTGAGTTGTCCCATCAGCACGGGAATCATATCATGACAATACTTTGTCAACACGGTATGGCACGGTGGGCATTATCTATGTCAATAGGCACTTAAATCCTTAGATCTAATTAAGAAAATATTATGCAATTTATCAAATAAAAAGTATATCAGACAGAATCAAAAACAAAGATATAATTGATCACCAAAGTATGACAGTGCAGCACGAAAAAAGAAAAGATTAAAAACAGAAAATGCACTACACCCAACTATTCTAGTTGCCTCAAATTAACACATTGTCACTGAACTAGGATATTTTATGAAATCAAATTTGCCATTTGGGCCGTAAATTTCTATACCATTCTTCAAATGAAATATGCAACTGAAAAGAGAGAAAAGAAAAAGGAAATTCTCATAGCGCATAAGTTATCATTGAATAACTTATTCTGACTTCCAAGCAGGCCCACATTTAACCAAGTTGCAAGTTCAATATTACCATTTCGTATCTCAGGTTATAGAATCTTTCATTTCAGAACTATTGCTTATTTGCTTTGTCCCTGTAATTGAACAATTCATACTTGCATTTCAAGTATCCCATACTCCTTATTAAACAATCTAACAATTCGAAAACAATATCAATAGAAACTGATCAAGATTCGAGAGCAAACCTCCTGGTCGGACTTCTCGTTCTCGAATTTGGGAAAGAACGTGGCCCTAATCTGCGCCTGGCTGAACGTATTATTATCCACATTGAAATCAGCCCCAAGCGGCCCCTTGAACAGCTTTGTCAACCCTCCCACGCCCACTCCCGCCTCCTTCTCCACCACAACCGCAGTGCTCGGCTCCACGGCCGCAACCTCCGCAGGCGTAGCGGCGGCACCAGTCGCAGTTGTATACGGCCTCGGCAACCACACCACTCTCTGGCTCCCGCCTCTCGCCGCACTCGGCCGCGGCGCGCCGCCAAACTGCATCATCGGCTGGGCGGCGGCGGTGCCGGAGCTTTCGGCCAGGCTCATCCTCGCGACTCCGTCGGCTACATCGGCGGCGGAGGAGGAGGAGGGCGATGATCGGGGCTTCTCCTTCCATTGCCGCTCCTTACCTGAGGGCTTTCCCTGCGAAACGAGACCAAGATGCGAGGGTTAGGCGTACGCTTATGATCGGAGGGAGAGGAAGGCGGGGGAGGGGGGGGGGGGGGGGGGGGGGGGGGGGTGGGGGGGCGCGGGGTTTGGGGGAGAGGAGAGTACCCGGCGAGGGGGCATGGGGAGAGAGAGAGAGGAGGAGGACGACGAGGAGCGTCGAAGGGGGAGGAGGAGGTGGGGGGAGGAGGAGGAGGAGAATGGGGGTTTGAGGGCCAGGAGGATGGAGAGGAGACGCCTCTGAGAGGAAGGAGAAGGAGGAGGAGCGAGAGGCGGCATCCAAAATAAGAGAGAGAAGGGGGCGTGGGGAGAGAGAGAGATGAGAGCGTGGCGCGGGTCTGTTGGCTGCGAGGTGGCCGCGCTTTGCTCGGCGCACGGCTGGCTTCGCGAGGGTTCTAGGAGGTTGAGCGGGTTGCCACTACCAGCCCACTCCTAAACCCCAAACCCTGCCGTTTCATTTGCCTAATACCGTTTCTTGGGAATCTCGTGACATTCAGGGTTAATTGCATGCGACTCCATAGATATATTTTTATAAAGTTTAATGTTTTATATTTATATTTTAAAATATTAAATGTTATTTATATATATTTTTACTGTCTATTTTTGTTAAAAAAATTTAATTAACCATAAGTTAAATATTTAATCTTAGTTAGTTAGTATCCTTCCAAACATTTTTCTATTATTTTAACAATTAGAATTTTTGAAGGGACATTTTTGGTCTGTTAAAAAATAAATAATGAACTAAATAAATAATGAACTAACGGTAATAAATCGGAGTAATATATATGAATAATTTATAACTTTTGAAGAAATAAATATAAAAAGTTAAACTTTGTAGGAATATATCTGTATTCGATAGGTTTACGGAGAGTCGTATACAATTAATTCTTTTTTTATAATTTTTAAAATATTTTAATAATTTTAAAATTTTTAAAAATTAATAAATTTTAAATTCTACAGCCATTTACATCATATAGCATATCACGAAAATTTTTTTAAAAAAAATATCTACTGTTTTTCCATTAAAACAAAAAAAAACTAATTTTTATAAAAAAAAACTCACTAATTTTACATATTTATAAAAATAGCCTTCATTTTTAGATTTTGTATATTAGATTTAGATTTTTAGTAGACTGACAAAAATACCTTGTATCCCCTCCAGATTATGCCGTAGCCCGGACACGATAATAGATCCGGTGTATAAGCAAAAAAAAAATTATACAAACAAAGCATCAATAATCTGCTCAAGAACAAAAGCCGCATAGCAAATAAAAATAATAGAGCTGAAACTAAATATAGCTAAAAAACCATCACATACATATATATCAAGCAAAATACATCAGTCATTTCTCAATTATATAAAACAAAATGTAATCCGGTCGGCATAGCCGGTCCTCATCAAAAACTGGTAATTAGGTCATCCATTAGCAAAATCTTCAAATATGAGAGCTATCTATTCAGCGATCACCTTATCTCGATCAAATACAGTAGCGACAGGTATAGTGGACTCTACAAAAAAAGGGCAATAATAGAAAGTGTGAAAACTATTAAAAATTCTCAGTGGGTACCATCATCGAGGACAATAACCCACCCACTGAGTGTTAGAATTTTGCGCAAAATAAACGCAGCGGGAAAAAAAAATCAAATAAATAAAGATTTCAAAATTTAATATCCTATCTCAAAAATCACGTAAAATAGTATTTCTCATGTATTTAAGATTAAACGGAAAACCGAACATCTAATCTTCACCTTTGCGCGGGAAGATTTACACCGCAATATGATAATCGTGAAATTTGGTTCTTTTGAAGTCGCACACGCGTCCGGTCTCTATGGGTATCCATACGATGTTGTCGATCTGATCGAAATTCTCACTGGGGTGCTAGCTCCTTGCAGAGAACGTTCTTTTTGATCGTGGATATTTAGAAAAAAGAAGAGAGGAAAGAGATGACGACTAAAATTTTCTCTTTTTTTTCCTTCTTTTTCTCTTAAAGAAAACGTATAAAGAGGGATAGATTTAAGTTTATCTTATCCCTAATCAGTTCAATCGATTAAATCCTAATTTAATTCGACTTGAATTCAATCCTAATTTGATTAAATCAAATCAATAATGTAACATTTGCACTTAAGTTCTCTCACAAATAGGGGTGGCAATCCAGCTCGCTGTTCGCGAGCCAGCTCGTGTTCGGCTCGAAATGAGCTCAAGATCGAATCGCTCGTTTAGTAAACGAGCCGACCACGAGCCGAATTTTTCAGCTCGTTTAATAAACGAGCCGAACACGAGCTGGGGCTAGCTCGTTCGTGTTCGACTCGATAACAGCTCGAATATATATATATATATATATATATATATATATATATATATATATATATATATATATATATATATATATATATATATATATATATATATATATATTACTATTTAGATTTTAATATATATATTACTATTTAGATTTTAATCCATCAATTTTTTGTAAATTTTAATTATTAGATTAAAATTTTAATTTTTAAATTTTTTTTTAACTTTATACCTAATACTAGAATTGAAAATTAAACTTGTTGTTTGCGAGCCAGCTCGTGTTCAGCTCGTTAATAAACGAGTCAAACACGAGCCGTGTTAAAACCTAATAGTAGGAATGAAAATCAAACTTGTTGTTCGCGAGCCAGCTCGTGTTCGGCTCGTTAATAAACGAGCCGAACACGAGCCGAATTTTTCAGCTCGATATTTAAACGAGCCAGCTCGTGTTCGGCTCGTTTATTAAACGAGCCGAACACGAATTGACCCCAGCTCGCTCGTGTTCGGCTCGTTGACACCCCTACTCACAACTCATTAACTATTATTAAGTCCTTTCTAACAACATTTGCACTTTAATATTCCTAATTTGTAATAATTATAAATTAGGGATATTACAAATTAGTCCAATTATCAACATATTGGCAATTTAGTTCTCAGACGATTCAAAAATCACGATCCAGCTATCCGATCAGTCATAACCTCTTATATGTGTGACCCCATAGGTTGTATTCTATCTGGTAGTGAGATATATTGTGATAACCATCAACAATATCACTAAAACTCTTTTCAGTGGGTCAGAACAATTCCAACTCAGCCCAATAAGAATTATCGATTATCTAGATAATTATCGTGAATCTCACAATCAACCGGTGATGCCCAGCAGCATGTAGTGGCATTCCAGTAGAATGGAATACTAAACCTCTAGATGCAATTAACGTGTGATATAATCTTTCTATCAGGAGTCCCGACTAGACGAAGGTCACAAAATTGCTCGTTAAACCCCACCGTCCGTCATATGAAAAATTTATTCGACTCGAGTTTCTAATATCGGAAACCCCTTTCCGTTATTTACTCTGCCTTAGCCAAGGTCTTCTAAACTCGATCTCATAAATCACATAGGACTAACTCTCTTATCTACTGAGGACGATAGATTTTATATAGATACACACCCTATTCGCACAACGAACCTACTGCAGCCAACATGCACCGCAAGAGCCCAAATGTCTATGGACCAAGTATATGTACAGTCAAACTACAGTAAACCCATTGTGAATAGCCGAAGCACCGCAGGTCAAAGGATCAGTCACACTACTGCAACATCAAGTAAGTCACTAACGAGTGAGTAAACATCCAAGTGACTTCTCGTGATGGTCACACTCAGTACCCTTGTTCTCCAACAACTACCTGCACATTCGCTTCAATGTCCCCATACTGTTGACTCGAGACTCGTCTACCCAAAAAGGGAAGCGACCTGTGCACCAATCTCACCGAATCAATCACTGTCCCCATGATGATCCATCGATCAAGAGCATTCAGGAATTAATCGCTAATGATGCATGTCTCAAATTCTCAACTCTTGAGAATACGTGTCACGCCCCGGGGTCGAAACTGCGCCCCGGGCTCGCCAACAGATCCGCCGCCCATACGGGAAGCCCCGTATAGACGTAGCGACTAACCTGCAAAGGAATCATCTACACTAGCAGATATCAGAGGTGAAATAGTAAAAGCTAAAATAAAAGATATAAAATACAACTATAGCTCTAAAAATATACAGACCAACCTCACCTCAAAATACAAATGTCTCTCTCAACTGCAGTAAAAGAAAGGTACAACTCGATACCTCACTACAAGAGTCACTCAACATAACACTCTCAGCAACTGGTAAGGGGTACATCTACTCTCTCTCAGAGGATGACTGGAAGGGATCTATCTCGCGACTCCCTCACCTCGGTCAGATGGAGCAGAATCAACAACTGGAGCAGCAGGAACCGGAGCAGAAGTCCCTGGGGAAAAAGACACCACGACGGGTGTGAAAACTACCTCCCACAGTAGTTCTCAGTGGGTGCCGCCAACAAGCCCGACGGTCTGCCCACTAAGTCTACTAGAGGCATAAAGTAACATATGCAGTGCTGTAAGGAAAGCTGGGAAAAGTAACTCTATAGCTACTATGCCTCTATCTAGATGCTCAAAGAGTGGAACAGAAGGGATATGATGCCACAACTAACACTCAACTCAGATCACCCAATCCAAACTGACTGCCACATCGGGTCCAGTCAAGCCTGCGCCTACCTACTGCCGCACATCCTCAACAGGACGGGTCTACCGTAGGTATGTCCGTAGCTGCCAAAACTGGTTCAGCCAGAGGGACTGTGTCCATGACTGCCAAAACTGGCTCAGCCAGAGGGACACAAGCATCGACAAGCCGCGATAGAAGAGCTCAATCTCACGCCAGTACAACAACCCGGTATATATCTCAATCTCAACGCCGGTACAACAACCTGGTCTCGCCTACTCCGGAGTGGCACTCGAGGGGAGCGACCCGCTCGAGTCAATAAGTAACCCATATCAAGTATCTCTGCAAGGTATCTCTGTCAAGTACAAATGTGGCTCATGCAGGCTATGATCCAAATCCTCGATCAACAAGATCGGCTATAACCAACAATCACTGTCTCACTCACTGGCTAGAATCCACACAACTGAGACTCACCGTCACTCTGACAGCTCCCAAGAAACCCAGATCTACCATCACTATCACTCTCCCAAAGAAAGCTGATCTACAGACTGCTATCAACTCCACTCGGTCCCCAGACACGAGTGCAAATGCATCCCACAACCACCCAACCTCCCAGCCCACAACCCGGGCGAGAAAAGCTAAGTCCAGAAATGATAAGTATAATAAGTGATGTGGGAATGTCTAGAGCAATAAAGAAACCTAGCCCAAGTTGAAGTTTTCTACAGTCTGGCTGAACATGATACATATGACAGGGGTGCTAGGTCAAGTTCCAAGATTTCAATAGTCAACATGTTGTAGGAAGCAATAAGATCACAAGGTTCAACAACTGATATACAAGAGTAATAACATTCAGTTTCCACAAGCTATTAAGTCTATTTACTAACATGCATGCTCCTACATACATAGAATTAGTACGCAGTCCATAGATTTTGAAAGCAAGGTCACCCACCTGAACGTGCTAACTGTCCAGAATCGTACAGCTGAGAAGACCCAGATACAGCTATATCAATACATCCATCAAGCCAACAGTACCAAAGCAGTGCTCAATACATCCTGGGTACCAAATACATTCCAAAAATTACACTTAATTCCACAAAATTCCAAACGTACAAAATCTGCGATGAACAGTCCTATTTCTACAAAATTTTCTCCTACTGAAAGTGCCCAAAAAATTCCAATAAAAATATCACAGCGATCCTCGCGTCGATACCTTCGAAACGGGTATCTGCACGTCCAAAACGGAGCCCCGTAGGTCAAGATACAAATTCGGCAAGGTGGCCTACTTAACAATTTCTGTACCAAAAACTGTAGCACCGAACACAGGATAACAGGGATTTTCACCTCCAATAGAATCTCGGAAAAATCCAAGAAAAAATACGAGCGCATTCCTTGTGATCTGTAGATGAACAACTTGTATAAGCACGTTCCCGTCTGGCGCTTGTGCGCGAAGATAAAATTCCGGCAAGGAGCTGCTGTCCAAAACTCCACCAGCAAAACAGTGGCTTAGAAATGTCTCGAAAACCGTGCCATACGCTCTGAATCCAGCAATATGATCAACATGAAAGTCGAAGATGTACCTCTCGTGAATCCAACGCCGCAGAAATTGTCCAAAAATACCATCGGAGTAGCTCTGTGGACCTCCCAGACCGAAATGCGGCGATAACGGGCCTTCGATGAAAGATCGTCGCTCTGTGCCACGATGCCAAAGTCGTCGACGCCCCGGCTTCCAAAAATTTCGGCCCTCTGCCAGAAGATGCGCAACACGAAGATCTCCAACTTTGCTGAAGGGCCCAAGGGCAGGGGAGCTCGAGAAAAGGGGCAAAAAGCCCAAGCAAAGGGGCTATTTATAGGCCCAGCCCGAAAAATCCAACCTTTGGACTTTTGGGCCCAAATTCCGGGTGCCCGGGCATTCCAGGCTGCTAC
This sequence comes from Tillandsia leiboldiana, assembly GCA_029204045.2. NCBI lineage: Eukaryota > Viridiplantae > Streptophyta > Magnoliopsida > Poales > Bromeliaceae > Tillandsia > Tillandsia leiboldiana. Next base: position 6,281,929 of record CM055067.1, on the reverse strand, counting down.
AGTGTTGGGCCCGGCCCAACACTGTGCGCGCCCGGATTGCTCCGGAGCCGACACGTGTCCCAGAGGCTTCCCCCGCACTCGGCGCACGTGCGCCAGCCAACCGCGCAACGCCGCGTGTCCCGACACGCGTGCGTGCGCGGCTGCGCCCGGCCAACCATGGGGTGCCACGTGGCGCCCCCACGTCGCCCCCACGATGCCCTGTCCGTACGGACACCTGCCCCGCCGCTGCGTGGACCACGCGCACAAAGACCCGCCAACCACAAGCTGCCACGTGGCCACCCCCGGTGCACCGTGCACCCACGCCGTTCCATGGACCGCGCCTGCCGCGCCGGCCAATCGGGAGGCGCCACGTGGCCAGCGCCCGGTGCACGCTTCCGCGGTGGACCGCGCGCCTCCGCCGCCGCCAGCCGCCGCGCTCCGCTGCCTGCCGCCGCCGCCGCCGCCTCTCCGGCCGCCGGAACAGTGCCGCCGAACCTCGAAATGCTTGTTTTCGCATCCGGACTCCGAAAAATATAAGTAAATAGTCCATTTCGATCGTTTTCGCGCGCTGAATCCAAATCCGCTGTCCAATCTGCCAAATTCCACTTCTAAAATTTGTCAAAAATTCCCGAAAAAGTGAATTTGATCCATTTTTCGTGCCGGGTCAAATTCTTGGTTCCAATACGCGCGCAAAAACCTCAATCATCCAAATGAGCCTCATGTTAAGCAATATGCTCCCATTTTACACCAGGAATCCATTTTCGGGACCCGACACGCGCACAAACACTCCCAAGAGCCACTAATCCATCAATAACCCATAAGTGGGGATTCGGGTCCTCACAATACGTATCATTATCTTATTAATTTCTTGGACAATTCATGGACACATACACAATATAAATAGAAATTAAAACTCAATAACATTCATAATGTAAAATATCAAATACAAATTTATATTCTAGAAAAATACATGTGTCGGCCAGGTTGGCTTCTAGGGCATACATCTAACACTGAGTCTGTCAGAGGCATAAGTGAAATTGCAATAAATAATAGAAAACAATGACTAACTATTAAAAAGAAATTACCACTGCTGTATCTCTATACTAATAAGATAAAGAACAACTGAATCATGAATGTTATACATCAACTAATAATAAAACTGCTGAGAATAAATCGAATCAAACGGCTGGCTTGAAGGCCCAATCAAGCCTGCGCTAGCCTCATACTTAATCCCTATAAAAAATCAAGTGGGTGGCCAACGTGAAAATAATATAACCGCTAAATCCAGCCACCTAGCTATCTCCAAAATAGAACTCGATGAGAGCGACCCGCTCGAGAATCAAGTAACTAGGTCAAGTATACTTGTCACGCCCCGGGGGTTCTTTTCAGCGAAAACGATTCACAAAAAGGTATGCATTTGGCGCGTAAATTTTTTTTTTGAAAAACCTTCTTCCCCGGCGCGTGCCCAGACCCGCCGCATACACAGAATCACTCTGCAAACGGACAGAGTCTCCTCTGTATATGCACGGCGTTGCGGCTAGTACAACGTCCAAACACCATCATCAATTCAATCACAGCAGTTTCTAACATACACACATTCACAAGCATTGAATAAGTCTCACGGCCGATCAGTTTGAAAGGATAAATCCACAATTGTTGAAACGGCGCCCACCCGGCACCCAGATTTTGAAAACCAGTTTCGAAAGCAACATAAATCCACAGGTTTTAGAAAACAGTGCCCACACGGCACTTAGGTTTTGAAATCCATTTTCACAATCCATAAATCCAGAGGGTTTTGAAAACGGTGCCCACACGACACCCAAGTTTTGAAAACAGTTTTCACAATCTTTTCTTTCGTTTTTCTTTTTTTTTTCTTTTTGAAAATGGCCGCACAAAGATAAAAAACTCAAACATCATCCACAAATCCAAATAGTAAAGTTCCGACATCCACACCGACCCCACGAGGGTATCGAGAACCACACAACAGTCTACAAGTAGAAAATGAAATGCGACAAGGAGGGAAGATACAATCTGGGATCTCAGAGGACCCGAAGGCTCCTGACTCGGCCTCACCGTCGCCTAGTTCTCACCCCTGAAAGAACCTGTCACGGAGTGGGAAGTCAGCGACACGATAACACAATAATAAAGCAGGAAAAAGTAGTAAAGCCAACTGTAAAGCTATCCGGAGCAACCACCCTCCCAAGAGGGAAAAGAAAACACGAACACCTGTAAACCTGCAACACCTGACCACGTCGGACACCTACACCGACGGGTCGCACCGCTCACACCTTGGTGCATCAAAAACCCCACAACTACAGGGGCCCCACTACGTCACCTCGTGGGTACACACGGGTCATAGACCACTTTTCCGGAAAAGCGTACCCTTTGCGGTGGCCAAACCGCGGGTGCGCGTGCTGCTGCCTCGAGCATGGTAACCAAGAATACCGTACGGAATCAAGAAACAAGCACCATAGAGACTATCATCTACATATAGTCAGATAACAAGAACCATAGAGGCTATCCACGATACCTCAGTTAAATGCACAAATAGTGTTAGTTACAAGTGTCGGAAAAGTTATGCTAAGCCTCCAAATAAAAACCCACCTCAAACACGAAGGAGAAGACGTGCGGGAGCTCCAACAAAAAAATACCCTCGCCGTGTGCCCGAACAGCTACAATAAGAATTATATATTAAAAACCATCGTCGTGGTTAAAAACACTCAAAAACGGGGCGAAACGGGCTAAAAACGGAGCTTCTGGACCCTTTTTTCTGAATACAGGTGCACGGATCCAGGCGTGGACCGGGTCCACGACGGCAGGCGGTAGCGGCGCAGACCAGGCGCACGCCGCAGCGGTAGACCGCTGCGGCATGGGCCGGGCTGCGAACGAGCCGAGGCGCGCACCGGGTCCACACCGTTCGGGCTACGGGGGGTGCACCGGGTGCACGCCTTAGCGGTGGGCCGCGCGGCCTGGCGCACACGTTCGTGCGCCGGGTCCGCGCCCCTGGGCCCGGGAGCCGTGCGCCGGGTGCACGCCGGGCCCCATGGACCGCGCGGCCTGGCCCACGCCTTCGTGCGCCGGGTCCGCGCCCCTAGGCCCGGGAGCCGTGCACCGGGTGCACGCCGGGTCCCGTGGACCGCGCGGTGGCCTGGCCGTACCGTGTGAACAGTGCCGCCCTCTTTTGCCCCCCCGCGGCTCCGATTTCGACCCCGCGACCCCGGCGACTGCGGCGACGACCCCGTGGACACGATAACGGCGGCGGCAGCCTCCCGTTTAACAACGGCGGCGGCGGCCTCCCGTTCAACATCTCGTATCGCCCGCAACACCGACGAAAAAGGAAAACCCCATACCGAAAAGAAAGGAAAAACCTGAACCGCTCACCTCGTTTTCGCCGGTAAGGGAGGAAGGAGGAGGATCGTCCCGCTCTCGTTCGCCGGATTCCGCAGGAAGTGCGATCGTCCTTCCTTCTCCCCGTCTCGTCGCCTCGGTTCTTCACGCCAATCGATAGAGGGGAAAAAGCTAGGGGTCGGGTTCCTCGCACGCGCTCGGGTGGGAACTACGCACCGGAATGAGAAGTGGGAACAAACCCTACGCCTCCCAACCAAAAATGTAAAATGATCGTACGAATGAGAATGGGGGTGGGATTGCACCATAAACCCCCAGATTCGAAACTTAGCGATCGGGTGCGGATCAGGGTCCACTTGCCTCGAAAAGCGTGCCGATCTCCCGCACACTTTCTGATGCACCCGGGATCGCTGGTTTACCTCGAAAAGCGTGTCGATCGCCCGCACGCGTTTTGATGCACCCGGAACCGCTGGTAACCTTCCGAAATTTATTCTGGGAGATCCCGGGGTCGGAATTCGAATCCGATCGCGCCACCGTTCTCCGTTTCGCGAGCTTTATTGCCTAAAAATACCTGTCGAGCCCCGGCGGTCTGCCCAGAGACAAAGAATTTTTAGCCCACCATCCGGACCCCTAAAAGGGATGCGGAAAACTAAAAACTGAAAAACCCATTTTACATGTGGTTACTACAATACTGTATACTATAATCAGTGCACATGATCAAATAGATCACAACCATCATGTACGAAGTGTCATTGGCAAAACTGATGCATAAACTAATACTCGGTATAGTCGTACCACCCACGGCTACCGTAAATCTCAAATGGTTAATAATCCAGTACTACCCAATACCCACAATGTGGTGTCCCGGTTGCCCGTGTGGTTTGACCGTGTGGTCGGCAGTGCGAAAACACCTATTATTGGTGTAACGAGTGTGTTGCGCGTCAAACGGACGACAAAAACGGACTCAGCGTGCGGAAACAGTGAAAGTAGCCTTTTTCTGGACGAATCGAGCTATCGGGCCGAATTCGGCTGCGGGCCAGCTCACGGCCCAGGCGCGTGCACCGGGAGCACAATTTTTTTCGCTTGCCACATGGCAATGCAAGATTCGTCGGCTGACCGACGCGTGTCGCGCGCCTGTTGGAGCTGCGCCCGCGTGCGCCTGGTGGCGCACGGTCTCCCACGCGGACGCGTGGCCCTGTGCCATTGGTAGGCGCCACCTACCGCGCGGGCGACGTGGCGCCTCTCCGCGCCTGCCGTGTGGCCTTCCCCTCGGGTGGGTCGGGCCAGTGCTAGGCTTGGCCCAGCACTGTAGCAGCAGCCCCCTTTTATTTTTTTCTTTCTTCTTCTTCTTCTTCCTCTTCTTCTTCTTGCTATTTAAAGGGTTTCTCTCCTTGCATTTCACCCTTTTGGACCTTGGGATTTTAGGTATCTTCAGAGCAACTTCACCACGATCTTCCTCTACCTCACCTCCACTATTGAAGGCCACAAGGGAGCAATTGGATCATCTTCTTCCTTAAGTGGAGCTCCACCATTAGTGCATATTTTTGGAGCTTCACCGTCGACGTTAAGTGCAAGCCACCCCCAGACATCATTTCTTGGAATTTTGAGCTGAATTTTGGAGGGAATCTCCACAAGAGGTAAATCTATAGTTTTGATATTTAACATTTTTCATGGATCATGAGATTTCTTAGAGTATTTGTAACATTTCTGGAACCATCACGCACATATTTTGTTCTTGGACAGCCTTGAGTAATTTTGAGTTTTCTCTTTCATATGTGCTCGGAATTGGGAGTTCTTTAACTCAATTTCTATCTACTCTCAACAAGGAATCCATTGACACCTTCCTTATTGGATTCAGAGCTTGTTTGCCTAGGTAATTTCTATCATCTTCCAGACTCTGTGGTGCAGTTTTTAACAGTACAATTTTGATTTGCTTCTTTGAGTAATGAGCATTTGTATGTGGATAGCTATGAGAATATCATGTTTTTTTTTTGGGATTTTCATTATATGGATGTATTATCAAGATGTAGATGAGCATTTTTCATATTGAAACTTATGAGGAATTTGTCACACCCCAGGGTCGAAACTGCGACCCGGGCTCGCCAACAGATCCGCAGCCTATACAAAACCCCGCATAGGCGAAGCATCCTACCTGCAAGAAAATGGACTATAGCTAAACAGATATCAGAGCTATAAAATAAAAGTGCTGTAAAACTAAGACCAACCATCTGTACAACTGGAATAATGATACAATATCCATCTCCCATAAATGATAATCATACAAGATCCTCAAATACAATAAACCAGAACTCAACAGGGAGGTAACCTGAAATAATATATCAGTGTACAGACTCTCAGTACAAGTCAGATCCTCACAATACAATAATCTCTCAAAAGGGAAAAAATAAATAATCTACTGACTGTACTCAGGATCTCAAATGTGGGGGTACCGCTACTCTCCACAGATGGGTAGGGATATAGCTCGTGACTCCCTCGCCTCGCACAGCAACCGCAGAATCAGCAATATCCGCTAAGACTCTGCAAAACAAAGGAGAGAAAAGAAAGAGGAGGGGAAAAACCCCCAATGGGTGTGAGAACTACACCAAAAGGGAGTTCTCAGTGGGTACCACCGCCAGGCCCGACGATCTGCCCACTAAGTCTACTACAGGCATAAGATAACAATGCAATAAAAACTGAACAAGAAAGCTGGAGGTACTCAACAGCTACCATGTCTCTATCTAAATGTGCAAAAAGGGGAAAACCAATGAAAGGTATGCAATCACTCGCACATGAAGTGCACGATCGACCCAATCGAGCTGACTGCCACATCTGGTCCAGTCAAGCCTGCACCCACCTACAACCACCTCCCACTGCCGGGCAGGAATTACGTAGGGTGTCCATACGGACTAACTCGCTATCGAATAGTGGCTCATGCAGGCTATAGTCGAAATCCACTCTCTCTCTCAGAACGGATAGACTCAAGATCCTCAACCTCTCGCACAACGGTCGAAAACTCACAACGACCACGGGACCACCGTTAACCCCAAACGGTTCCCAACAACACTAGTACTGGTTTAAACACAGCTACTAGACTCTACTCAGCCCCCTAACACAAGTGCAACAATAAAAGTGCCTGCTTGAATAAACCCAATCAATGGACCAGTAAGAACTGGTACTGCCTGCTGTGCCTGCCGTATCGGGTATACTGGCCAACGCATAGCACCGATGAGAAGGAGTCTCAAGAACTCAAAGCCTGTCTGTCGCACACTCCGGAGTGGCACTCGAGGGGAGCGACCCACACGAGTAAAGTATCTCAGTAACCTGTAACATAAGTATCATAAAACAGCAGTACTGGATCACGACTCTGATCAAAGTGGGAAAACCCATCCACTAAAGAAAACCCCTGTCCTCAAACAGATGCAATAGTACTCAATAAGTGGGAAACTCCGTCCACTAGAGAAATCTGATACCCAATCTGATGCATAAGTAAATATCCGGTCAACCGCCCAGTATCTGCGGTTGTCGTAATGCCCCACATCCATAAACCCATAACCGACCTCCGGTCAACCGCCCAATATCCGCGGTTACCGCACTAACCTGCCATCCACAATCAAATACAACCGACACTCGGCCAACTGCCCAATATCCGCGGTTGCCGCGCTATCCTGCCATCCCCAATCAAATCCAACCTGTCCCAGACTCGAAGTCCCGACTACACTATCCTAAACCCCTGCTCGAACCCGAGCAACATGAATCTAGAATCTAGAAAGAAAGGAGAAAGAACAAATATGGTTTCTCCTAAGTCAGATTCCAACATGATAATGTAGCAGTAAAAGATGGCCTATCTAGATGTCCATACAAGCATGCATTTGTCCTCAAGAAAATGAAAGGGAGTAAATCACATAATAGCTCCACAAGGGTATAAACAACATGCCAAAATCCCAAATGAACTACACCTGTCCATAATCCATGATCCACAATAACTCCTCGGAGTAATATCCGCACATAGATACATAATCCTGCCCCATCAAGTAATCATATCATAAAAGACTATGTGCAACATGGCATGCTAAGCAATCACTACTAAAGTATGTCAATCTACATGATCTAGGCCATTCCTCAAGCTTCCATCTCGATGCTAGATATTGCACAATTAAACATGCATGCTAACAATCACATAGGGTAAATTCCTTTAGGTAAGCTTTTACTATTCATTATCATGGATATCCAAATCATGCAAGTCCTAAATAATATTTAACATGAATATTAATCTTGCCATTCCTTATACAATCATCCTTACTAGCTTACCTCTCAATAACATATAATGTACCCTAAACATGCATGCATTCTAACATAAAGAATTAGATAACCGTCCACCGGTTCTGGAGATGAAGCAACCCACCTGAAACGCTTTCCGCAGGCAAAGCCGAAGTCGGTGAAGTGCGTAGCCACACGCTATCCAAAATCTGCCGAAACTGCACCCTCAGTACTTAGTCGCACAAGCCTCAGCTCCAACCAACATTGCAACCACAACACAGCAATCAAATACCCCACAATACCCAAACAGCACATGTCGTTTTTACAAACCAGCAGAGAAGAGAGAGAATTTCACCTGCGTGTAGCCTTTCGAAAAATTCAAAAAAATCACGGTTGCGATCCTCGCGATGAGTAGATCCAAAATAAGTATTTATACACCTTGATCCGATGCTCGTAGACCAAGATAAAAATCGAACAAGCAAATGCTGTCCAAAAAAAAACACCACAAAAAATAGGGTCAAAAGGTGCCTCGAGAACCATGCCAAAAGTTCGAAACGGAGCAAAATGGTCAACACAAAAATCAAAGCCTTACCTCTTAGGAACGCGTTGTCATATAAATCGCCCAAAATTTCCACCTAGTTTGCGCACAGGGATTTTCCGACTGAACTGCGACGGAAACGGGCTGAAAAAGGGAGATGTCGAGGCGTACTGTAAAACCAAAATCGCCGCTGGAAAGCCTCCAAAAATCCTGGGAATCCACCACGAGATCAAAAACATCAAGGGGAACAACTTTCCTATAGGACTCTCCCTCTCAATCTCTCTCTAAAATTCGGAAAGAGCAAAAAGATAGAGGGAGGAGGGTATTTATAGGCCCGGCCCAAGCCCCACATGGCTTCCGGATTCGGGCGCCCGAAAGATTCGGGCCCCGAATCCGGGCCCGGCCCAGCCCAACAACCCGCGCCCGGATTCACCCGGGCGCGACACCTGTCCCCGAACAGGGGACAGCGGCGCCCGGCGAACAGGGCGCCGCCACGTGCCCCCTGCGGGGCGGCGCGGTGGGTGGCGCCCGCCACTGGCGCGGTGCCACGTGGCGCCGCGTGCGCTGCCCAGCCCAGCACGCTAGCCGGCGCGCCTGCGCGCCGCCTGCTCGCCTGCACCCGCGTGCGTACGGCCGCAGTTGCGTGCCTGCGCGTGCACCGCGCGCACAAGAGCCGCCCAATCCAGGGCCGCCACGTGGCGTGCCCCGGTCCATGCACCGACCGCTCACTCCCGTGGACCGCGTAGCGCGGACCCGCCAATGGGCGGCCGCCACGTGTCCCCACCGGTCCACAGTGAACCAGCGCCAATCCCAAGCCGCCACGTGTTACCTGCCGGTCCACGGCTCTCCCCCGTGCACCATTTTGCACAGAAAACTTCCGGGTGTCTGTTTTCGGACGTCCGGACTCAGAAAAATACAACCAAGTAGTCGATTTCCATCGTTTTCACGCGCTGAGTCCAAATCCGATGTCCATTTTGCCCAATTCCATTTCTAAAATTCGGTGGGGCATCCAAATACACTCGTGATCTATTTTTCACACTGAGTCCATCACTTGTGTCCAATTTGCGCATAAACACCTCCAATACTCAACATAAGCCTCCAGAAGCTGTTGATCCAACAGTAATCCTATTGCGGGGATTCAGGTCCTCACAGAATTTCTTCTAGATTGATCCCTAAAATTTGATGAACATCATGCTGAAATTAGTGTTCTATTTTTGGACGGCATGTGTGGGATCTTGGTGTAAGTCAATTAAAAAGGGTTTAAGAAGGATTTTTGATGTTTGGGAAAGACTTATTTGATTAAGGACACATTGTTATTGCTGTTTGGAACCTCCCTTGGGCATGTTTAATGCAGAATTTTTATTCCCTTAATCACCTTGGACTATGCTGAAATTCTGGAATTTATTCGTGCAGCGCCCGTTGTTTTGGCGATTGCGTCCAATCCAGGAGTCGGATTTGAGTGATTTCTGCGGCATTGTTTTCCTGAGGAGTCGAGAATTCTACACACCGAAATTCAGCAAGATCGGGCTTTGGATCTATAGTTTTCAGGTGGGTTGTTTTTGTCTCCAAAAGCGGCAGACGGTTCTCTAATTCTAAATGTTAGTAAGCATGCATGTTAAATGTACAATTTGTATGTGGGAATGTAAGCATGAGGATTGATCTAAGTTATGATGATTGATGCTTACTTGAGTATTGTACATGTTTTATGGGTTTAAGAACTTGCATGTGGTAATGTTCACCTAATGTGAATGAGATCTGCGTGGTGGTTATGTATATCCTAATTGGGAGCATGTTTATGGTGGATGAAGTTCATATGGATTGTTATTAGAGATTATGTTGATGCAATATACTCTATTGATGTTTAAGTTAGTATCTTGCATGATAGAATCAATTGATTGTTTATCACTCTTATAAATGCTATTATGGAACCTTGACTAACACCCCGTCATATGTTGCATGTCTAAACCAGACTAGTAGAGGACCCTAACTTGGGCTAGGTTATTTATACTTTAGACACTCCCACACTTTTATCTGCTTTTCCTGGATATAGAGTTTTCCTCGCCCGGGGCCGAGCTGTCGGATTTTGTGGGAAGCATTGACACTCGTGCCTGGGGGCCGAGTGGAGTCTGGTAGCTGAGGCTAGATCAGGGTTAGTGTCGGGAGCCATTCGGGTCGACGGTGGTCCCGGGTCGTCGAGTATTCTCCGACTAGTGTCATTGGCACTGTGTTCATAGTAGTGTTGAGCTGGTGATAGCAGGACCTTGAACCCAGACTGTTTTTGGACACACACATGATTTCAATAAACCAATGTTCTCCTTCCGAATTTCAAAGTGTCGCTGGAGCCTATTCTTGTTTAATTGGGTGAAGGCATTGGCCTTTCGGGGTTTGGAAAATAAAACTTGTTTTAACTAATTTTTTCTTAAAGAGTTAAAATATATTAAATTGGGTTTCTCAAATCAAAATGATTTTTGGTAATAATTTTTTCTTACAAATTTTCTCACCCGAGAGGGTTCGAGTGATCTGGATTCTAAGGGTTGTATTCACATTTGGGTCGAGAGCTATGAGAAGTTGTACCTGGAACTTATTCTTGTTTGATTTGGGTTCTAGGTGCTAGTCTCCCGAAACTTTCAGACCCTGATTGGTTCATTCCAGATGTTTTATCAGATGGAGCTGATTTTCCCGAACTGTAAGGGGTCGAGAATTTCGAAAGGTTAAGCCTGGAACTTATTCTTGTTCGATTGGGGTTCTAGGCACCAGCCTATCGAGATTCTCGGACCCTTGCTATGTCAGTCGGTTCTTTCTCGTTTGTGAGTTGGGTGTTCTGTTTTGGGAACCGTTTGGGTTGACGGTAGTCTCGAGCCGTTGAGTGTTTTCGGCTGATGTTGTTAGTGTTGAGCTATTGTTTCCGATCTGATTGATCGTGGATTTGGACTATAGCCTGCATGAGCCATATTGAGCTCGACATAAATGCGCGGATACTTTCCTCGGTGGGGTCGCTCCTCTCGAGTGCCGCTCCAGAGCTAGGCCTGTTACTTATCTTTTGCAGCATGTCAACGCAGTCCGAGTGGGGACTACCTACGTAATTCCTGACCCAGTGCGGATATGTGGTTATAGGGTAGGCGCGGGTTTGACTGAACCCTATGTGGCAGTTAGTGTGATTGGGTTGATTTAGTTACTCGGTTATAGTAGATGCATATTTTTTATCTGTATCACCCATTGAGCATTCTTAGATAGAGCCATGGTAGCTGTAGAGTTATTTTCAGCTTTTCGTTTTTAGTATGCTGCATTAGTTATCTTATGCCTCTAGTAGACTTAGTGGGCAGACCGTTGGTCTTGAAGACGGTACCCACTGAGAACTACTGTAGGATGTAGTTCTCACACCCTCTATCGGTGACAGTTTTGCAGAGGCTTTCCCCGCGTTCCTGCTATACCTGGCATGACGGACCGAGAACAAGGAGTCACGAGATAGATCCCTACCAGTGTATGTGGTGTCCCGGGCCCCGTGTGTCTTGACTGTGTGGTCGGCAGTGAGAAAGCACCTATTTTTGGTGTATCGAGTGCGCTGTGCGTCAAACGGACGCCAAAAAAGACTCAGCGCGCGAAAACAGTAAAAAATAGCTATTTTCAAACTTTTCGGGCTATTGGGCCAATTTTGGAGTGGGTCGGTCCACGGCCCACTTGCGCGTGCACCGGGACCAGCGAGGAGGTGGGCATGGACGCGTGGCGAGCTGCGGTTGGGTGGACGTGCGCGCGCGGCTGACCCGGCGCGGTCAGCGCGGCGCACGTCGCCTTTCCACGTGGTGTCGCGTGATTGGGCCACGCCCACCCGCTCCGCCAGCCTGGCACGCCACGCGGCGCCACGCGATTGGTCGACGCCAACCGCCCCGCGGAGCGGGCCACGTGGCGCCATCCGGGCATTTCGGGCGCTGCTCGATCGGCCGCCGCGTGTCCTTTTTGGGGGTTCGAATGATTCGGGCGCCCAAAAAAAAGGGCCCGAATCCGAAAATCCTCTTTTGGAATTTTGGCTATAAATAGCCCTCTTGGGGCAGCATTTGTGGGGATTTAGAGAAATTTTTTTGAGGCCTCCTTCGATAGAGACCTTTCTCGACGACTCTTCTTCGATATTTGGCATCCCGGAGGATTTTTAGACTCCGTTTCATATTTCTCCTCCCCGACTTCACGAGCTTCGACGCTTCTTTGACAACGATCTTTTCCGTTGACTTTTCGTCCACGGGCTCTCCCGAGCTGGATTTTTGGAGTTTTTAGCCGATTTTTGGTTCTGGATCTTCACGACAGGTAGGCCTTCAATTTTGGTACACATCGTTCTTCTCTGTTTTGAGTTTTTATGAGAGTTCTCATAGCATCTTTAGACCCCATTTTGTGTTGTGGTTTTTCTGGACAGCGGGGGAGTTTTTATGCTTTTTCTCAGCCGTTTGTTGGCGAGCCCGGGTCGTAGTTTTGACCCCGGGGCGTGACAGTATAGTTCATTTTGGTGAGATAGATGTACCATCCCGGATTGTGGGATTTCATTGTACACTGATGTATTATTGTTTTAGTTTACCTCCCTTTTTGGATTCATAAATGATGTATATGAAGATTTTTATTTATACTATCCCTATGTATCAGATTATATATTATTTATATTTGGGAGATGGATCTTCTTCTTCTTCTTTCATCCTCTACTTTCTTTTTAGTTACTATTGTTAAGAATTTTGTGTTGGCGTATTTCGTGAAGTGTTTTGAGTCTTGAAGATTGAAGATGAAGAATTGTGGATCATATACATCAATCTCAAGAAGAATGAATTCAAAAGGATCAGATACGTTTAACTAAATAATTTTGGTGATCCGAATACATTCTAGTAGTTTAGAAACACTTGGAATATTCTTTATTGCATAAAAATAAAAAACTGGACAATTTGAGTGTTCAGGATCCGGATCAGGGCATTCCAGTCCGGACCCCGAACATAGTTGTGTTCATGCGGAATTTCAGTCCGGAATAGTCCCCAGTCAGTCCGGACCCCGAACTATGTGTTTGCTGAAATCGCATGAACAATCCGGATTAGGAAATTCCAGTCTGGACCCCGAACTGTTTTTTCAGGAAATTTGCTGAAAAAAGACGACAGTCCAGATCAGCCAAATCCAGTCCGGACCGCCGTGCGGAAAAAAGTTTGTTAAGTCAGTTTTTGATGCTTATCTCTTTCCAAAGGTTTCTAACCTATAAATAAATCCTAATTTCACATCTAGGGTAACCGAAGGTAACCGAAAAAAATATAAAAAATCCACATATATAGAGAAGAAAGGAAAACATGATCTAATCTATGTTTCTTCGTCTATATTGTTCAATTTGATTTTAGGATTTCCAAACTCTTATTTCTTGTAGAATCAAATTGAAGAATACTTAGATGGTGTTTTCTTATTTATCTTTGATCTAAGTATTCGGCGGATTATCATCACCAAGAAAACAACGATTTTCCAAAATCGGCGCGTAGATTCGCGTGGCCTTTTGGATTCAAGGTGCTACCGCTCTCGTGGATTCGGAGTGAGGTACGTTCGTGTGATTGATACATGCTACATTGGTGAAGACCATGAGGTAAGTTCGTGTGATCGATACGTGCTACATTGGTGAAGACCATGGATTCGGTTGGACGTCGTGGATTCGACGTTGGACGCAAATCGTGGATTCGAGACGCGTTGTGGAGCGAGCGGAGAAGATCTACTTGGAGCGTATGGAAAAGGTTGAGTCGTAGGGTTACGGTAAATCACCTTGTACGTGTTTAATTTTAGTAGATTTCGCCGTGTTATCGGTCTCGTGGTTTTTTATTCTTGTGATGGAGTTTTCCACGTAAAATCTTGCGTACTTTATTTATTTTCCGCATTGGGTTATTTTTCACGCAACGATTTGGTGTGTTTATTGTTTACACCTATTCACCCCCCCTCTAGGTGATTTTTCCCCTATTCAGATCCATTATTAACATAACCCACAAGTGGTATCAGAGCGGGAATAGGGTTGTAAACAATGGTTGAAGGTGGAAACATCAATAGACCACCGTTCTTCGATGTAATAAATTATGCATATTGGAAAGTACGCATGAAAGCGTTTTTAATTTCCATCGATGAACGGGTTTGGCAATCAATTGAGTTTGGATGGTCATATCCTACTGAGATTATTGTCGATGTTGTCACCATCAAACCTAGGTCGAAGTGAACTAAGGAAGAAATTGATGCATCTTCTTACAACGGCAAGGGAATTAACGCATTATTTAATGTCTTGTCACAAACCGAGTTCTCTCGCATGTCGGCATGTGAGACCGCGAAAGAAATCTTGGATACTCTACAAGTTACACATGAGGGTACAAGTTTAGTAAAGATTCAAAAACTGCAAATGCTTACGAGCAAATTTGATTCAATTCATATGGTAGAAAATGAATCTTTCACAGATTATTATACACGATTGCAAGATATCGTAAATACATGTGCTAACTTGGGAGAGAAAATTCCAGAATCTAAAGTTGTAAGAAAGATTTTAAGAACTCTTCCTAAAAGATTTCGCCCTAAGGTCGCAGCCATTGAAACAGTAAAACACCCCGACGAAATCAAAGTAGAAGAATTAGTTGGTGCACTTCAAACATATGAAATGACCTTTCCTACTAACTATTCTTCTGGAAAGCCTTCCTCTTTTTTTAAGTCTTCAGGTTTTGCATTGAAATCAACAAAAGAAGAAGACGCGGATTCGAGGAGTTAGAACTCGGAGACAGATTGAATGTGGAGTCGTATGCTACGTCTCCATGGTTGAACCAAGGAACATTGATGAAGCTCTTCAAGATGACTATTGGATTGAAGTAATGCAAGAAGAGCTCAATCAGTTTGAAATGAACAAAGTCTGGGAATTAACGAAGCCCCCGAAGCAACAAAACATAATCGGTACAAAATAGATTTTTAAGAATAAGAAAAATAAAGATGGTACCGTTATTCGGAACAAAGCACGTCTAGTTGCTCAGGGCTATTCACAAGTTGAAGGTATAGACTTTGATGAGACTTTCGCCCCGGTTGCTCGTCTTGAGTCCATTCGTATACTTTTCGCAATTGCTTGTCATTTTAAAATAAAACTTTTTCAAATGGATGTTAAGAGCGCATTTTTAAATGGTTTTCTAAATGAGGAAGTTTATGTTGCTCAACCGAAAGGTTTCATTAATCATAAACTACCTAACCATATTTTTCGATTGAAAAAGGCTCTTTACGGTCTAAAACAAGCACCGCGAGCATGGTATGAAAGATTAGCAAAGCACCTTTTGGAAAAGGGCTATACTCGAGGGGGAGCCGATCGGACACTCTTTGTGAAGTACTTTCAGGATAATTTTATTATAGCACAAATATATGTGGATGACATCGTGTTTGGTGCTACGAGGAATAATGATGCTTCAAAATTCGCCGAAACAATGAAAAGCGAATTTGAGATGTCCATGATGGGCGAGCTTACGTATTTTCTTGGATTGCAAGTTAAGCAAAGTGAAGATGGCATTCATTTATGTCAATCCAAGTATGCGAAGGAGTTGGTCAAGAAATTTCGATTGGATAATTCTAAAGGATTTTCGACTCCTATGGGAACTAGCAATAAGGGATTTGGAAGTGAGTCTCACGGAGAAAGTGTAGACGAGAAACTTTATCGAAGCATGATTGGAAGTCTACTCTACCTTACGGCTAGTCGCTCGGATATTTCCTTCAGTGTTGGGATTTGCGCGAGATATCAATCAGCACCGTAGGAAATTCACCTGAAAGTGGTGAAAAGGATCATCTGGTACGTCAAAGGTACAATAAATTTTGGAATTTGGTATTCTATGGGCACATCTCTTGATATAATAGGATATTCGGATGCTGATTGGGTTGGATCAATGGATGATCGAAAGAGCACGAGCGGTGCATGTTTTTACCTTGGCCATTGTCTTGTTGCATGGCATAGTAAAAAGCAAAACTGCATTGCTCTCTCTACTGCCGAGGCGGAATACATTTCAGCGGGAAGTTGTTCGACTCAATTGATTTGAATGAGAAGTGTGTTGAGCGACTTTCGCATTCCTGCGACTTCGGTAACAATTCTTTGTGACAACACTAGTGCCATTAATATTTCTAAAAATCCTGTGTTGCACTCAAGAACAAAACACATTGAACTTAGATATCATTTTCTTAGAGAGCTAGTTGAATCAAACACTTTACAAATTTCTTATGTTTCAACTGAAGATCAATTAGCCGATATTTTGACAAAACCTTTGGATCAAAAATATTTTATTCATTTGCGTAAAGCAATTGGAATGCTTTCTTTGAAATAATAATTTTTGAACCATTGTTTAGGTTAGGTTTGTTTTGTGTTTTGTGTTCTTTTTGTTTGTACATAGAACATTAACTGAGTATTAGTATAATTGACTTTAATTGCAATTTTTTATGTTTTGAGAAATTTATTATGATTTGGATATCATTATAACTCTCTTGATGCATTGATCATTTATATCAATTATTTCATCTTTTTTTTATCAAAGTCAATTCCTCTCTCAGTGATCTCTTGGTATAGTTTTTATCTTATTTGATAATTGAGTTAAGTATGAACATGAGATCAATAATTGGTTGAATACTTAATATTTTACATAATTGATAGCCAATTGAGGGGGAGTATTATTTATTGTTTCATGCTCAAAAGATGTGAAAAGAGTTACATCCCTTAGTGGAGTGTGAAAACTACCACCACATGGAGGAAAGAGCTACCACCTCGGTCGTCCGAGTACTATGTGCAGCTACCACATGTTACCAAGCATGGTGTTTCTTGTTTGATAAAATGATTTTTGGAATGCTTGACCCTGTCAAATTCCAAGGTTGGTATAAGATGGGATTTCAAATTGAAAGATGCTCAAAGAGCCACTCCCTAGACATATTGACTAGATAGCATTATCTAATTTATTTGGGATTTCAAACATCTATCGATCTTTGTGTTTCATTTTCTTTGCTTAATTGATGATTTGATAAACACATTACTCATTAGATCGTGATTAATGTTTAGAACTTGCTCAACTTTAGAGGTTATAACTTTTATAAATTTTCGTTTCATTGTTCAAGTATTAATGATAGATTTAGCATAATCTATTTCTTTTGATGTGAAACGACACTTTTTGTTTAAAGTTGATATACAAAAATGCATACATACTTTTTCTGGATTTTTTAGAATTTTTACAAATTTTTCTGAAGAAAAGTTGCAGGCAGTCCAGACTGGATTGTTCGGTCCGGATCCCGAACGATGGGATTTCCTGCACGAAGCCGATCCGGACTGAACTTCTGACCCGATCCAGACCGCGCCTAGGTTTTAATAGAAACGAAGGGTTTTTCGAATTCTATTCTTTCTAAAATTTTGTTTCTAGCTTCTTAGAGTTTCTCTCTCTAGACCCGAGGAGATTTGGATCATTTGCAACTAGTTTTCACTCGATCCAAGTAAGTTCTTATGATCAAAACTCTTGTTTTCACTGTTTTTGCTTAGGCTCATCAAAACGTGAGGGATTTCATGGTATAATCTCACTTTTACACGGTTTTTGATCAAATTTTCTTTGAAATAAGAACTCTGGACACCTTAGATTTGTTTCTATGCCTTGTATTCATTTGATTAAAGGATTTTTGGGCTTCGATTTTCGAAAATTCGGTTTTGAGGCAAATTTTAGGAATTTTTGAAAATCATTGGATTGATCTATTTTAATTTTTTTTTTTGCAAATCTATCTTGATTCCTAGTCTCTATACATGATAAAGATTGTTTGGGTATGATTTTTCAAAATTTTGAAATTAAACAATTCTTTTCCATGTTTTTGAGTTCTTGCTCACTGGTTGATCTTTAAAAAATTTTCAAATGGCATTTGCTTGGTTGATTGTGTTCATCACGACAATGGTCAGCACTCGCGTGACCAACAAACTTATGCGAGCAAGAAAAGATAAAGGAGAACCAGAGCTCGTGCCATTGGACGGCTCCGAGACAGAATCGGAAGATTGGGAAAAGATGGTCGAAGGAGTAAAAGTAATTGCTGAAGCAAAGGCATCTTCTGCGTCAAAGGGCAAAGCCCCAGTTCCTGAAAAGGCGAAGACTCCGCCTACTGCCGCCGAGAAAGGGAAAGCTCCCATGCAATCAATTTCCATGAAAAGAAAGAGTGTTGCAAGGAAGAGAGGTCGATCTCGTGGAATTGAGATTGAAGAGCCACTTGCGAGTGGGCCACCTCCACAGGTTTTTGTTCATATTAGAACAGAAAGGATGAAAGATTTTGAGAAACGAGAATGCATAGGTGAGAGACATGTAAATGTCGCAGCTCTCAGGGAACGCTCTGCAGCATTTGGAACCCTGTTTGATCAAGCACGACTTGCACAAGTCTGCAAATTTTCTGAAACTTCGGGATATTGTCTCCATCTTGTTACGACTTTCTACATGTGTGCTACGCATCTTCAAGATCATAAGGACAGACCTAGAGAATTCAACACAACGGTCCGGAACACCAAGCTCACGATCACTCCTAAACTGATTGGAGAAGTGCTAGGTATGAGAGCCCAAACCGAAGGGACTCATTACATGAAGGGACATGCTATGACAAATACAACTTGGAGGACGGTTGTTGATGGAATTTGCATGCCGGATACCCGGTCTGCAGGAAACTCAGTTCTTTCAAAAGAACTTCGACCGGAGTACAGATTTTTGAACTTCATTGTTTGCTATAACATTTTGCCAAACATGCAAATAAAGGTTCTTCGTTGGGATAGAATGTTATTTCTATATTTACTTGGACACCCCGAAGCTTCTTTGGGATCAAATTTCAACATTCCATATCTTATCTGGTCAAGGATGACGAGATATGTTGAAAATGCTCATCCTACCGAGCGACTTTCATTCCCGTTGATTATAATGCGGATTTTGAGAAAGTTTGATGTCGATATTCGTTTATCAACTTATATGCATAGTCTGGGAACTATCAATGATTCTACAATTGTAAAGTCTCTCTCGAGTCAACCGGATGAGACCCCAACCCTGCCAAGGAGCAAAAGAACAGCAACACCAACAGCAGCAGCACAAGCAGCAACAACGGCAATAGCAAGAGCAGCAGCAACAACTTATACCTCAAAGGATGAAGCCTCTGTCACATCAATTTACCGAGAGCAACAACAATTATCGTCGGAACAAGAGCGAATGTCGATTGAACAAGTTCGGATTTTTACGGAACTTACACAAATTACTGCCACCCAAGCCAACACGAAGAAAAAGTTTAAATCTTTTGCCAAATTGGTCAAAAAGATTTTTACTAAACTTGGTTGCAGTGACTCCGACGACACCGACTCGGGTTGATGTTTTTGTTTTCAATGTTTGTTCTAATGATTTCTTTTGCAGGTTCTTTGTGATGACCCGGATCTTCGTAGTTATTACAGTGCGATCGACATCTTGTGGAGGCCTATTTCTGTTGATAGTGTTGGTTTCGCGCAAATCGGACCCAATAAATGGACTCAGTGTGAGAAATGGATCAACATTGCCTAATTGGGAGTTTCGTCGAAAAATAGAAGTGGTTCTATGTAAAACGGACACCGTATTTGGATTCAGCGCGGAAAAACGATGGAAATCCGCTATTTACATGTATTTTTCTGAGTCCGGACGCGCGAAAACGGACAACCGAAAGTTTACGGTGTTTTTTGGGTGCATGGTGGACCGGTGGACCGGAGGTGTGCCACGTGGCGGCTTCCCGTTGGTTCCGTATGCCACGTGGCAGGAGAGGAGGTGCGGTGCAACGAGCCCGACCCACGCAGCAGGCGCGGGCAGGTTGGGCAACAGCGGGCAGCGGCGTGGGCAGTATCGGGCGCGGGCGGATAAGGCGCCGCCACGCGTCGCGCGCCCATTCGCGAGCGCGATCGCCCTGTCGGGGCGCGACGCATGGCGGGCATCGGGCGACTGGCGCGTGGGGGGGGCGGCCACTGGATTGCTGCCGCATGGCGGCCAGGCCGCACAGTGCCGGGCCGGCCCATTACTGTAGCAACATGGAGTGTTTTTCATGTTCTCTTCTTCTTCAATGGTTTAAATTGGGTTTTTTCCTCCATTTTGGATCTTTTGGAGAGGTTTTCTCAGGGGAGTTTTTTTAGCAGAGCTTCATCAACAATCATACTACAACACTGGATTTCTTGGGGATTTTTGAAGACCATTTTGATGATCTTCTTCACCAACCTTTGAGGACATCACCATTGCTGCTTCACAGCCTTCTCCGTCGCATTTCAGTGCAAAAATTCTCCAGGACTTATTTCTTGGACTTTTGAGCTCATTTATGGTTCTACGTTTTCACAAGAGGAAAGGCTACAATTTTTGTATTCAACTCTTCCCTTAAATCATGAGTTTTTAAAGAGTTATTGAGCTATCTTTGGGACCATTTGTTTCAGTCTGGAATCTCGGACAGTCCCTAGTGTTTTGGCTTTTTCGGGCAGTAGGATGGAAATTTTTGGATGATTTTTGTGGAAAAATTTCCAGGACTCAAAGATCGACAATATTGGTATGTATCATTTCCCCTAGATCTGTGTTTTTATTGAGGTTTATGTATGATCTTTGGAACACCTTGCTGCAGTCGTGCACAAATGGAACTTGGTGGATAGTTCAAAGTGTTTATGGGTTTTCTTCTTCATCCGAGCATGGAATTTGGAGTTCTTTAGCTCAATTTGTATCTAATCCCGACAAGGAATCCAATGGTACCTCTCTTGCTGGATTTGGAGCTCATTTAATTAGGTAACATTAACAATTTTCCCAGTGTTGTTAAAAGGTTTACTGCAGTCCCTGTTTTAGTTTTTGATTTGAGCAATGCACCTTGGAATGCAAATATCTTTGGGAATATTGGGTCTTTTTCGGAAATTCAAGTTGGGACTTCTTATTAACTTCAAGGTGAGCAAATTCTCTTTTGTGATATGTGGATTATTCCCTTTGGAAAAGCCTCTAATTAAGCTTGGAAGTTCTAGCAAGTTTATGTTAGCAGTTTTTGGACAGCATTGTGATATTTGCTTCACTTGAATTTTAAGGAAAATTAATGATAGATTTTGAAGACTTTGAGATGTTTGTATGGAAGAGGACATCTTTGTTTTACTGTTGAAGACTTCATTTTTGAGGTATTTGAGGTTGCACATACTTTTTATTTAGCCTCGTTGCACTTGCTGAAATTCCGGAATTTGATTGCGCAGCGTGCATTGTTTCAGTGATTGCGCCCAATTCGTGTGGCGGATTTGGATGATTTTCACGGCATCAGACTCCTGAGAGGATAAGGATTACTCACACCAAATTTCAGCTAGCTCGGGCAGTGGATCGTCAGGTTTCAGGTGGGTTGTTGTGCTTCTCCGAAAATGACGATTTACCCACTTGAGCTATTGATTTCCCTCATGACATGGTTGATTATTGTTCTCTTCTCCTTGGTGAATCATGCTTGAATATCCATGTTTATAATGAGTTGATTGATCCTTGGTTTGTACATGAGTGCATGATTAGTTTGGTTGATGCTACACTATCTCATATGAAGTTGAATATTAAGCGATCATCCGTAAACCTATGCTATGTGGGAGTAATTGAAAAATTGGTCTTTAGCCTACACTTTGTGAGAATGAATGGTTAACATAATTATGTAAGAACTATTGTGGTGGTTATGTGTGAATGGTTAACATAATTATGTAAGAATTATTGTGGTGGTTATGTGTGAATGGTTAACATGATTATGTGAGAATGATTGTGGTGGTTATGTGTGAATGGTTAACATGATTTTGTGAGAATGATTGTGATGGTTATGAATGAATGGTTAATATGGTTATGTGTGGGAGGTTATTTGTCACGCTCCGAGTCCGCCAATTTGTACGGTTCGGGCACGCCAACAGACCCGCCAATCGAGTAAGACCTGTTTCTACCCGAAAGGAATGGTAACATCCATAATAATACAACCAGTGTATGCGGAAGCTGTATATCAGAGCACTAAAAATCACTATAAATTTAAAACTTTCATTCAATAACGAATAGTTAATGCGGAAATGAAAGCATACAGGAGTGAACCATAAATTAAACTTACTACACTTTACATTTCTGAACTTGCAAATAAAATTATTACATTTCCTTTACATAAATTCCTCACTATACAAGGTTCACTCAAGAAATACATAAATGGGATACCTCTGCTAGACCCTCTAGGTCACCATGCTGCTGGGCCCTTGCCCCTGTCGTATGCCTCGCTGTCTGCATCTGATCCGTCTCGACCGCTGCATCCATTCCCGAACCTGTGGGGGGAGTCACCCAAGGGGTGTGAGAACTTCATCTGAGTTCCCTGGGTTCAACCACCGAGAAAAAGTGTCCTACACCACTTGGTCCAATGGAAGCAATAATAATAGTGCTAGGAAACTAAATCCTCAATATCAAAATGCAGCTATGCAATATAACATATCACTACACTATCTGTGTATAACCATCTACCCAGCACTACTCTGTCTAGCCACACTAGGCTGCTAAGCACCAACTCGGCCACTATGCCGCTGAATACAGGGTCCAACTAACCCGGCCACCTTGGCCACTCTATTTTTCTTTATTCTTTAGATTCTGGTGCTTTAGTTCAAGTTAACCCTCGGAAATTCTTATCCAACGGGCCCGAGCCCGGTAGTCTTGCTACCATAAGATAAGATTTCTAAGGTTGCCGATAACACCCGCAAGTGTTACCCCGCCCAACGGGGAACTTGTCATACGGGTCACTGCCCGGGAGAGGGACACTGCCCATGGCTCCGACAAGATCTACGTTTCACCCCCGAAGGTACGCCCATTTTATCTTTTTATATTTTCTTTCTTTTCTTTCTACTTTAGTTCTTAGCCTCTTTGCCTTTGAACACTTGCTTTCCTTTCTTATTCAGGCTTATAGCTCCCTTTTTGCCACTGGCAAATCACTTTCTCTTTTCTTTGAGCATTTAGCTCCTTGCTTTCACTTTTAGCCATTCGAAAGTACCTCGTCCGATGGGTCACTGCCCAGGGAGTCCTGCTCCACTTGACGAGTCTCAAATTCGAAGGCGCCAATTACATTTTCTTTATGCTTTTAGCCACTTTTAGCTTGCTTTTAATCTTTGCCTTTTAGCAATAATTTTTTTCCTCTTATCCTAGGTCTTGCCATAAGGATAACTAGAGAGCCTCCTGGACTCTTAAACATTTCTCTTTTATTTCTTTAACTCAAATTGAAGTTAAAGTTATTATCCATTTGCCCATACACCCTATGATCTTCTAGGGTTATATTTGATCAACTCTTTAAACAGGGGATCTCATCCCACATTTCTGATTCCTCACTGAATCCTAGAGTTAACTAAACTCTGTTTTCCTGCTTCACCATTAACTTAGAGTTACACTGACTCTAATTCCATGTTCCACTGTTATCTTAGAATTACATTGACTCTACTTTTCTGTTTTCCCTTTCATATCTCCACACTTGATCCACCTTTTCTATCCTCCTGATTCCTTACTGAATCCTAGAGTCAACTTGACTCTATTTCCTGTCTGTGAATTTAAACTCTTCTAGCTCAACTTAGGTTCCCTTTACCTAAGTCCCATGTCATACTTGTCCTAGAGTTCCATGACTCTATGCTGACCTCTAGTTCACCTTAGGTTTCCTTACCTAAGTTCCATGTCATACTCATCCTAGAGTTCCTTGACTCTACGTTGAACACTAGTTCTCCTTAGGTTCTCTTTACCTAAGTTCCATGTCATATACACCATAGAGTTTTCTGACTCTATGTTGATCACTCTATCCAGTGTCCTTAGGTTATCACCTAAGACAATGCCACTTATCCTTCCTAGGATAACTCCTAAGTTGATGTCACTCGTCAAACCCCTAAACTAGGTTTTCTCCTAGTCTTACTACCAACAAGTTCTGTTCCCTTATATCACATGATTCCTAGGGTTGTACCATAACATGATCACAGTCATCAAGTAATTACTCATTTCTACGCATGCAATTATTTTCATATCCATCATAAAAATAATATTTATCCTCTAAGTCATTTTTGCACATGAAAATGAATTATCTCCTTTTGGCAACCGACAGTTGCATTTATCATCTGTGTCCATCTACACATACAAATTTATCCCCTATTGTGGATAAATCATAAATATCACTTTTTCTCTAAATTTCTCCACACATGCACATATATCATCTGTTATTGGCAACCAACAGTTGCTCTTTTCATCTGTGTTCCTCTAAACATGCAATCTTATTCATAATTACCTAACGCCTCTAACAGGCTACTATCATGCTTCGAATCGAAAAGCAAAGGAGCAAGGGGAGAGGTCACCCAATTTCGGCAGAATTCCCCACCTTGTAGTGTACCCAATTGCTTGTAGACACTTACAATTGGTCTCCGCGCGATTCCACTTGTCTCCTCGAGCTTGCACGCAAAACGATGCACTTCTCTCGAGTCTGCACGCAAAACGGTGCACGTCCACCAAACCTGCACGCAAAACGATGCACGTCACTAAAAACCCGCACGCAAAACGGTGCGCGTCATTTTAGTCTGCACGCAAAACGGTGCGCGTTAAATCAACCGGCACGCAAAACGGTGCACGTAACTCGAATCTGCACGCAAAACGGTGCACGGTCTACTGTAGGGTTGCACGTAAAATGGTGCACGTTTTTCTAACCCTGTACGAAAAACGATGTATAATATTAGAGAGTGCACGCAAAACGATGCGCGACAACACAACCGGCACGCAAAACGATGCACGCACCTTAAATCTGCAGGCAAAACGGTGCACGTCTTTTCCAACCCTGCACGAGAAACGATGCATAATATTAGGATCGGCACGCAAAACGGTGCGCGACAACACGATCAGCACGCAAAACGGTGCACATACCTCAAATCTGCACGCAAAATGGTGCACGCCTCACTGTCGGGTTGCACGCAAAACGGTGCACATTTTTCTTGTCCTGCACGCAAATCGATACAAAATATTAGACTTTGCACGTAAAACGGTGCGCGATAACACAAGTTGCACGCGAAACGGAGCACATACCTCGGTTTGGCACGCAAAACGATGCATTTTTTTTTCAACGTTGCACGCAAAACGGTGCACGTTTTCCGAGTTTGCGTCCAAAACTGCGCATATTTTTTGAATCCGCACACAAAACGGTGCATTTCTTCCACAACTGGCACGCAAAACGAGGCGCGTCAAAACTGCCCCCGGCAGTCCGCGCAGCAAAACGGCGCAGTATAACTTGGTTTCTAACACGCAATATGGTAATGGGGTCAAATCTAAACCCAAAGAAGGCATAAAAATTATGCTAAAAATATCGTGAAAATAACGTTACCTCGTACAGTCGCGCTGTCCATCGGCTTTTTGGAACGCCTCGCGCGTTCCACGAGGTTCACGGCGCGCTCGCTTGCCCCACAAAATCCCTTTTTTTTTTTTCTTTTCTTCTCTCTCTCTCTCTCTCTCTCCCTCACTCGAAGCTCGGCTGGACAAAAATGGAAGGAGAAGAGGAAGGGTCTGCGGGGAGGAAGAAGAAGAAGAAGAAAAGAAAAAGAAAAAAAGAGAAGAGAAGGGAGAGTGGGGGGTGGCCCGTGGACCGGGTCCACGGGTCCCCCCAATGGGAACCCGCCAAATAGCGGTTCACCACGAAGAGGGGCGCGCACCGGGTCCAAGCGGCGCCCCGCGCCACGTGGCGCGCGTCCTGCGCGCCACGCAGGCGCGCACTAGCGCCAGGCGCGCCTTGCGCAGCACGCCTCCCTCGCCTCGATCCGCGCGTCACCATCACCTCGAAATTCGTTTTTGTTTCGTTTTCTGTCCATTTTTCGTCCGTTTCCGTCCAAATTTGACAGGCGGCTTCGTTTCAGCTTAATTTACCACAGAAAAATTTAAATTTTCACTTTAGGCCATTTCTGGGCCACCAAAAGCCCCGCTGTATCCAGAATCACTGGCGGACTCCATTCTCGCAATCCGGATATCCTATCAACCCGAAATTTTTACTGTGGCCTTAAAACATAATTACGAAGCTCCCCAAATTTTCTCAGAATTTTCCGACACTGTTGGCGGAGCCCGTTCTCACTATCAGGCATCCGATCAACGCGAAACTTTTTCTGTGGTCTTAAAACATATTTACGGGGCTCCCGTAATTTTCTCGGAATTTTCCGACACTGTGAATTTTCCACTAAAAATCTGGGCCCCCTTTCTCCAATAAATTGTTAGATCTCTCTATTTTAACCCGAATTGGGCCCAACTCGCGTCCAAATGTTTCTTACTTCCCCAACTTTCATAACACTAGTATTTCATACCACCTTTATTTACATTTATTTATGTGCCGAAAATTCGGTACATTACATTATCATGGTTGTAGGTGAATGATTATTATGGTTATGTGAGAGTAGCCGATTCTATTGATTCTTAACCTACAATGTGTGATGTTGGGTATAGTTGTTGATTCGTGACCTATCTATGTGAGAATAGTTAGTGGATTGATCTTTGGTCTAGCTTATGTGAGGATGAATATTGTTGTTGATCTTTGATCTAACTTATGTGAAATTGGGTATTGTTGTTGGTTACTAATTTAGCTGATGTGAGAATGACATAGACTATTGATTCTTGATTCATTCATGAAAAAGGATGGTTATTGTTGTGAGTGGAGGCTTATTCATTGGTGATACTTGATTGAATGTCCCTGTTTAAGTGATGTTAAACGATCTTTGGCATATCTATGTGTGAATGGATGGTTCATGTGAGGGTGGTTAGTGGTTTGTGTGAGAATAGTTAACTTCTTAATCTTGATCTATTTATGTGAGATTCATTCCTTACGAGATTAATGGTTGTCGGTTATCTCCTGATTCATATTATATGAAAATCGTGATGGTTACTATTCTCCCTTTATTTCCAAATGAGAAAACTTGCATACTTGTATAGACTTGATGTATGCCATGTTACATCTAACCCTTCTATGAGATTAATTATTATATTGGGATATCATGCTCTAAAAGGTGTAAGAACACTGTTAGGTGCCTTTCTTGTATTCTACATGGGGACACTTGCATGCTTGTATGGACATCTAGATAGACCATCTTTTACTGCTACACTTTCTTATTGGGACTTGACTTAAGAGAAACCATGTTGACTTTTTCTTCTTTTTATTCAGTTGCATGCTATATATTGCTCGGGTTCGAGTAGGGTTGTAGGATAGTGTAGCCGAGATTATCGAGTTTGGATTGGTTGTACCAGATTGAGGATTTGTGGGGTGTTGCGGCGATCGCGGATATTGGGCGGTTGACCGGATGCGTACTTGTGCATCAGATTGGGGATCGGGGTTTCTTTGTGGATGGGTTTTCCTACTTGAGTATAGTCGTGATCCAGTCCTGCTATATTATGATACTTGTGACAGAGATACTTTACTTGTGTGGGTCGCTCCTCTCGAGTGCCACTCCGAAGTGTGCTATTTCACCGGGCAGGTTCCGGTGGGTTATTGGGTTCGTGATATCACTTCGGCGCTATGCGTAGGCTGGCAGGCCCGATGATGATGACAGAGCAGGCAGTACCGGTCTTTATCACTTCGGCGCTATGCGTAGGCTGGCAGGCCCGATGATGATGACAGAGCAGGCAGTACCGGTCTTTACTGGTCCATTGATTGGGTTTATTCAGGCAGTCATTTTTACTGATGCATTCATATAGTAAACTTTTTGGCACTGCATTTATAGGCATGTTAGTGATAGTTCCTATTTATCAGCAGTCTTGTTTACAGCTTTACCACTTATTCCTTTTCTTGCCTCTGGTAGACTTAGTGGGTACGTCGGAGTTTGAGGATTTACCCACTGAGGGCTACTGGTTTTACTAGTAGTTCTCACACTCTCTGTTGGTGACAGTTTCGCAGAGGTTTCCCTTCTGTCCCTTCTTCAGTTGGATCGATAGATCGTGGCGAGAGAGTTGCGAGATAGATCCCTACCAGTGTTGTTTACTACAGCGGGATAGATATACCAACCCGGATTGTGGGTTTCACTGTATACTATTGTATTTTATTATTTTTTAGTTTATCTCCCATTTTGGATTCATAGATGTTGTATAGGAGAATTTTATTTGTATTTTTCTTTTAGTGGACCGGATTATTGTATTATTATTTTTGGGAGATAAATATTGTACCTTTATTTTTCAGTTGTACAGTGGTTCAGATTTTTATTACAGCAATTTTCTTCAGCTTTGATATCTGTTCTAGTTGTTAGTTGATACTTTTGCAGGTTGGACGCTTCGCCTATGCGGGATTTCCGTATAGGTGGCGGATCTGTTGGCGAGCCCGGGTCGCAGTTTCGACCCCGGGGTATGACATTCTTCATTTCAGTTCTTAATATTTTTGAACTTTGCATTACCCTCTTTTTATTTTGGCTTGTTTTCTATGACAAAAAGGGGGAGAGAACATAGAACATTGAGAACTTGAGTACTTTGAACTTTGACAGTAAGGTAAGTTGAAAACTTTGTACTCTGAGTACATGCCACTACTAACTATTCGACTAACTATTTGGGCATGTAATATTACTAACAAGTTGCTTGATAACTGACATAACTTTGAACTTGTTAATTATTGTGATATGACATTTGAACTCTTAATGATTAGATGATATGTGAATCTTTGACTGTCGACTTTCTTACATATCTAATAAATAATGTCATAAGGAGTATACGCTATATCTCTCTGATTGCTTATTGAATGTTTAAATTCTTGAGGTATCTAACGATTTCTTTTGTCAAGAATTATTTCTTTTGCAGAGAGTACAAGCGTCTAAGTCTAGAGTTTGTATTAGGAGTTTATCTCTTGTATTCATTTAATTTGGATCATTCATGTAAATTTTTGTTGTATGGTGATAGCAACAAAAATATCTTTTTAAATTTTTTAAGTGAATTTTTATTTTGTCACGAAACTGCCAAAGGGGGAGATTGTTAAGGATTTTGTGTTGGCGTATTTCGTGAAGTGTTTTGATTCTTGAAGATTGAAGATGAAGAATTGTGGATCATATACATCAATCTCAAGAAGAATGAATTCAAAAGGATCAGGTACGTTTAACTAAATAATTTTAGTGATCCGAATACATTCTAGTAGTTTAGAAACACTTGGAATATTCTTTATTGCATAAAAATAAAAAACTGGACAATTTGAGTGTTCAGGATCCGGATCAGGGCATTCCAGTCCGGACCCCGAATATAGTTGTGTGCATGCGGAATTCCAGTCCGGAACAGTCCCCAGTCAGTCCGGACCCCGAACTATGTTTTGGCTGAAATCGCATGAACAGTCCGGATCAGGAAATTCCAGTCCGGAGCCCGAACTGTTTTTTCAGGAAATTTGCTGAAAAAAGACGACAGCCCGGATAAGCCAAATCCAGTCCGGACCGCCGTGTGGGAAAATGTTTGTTAAGTCAGTTTTTTATGCTTATCTCTTTCTAAAGGTTTCTAACCTATAAATAAACCCTAATTTCACATCTAGGGTAACCGAAGGTAACCGAAAAAAAAATAAAAAATCCACATATATAGAGAAGAAAGGAAAACATGATCTAATCTATGTTTCTTCGTCTATATTGTTCAATTTAATTCTAGGGTTTCCAAACTCTTATTTCTTGTAGAATCAAATTGAAGAATACTTAGATGGTGTTTTCTTATCTATCTTTGATCTAAGTATTCGGCGGATTATCATCACCAAGAAAACAACGATTTCCCAAAATCGGCGCGTGGATTCGCGTGGCCTTGTGGATTCAAGGTGCTACCACTCTCGTGGATTCGGAGCGAGGTACGTTCGTGTGATCGATATGTGCTACATTGGTGAAGACCGTGGATTCCGTTGGACGTCGTGGATTCGACGTTGGATGCAAATCGTGGATTCGAGGCGCGTTGTGGAGCGAGCGGAGAAGATCTACTTGGAGCGTATGGAAAAGGTTGAGTCGTAGGGTTACGGTAAATCACCTTGTACGTGTTTAATCTTAGTGGATTTCGCCGTGTTATCGGTCTCGTGGTTTTTTACTCCTGTGACGGAGTTTTCCACGGAAAATCTTGCGTACTTTATTTATTTACCGCATTGGGTTATTTTTTACGCAACGATTTGGTGTGTTTATTGTTTACACCTATTCACCCCCCCTCTAGATAGTTTTTTCCATTTTCAGATCCATTATTAACATAACCCACAACTATGCCCATCCCTCGTGCTCTACCGCAGCCGCCACTGATGCCTAAACGCGCTACCCCTCCCCATCATTCTCAAATCCTACAATACCCACGTTGCCATTATCGTCCATGGCCATACCCTCGGTAGGAGCCTCACCTGCGCGATTTGTATCATATCCAAGTCTATGTCACTGCCGCCGACGTCAATGAAGGTATGGATGAGGTAAGAGAGGAGCGCGACATTGATGTGGAGGCGGTGGATAAGAGGGATAAGAGAGAGAGTGTGTGTGTGACAGCCCAACTTCCCAGGGGTCACCCATCCTAGAACTACTCTAGCTCTAGCACGCTTAACTCTCTTAACCTTTTGGGCCTTACTACCACCCAAAATGCTATAGCCGGGTCAAGAGATTTAGTCATATTATATCATTTATATATATGACTAATCCAAATTTTAGGGGTGCCACATTCTTCCCCCCTTAAGCCCTGACGTCCGCGTTAGGCTCAACGACACTTACAAGCACCAGGTGATGTGAGACTCGTCTCGCTAGCCTTAACCGACCTTGTGGGGAGCTGCACTCTACCCACAATGGTCTTGGGGAGCCTCGCTCTACCCGCTATATAAGCTTGGCTCAGCCAAGACTCATCTCACGTTTTCGGCTGGTGAATAGCTCTGATACCAACTGTGACAACCCAACTTCCCAGGGGGTCACCCATCCTAGAACTACTCTAGCTCTAGCATGCTTAACTCTCTTAACCTTTTGGGCTTTGTTACCACCAAAAATGCTATAGCCGGGTTAAGAGATTTAGTTATATTATATTATTTATATATAGGACTAATCCAAATTTCGGGGGGCCACAGAGAGAGAGAGAGAGAGAGAGAGAGAGAGAGAGAGAGAGAACGAGAGGAGAAAAAGAGTAAAGAACGGCGAGAAGAAGACAGACGAAGAGGCAGGAGAAAATTGAACAAGAGAGAAAGATGAATAAGAATATTTTATTAAAAATCCAAACCTAATCTAGATCAATTGGTCATGCTTTCATAGGAATCTCACTTATGGCTTCCACTATTTTAGTATAACTTTTTAATTAAATGATTATTATAATTCACAAGTACAGTAATTAATTCATCGGTGACAAACTGATAAGAAATTGCAACACTATTGTATATTAAAAATCATAAAAGTTTATATGTGGACAATGCATTTTTATTGTATAAAACCTCAATTTCTTTCTTATTAAGATCCTATGAACATCTTTA
Organism: Tillandsia leiboldiana; assembly: GCA_029204045.2. Taxonomy (NCBI): domain Eukaryota; kingdom Viridiplantae; phylum Streptophyta; class Magnoliopsida; order Poales; family Bromeliaceae; genus Tillandsia; species Tillandsia leiboldiana. The sequence continues at coordinate 6,250,398 of CM055067.1, read as the reverse complement.
CCCTAACTCAAAAATAGAAATTGAAGTTTGACGCTAATTCCAATCTCTTATTCCACTAGTAATTTTCATGTTTATAAAATATATATAGCTAGAATATATTAATTTTTAATCATTTATTATTAATAGTTTATATATCAATTATCCCACTTTAATAACAAAGTAAAGAGTTGATATATACTAGTTGGCCTAGATTTCATATACTTAAACTTTTAGATTGAATTGGTTCAATTAGATTTGTCATATTCTTGGGCTAATGTAGGCTTGAGCCGGGCTAAAAAATTCCTCAACAAGTGTGTTGAGATCAGAATTTTCGCCTTTTAAGAGAGTGACACGTGGCGGATACCGCCGGCCAACAGACATCAGCCGATAGAGAATGTGCCAAGAAAAGAAGACCCACGTCTCGATTAAGACCGATCTCTATCGCGTAAGAATTAATGTAGCACGCAGTGAATATCATCGGTTGAAAGCATCAGCCGACAAGAGGAGTTGCCGACAAGAAGAGCGTCACTTTAATCCAAGGTCAACTTCGGCTAAAGAAGGATATCAAACCGCCCAATCAAGCGACGAAGGAGGCGAGAGTCAAAGATGGCTTCTCGGCTATTCATGCCGAGAAGGGAAAGATCTTGGAAGGAAGGAGTGCGAGGTTTAGGCACGAATCCCACAACTAACCCAAAACGGGCAGCAACGTCTAGCTTTGGAAAGCGCCAAGGATAGTGCTCCGGCGCAACAATCAGGGGATGAACCTGGACGAAGAAGCCACTACTATCCCGATTAAGGGTTTCGGCTCAAAAGGAAGTGGTTGCTAAATATCCGATAACTTCCCCTAATTTACGCTGATAATTCAAATCGGCGGCTAATAATATGGTTCGGGATGTGTATAAATACCCGAACCATCGAAGGAAAAGGGGTCCGGTAACCTCGTAAGCCCGGTACCACGCCAGCTTCTTCATATCTAGGAGTACGTTAACTTAATTTTACTGCTTTCCTTCACCGCTTTCCTTTACTGCTTTCTTAGGAGTAGGCTTTCTTGTAATTTCTATCCCTACCTTCTCCCTTGTATCCCCTTCCCAAGCAATATAAAGTTTTAATCGGCTCATCAGTCGTGTCATTATTTTTGTCTTAAAGCTATAATCGGCTCCTTAGCCGTGTCATTATCCCTTCTATCTAGTTCGACTACTCTAAGTTGAACCCAGCAATTCCTCTCCACCTCCATAAACCCGATTCGGTTACTTTAAGCCGAACAATCGTGAGAGTTACCAGAGGAGAACCCGGCCGAGCAGTTCCTCCTCGGCCTGATCGCTTGATCTGTTGGCACGCGGCACATTCGACATCTCTGAGGGTCACTCCCAAGGGCCGATCGCGAAACCACTTTTTGGCCCTAACAAAGTGGTATCAAGCGGATAATTTGCCGATCCTAAATTACTTATTTATGATGTGGTGTGATTTTGTTAGCATATAGTTACGCAATATGATTGTTTGGTGCACTCAAAAGAATTGGATCCAAGAGGTGTCGGTTAGTCACATGGGCTCAAATAATTTATACATTCAAAATAGTTGGGCTCCAGAAGCACAAGTCAGATGCATGAACATTTACTTCATTTTCTATATGACATTATTATCATAGATGAACTAAATTACTTTACTAGACTCTCTTAGGGATGCAAATGGATCTTGGGTGGTGGACCTTTTGTTCCAATCCGCCCCGAAAGGAGCGGTGAGTGGAAGCAAAAGTAAATAAAAATATAATTGATTCTGAATCCACACTTATTCGCCAAGAAAAATAGAGCGGAAAGTAAAGATTCCATTTTTTTTCTTTGATCCGTCCCAATTTACAAAAAAATCATAAAAAATTAGGTCTCGTCCTGCCCCAACCCTAAATGGAGTAGTAAGTGGTAATGGAGCAGTAAGTGGTGGCAATATATAGAATAAAAATTAATCCATTCTGAATCCTCTCCGAGCCGCCAAAAAAAAAGGACAAGAAATAGATGAACGCTTTTGGCTCTCGATCCACCCCATTTGCATCCCTTGGCTCTTTCCTATCAAACCAAAGAAAGGCTTAAATCTGTAAGTTTGTGCTCAGTTGCTTGTACCAACATTTACTCCTATACTTCTTTTTCAACATGGAACTTATTTAACATGGATCTTTTCAAACATGTGTCCATCAAAGTTTTACTCTAATTATTATTTCATATGGAACATTTATTTTATGTGTGACTTCCTAAAAACTAGAAGCAAAAAGACTACATGTTGGAATTTCTATTTTGGAGGATTAAAAGCTTGTACAATATTTTATCCAATAACATTGTATCGTTAAGGCAAGCTCTTGGTGAACTTAAAACTTTACATAGAAGGATGAGAAAGCCTTTCTTGTGGAAATAAGTACTTCATGTGGAAATAATAATATACAATTAAATATTTCTATCTTACACAAAAAATGCAAGAATAAAATTTTTCTTTGCATCATTTTAATTTGAAATTATTATTTTATCGATTAAATCTTTATCAACAAAAATGACTTCATGAAATCGATTATGTCGATCATCATTGCTACATGTTTTTGAAACTATTGCTCTTTATGGACAATTAATAAGTTGGTGTGTACGATGAAGAAAATTTCGATTGGTTATTGTTGGGGCCGAAAATGTCGTGCTGACCGTTGAGCGGGTTCGGTCATCGATCGGCCCCGGGTTGGTTGACCCTCTAGATGTGATGCATCGCGTGCCAATAGATCAAGTAATCGGGCCGAGGAGGGATCCGCTCGGCCAGATTCTTCTCAACCAAACTCTCGCGACCGTCTGACTTAGATTAGCCGAATCGGGATATGGAGGGAGAGAAAGAGAGAGTTCGGCCTAGATTAGCCGAATCGGGGTATAGAGATAGAAATTTGACACGGCTAAGGAGCCGATTAGAAATTTGTATTGATTGAAGTGGGGGTTACAAGAGTAACATGTAGCCAATTATAGGTTACTCTACTCCTAAGAAATGCGGTAAATGCATATATAAAAGATATGAAGAAGCAGGGGGATGGTCCTGACTTACGAGGTTGCAGGACCCCTTCTCATTCGATGGTTTGCTTATTTATACATTTACGAATCATGTGTATAACTGCCGGTTTTAGAAATCGATGTGATCTAAGGGGAATCGTTGTAACTTCCTCAACTACTTCCTTTTGAGTCGATTCTTCTCAATAGGATAGTAGTTGTTTTTCGTCTAGGTTCATCCCCTAATCGTCACGCCGAGGTGTGATCTTCGGCGCTTTCCAATGCTGGGCGCCGCTTGCTATTCCGGAATTAGTTACGAGATTCGCACCCAAATATCGCATTCCTTTCTTTTGGAGTCTTTCCTTCTGCGGCTTTGAGCAGCCGAGAGTTGACCTGACTTCGCCTCTTCCGTCGCTCGACTGAGGCGGTCCGATGTTTGTCTTCAGCCGAGAATAATCCTGGATGAGACGATAATCCTCTTGTTGACCTCTTCTCCTATCGGCTGATGCCTTTAGCTGATGGCGTATGTCGTGTGCCGCTCTCTCACGTGACTGAGATCGGTCTTAGTCAAGAAGCGGGTCCCTCTTTGTTGACTCATTTTTCTATCGGCTGATGTCTTTAGTCGAAGGTATATGCCATGTGTCACTTCCTTGAGTGGCAAAAATTTTGGTCTCAACAATACCCCCTCGGCAATCGCCTGACATGCCGTTCGGGCGATTGTCGAAGTTGAGTCAAAGTCCTGGCGTGCATTCATTGAATGCGAAGCGTTTCTTGATTTCTTCCTCGGCCTTGTTGGCTGAGCCCTCGGCCCATGTCGCAATAGCCGAGGTTATTTTGTCGCCAACTTATTATGTCGCCAACTTATTATGTTGGCCCTTTTTTCGGAGGCCCCGACACGGCCTAGCCTATTGGCCCCCCACGCCAGTTGATTCAGGCTGAGGGCCTCTCACCTGCCGTTATTCGGCTGGTCCTCCTTAGTCACCCGGATGAAGGAGGCTCCGTCCGGGTCTATGTCAACCGACATGTTGTCGGTCCGCGTCTTCTTTTTCTCGGCCTCTATTTTGGCTGAAGATGGGGTCAGGACCTCTTCATCGTCCCTTGGTGGCCATCTTCCACGCCGGGCCACCCTTCCGAGGCCCCGCTTGATGGGTCACTCGGTTTCTTCTGGCTCGTTAGTCACTTGTTGGTTGCACCTCACCACGGCCTCTAAGGCCTTCAGTCAAGCGTCCAGTCCTAGCTGGATGGCTTTATCCGGCGGCCTGATCGCCATCGATTGGATTATCGGTGTCTTCTTCTGAGGCGGCATGGGTGAGTCTCCCGCCTTTTGGTTATGGCGCATCAGCGCAACAGAGAGCCGATGCATAGGTCGTTCTCGCCTCGGGTTCGGCCGCGGCCACTAGGCCGTGACGCCGTTACTGCGAGCATCGACCTCTAACCTTTGCATTCGACACTTCTGCGTCTTTGACATGACCAGCCCATCTCAATGGGCCGGTCCTGTAGATGTGAACCACTGTTCCACCGGCACGTCTGCCGGTGGGTCCATCTTCCTCAGATACTCCCTGAGGATCTCCTTTCTTTACCATGGCTTCGACCATGGTTGGATTCTGAGTTCCTAAGCCAGCTGAATGCCTAGGGTCTCCACTTCTCCTCTTTAGTGAGCCAAGAGAAGTCTGCTTTGGGAGGCGGAAGGGCTTCCTCTGCCCCCAACGCCCTACGATAGGGAGGCGAAGGAACCGAGGGTTCCCGTCGGGAGTGGCCGGCTGGGTCCTTCTGTGCCCTTACCGGCCCGAGCCTCTGGTGGGGCCTGATTCATTCTGGGCATTGTGAGGGCCCATACGCTGGTCTTCCTTCTGCCTGTTGGCCGAAGGGTCTTCAGGGTGCCCCCTAGACTCGACTTTCGTTATAGTCGCGGTGGAGACCCTGCTGCTGCTGTGGGGCTTATGGCCCCTCGTGGTCGACTGAGTTCTGCCTTGGCCTGACACAGCCGTAGGATTTCTGCAAGATCCTCTGGATGGGCGGGTGATGCTATTATGTCTTGTCCTCTTCTCCAGAGGACTACTCGTTGGACCCTTCGACCGAACTTGGGCTCGGCCGGTGGTCGTGGTGGTCCATGCCCGTGCCGGGGCCGATGAAGGCGAACCATTTCTTCGCCTCCTCATGTACGTCGGTGAAGAGGACGTCCCAATCTTCATTAGTCATTTCAGCCATGCATCGGATGTGGAGCCGAAACATGTTTCATGCCGATTTACTCTTCGCGGGGGACTCGGGCCCCTACATCGGCATCTTCCCTTTGGGGTCGACCATATTTACCAGCGAAGGAAAGGGGTTAGTATCGACCTCCATGTCTTTCTTTTCTTGGTCAGCAAAAATGAGCCGACCCTTATTAACTTCTTTTTGTATATGTTTCTTAAAGGCGAAGCATTCGCCTGTTCGGTGGCTCCAGGAATGGTGCCACTTGCAATACTTCCGCCTCCTGAGCTCCTCGTACGGAGGGATTGACTGCCTCTCCTGGAGCTTGATTCGGTCGTCCTTATGCAACCATTCGAATATTTGATCGGTCTTGGATGTGTCGAATGTGAAGGCATTAGCCGACACCTGAGCCTTGAATTCTCGGGCCTTATTCAGCTTGAGGATATGGCAAGCATAGGGTTCGCGTCTCAATATTATTTCAGCCGTGCATACTTCGGCCTCTTCGGCCGAAGATTCATCTTCACTTCGCTCGACTCTTCGTGAGCCGAGCTACGTTCCACGAAGGAGATATTGTCCGCGACCCCATTTTGGCCGCTCCTTTTTATTATCTTCCTGGAATTGCTCATATTGAGCAACCCGCACCCCTAAATCGAAGAGATTGGGGAAATGTTGACCCTCGAAATGGTCGTAGATCTTGAAGTGGAGGCCGTTGAAAGCTAATTTTGTAAACTCGGCCTCTGGCATATAACAAAGCATCGATTCCTTGCCGTCTTAAAACGGTTGAGGTATCCCTTTCTTCGGCATTCTACCGATATGATGCTAGATCGGCAATTGATAGCTCAGGCACGACCCGATAGAATTTCTCATGGAACTTTGCCTCGAGCTCGTCCCAATCCCGGATGAAGTTGTGAGGCAGACTAGTGTACCATGAGAACACCGTCATGGTCAACGACGTGTTGAATAGCCTCATTCTCAGGAATGGGTTGGCAGTCGCCTCTCGGCATTGGCCCGTGAATCGAGCAATATGCTCGACAGTGTTCTCATTCTCCTCGCTCGAGAACTTATCAAACTTCGACATCTTCCAATTGGCCGGGTATAGGTGGCCCGTATTGATATGCACAGGATATGGGGACCTGAACATTGGCCGAATGGCCTGCCTGGCCTTTGTGCTGAATGTGTTACGAATGATCTCCTCCACGTGGGCGTGGATGTTGGCAAGCCCTACTTGGGGTACTAGGGCCACCGCTTGTGCCGGTGGAGGTGGCGGCCCGTATTGGTCTTCCTAATTCTGAGGCGGTCCCTGCGGAGGGACCTTCCTGGCATTCCTGCCTCCGACCCTTTCGGCGAGCCCGGCCTGAGGTACCTGTCATGCCCCGGGGGTTTAAAATAAGCGGGAAACGTGTACAATTTTTTTTTTTTTTTTATAAGTACCCCCGCCGGCACGTGCGCAGATCCGCCACATATACAAATTCACTCCGCAATCGGACGGAGTCTCCTTTGTATGTGCACGGCGTCGCAAGCATAAAACGTACTTTAACCACACTAGCCAAGAATTCACGTTAAGGGAAAGATATCATCATGTGCATTAACCAAGCCGGCCACCCACATTTTGAAAGGATAAATTCACGGGTTGTAAAACGGTGCCCACACGACACCTACATTTTATTAAACATTTTCGCAATCATTTTACTTGATTTGAAAAGAGTGGCCGACACAACAACCAGTAAGGGAGACGTTCATCCACGATAAAACACAGTTCAAACCCAACATCCACAACAACGTATCACACGCACATAAGCTAACTAACCAGAAGTAATCAAAGCATAAGTAAAAGAAATGTCACCAGCCCCTAGTCGGGCTAAGATCCTCGAATCGCGGACTCATTGTCGTCCCGGACCCCACCCCTGACCGAACCTGTCACAGTGTGGGAAGTCAGTGACTGAAAAGTAAGAGGTAGATGTAAAACAAATAAGATGCTAAAGGTACTAAAATAAAAGCAAACCGATAAACCAGAGCATCCAAAACTCCCCCCTCATGAATCCACAATATCCCTGTAAATCAGAACGAAACACCTGCCAAAAGGTCTAAGGACCCCGAGCGAAACGAAACACCTTGCTCGCACCTTCACCTTGTTACCACCAACCCCTCCACGACACTTGAACAGCACCTTAAGTAACCGCAAGGGGTCCCCACTATGTCACCTTGTGGGGGACACGGGTCAAACGGACCACCGTTCCGGAAAAGTACACCATTGCGGTGGCCAAACCGCTGGTGTGCATGTAAGCAACCATGAGCATAATGACCGAAGTCCATGTGTGATATAGAGCACCGCGACATCAGTCGCTACCGATAGTAATTAAAGGAACACTCATGCGAAAAGGGGTTAGTTGAAAACCATCAGCATATCTACTTTATATCTTACATAGAACATGATGAGACCTCACTTTAAAAAGGACGCACGAAAGGGGTACCCACCTTGAATCGCGTTAAACAGAACACCTGAAACCGTCCTGCACCCTTGCACGATTCCCGGACCCTATAAGTCCCCAACCAAAACATCAGTAACACTTAACATAAAAAACCCAGACCACCTGAGTAGAAAAACCAACTAAAGGACGCAGGGGTGGACACCGAGACCGAGCGACGGAGCCTAACAGCCTTGCGCGGGCGATTTCCCTCGCGCAACGCGTGTTGCGGAGCAACCCTGCGCGGGCGATTTCCCCACACAGCGCGCATTGCGGAGCAACCCTGCGCAGGCACCAGCCCCGCGCGGCAAGTTCCCAGCGCGGCGCGCGTTGCGGAGCAGCCCCGCGCAGACATGCGCTGCCTGCGGGCAGCGCCCCGCGCGGCACCAACCCGTGTGGTGCACGCGCTGCCAGCGGGCAGCGCTCGCTCGGCGCCAACCCGCGCGAGCGCGCCCACCGCCTGCGGGCAGCGCCCCGCGCGGCACCAGCCCGTGCGGCGCGCGCTGCCTGCGGGCAGTGCTTGCGCGGCTCCACGCCGCGCGTGGTGCGGCCCCGCACGGGCGGCGGCCCCGAGCGGCGTGCCGCACTGTAGGTGGTGCGGCCTCACGCGGCGGCGGCTCATGCGCGGCGCGCCGCACCGTAGGTGGTGCGGCCCTGCGCGGCAAGAGGTGCGGCGGCGGCGGCGGCGACGCGACGAACGGCAAAACCCCTTAGGCCCACGAAACCCCAATCAAGAACGACGAAAACCCAAAAACTAACATCGCTTACCTTGATCTAATGGAGAAGATGATCCGTTCTCGTTCCTCACGATGGTGAGGATCCGGACCCGCTCCCCGCTGACGCTAACGTCTCGTTCCCGACTTTCGGCACGATGATTGATGAGGGTTCCGGTTCCACTTTCCTTTTTCTATCTTTTCTCTCCGATTAGGGTTTCCGCTTTCTTAAAAAATAATAATTAAATATTTATCCCCTTTCATATGTACAAAAATAAAACCCTCAATCGGCAGATATAAAAAAACTCCTCGAAAAGTGTGCCGATCACGTGGCACGGATTCCGGTGCATCACAAGGCACCGAATCCTACGAAATCCCATTCCGGGAGATCCGCAAATCGGATTTCAGATCCGATCGCTTTACCGTTCCCCATTTTTCGAGCTCTAACACTGAAAAATACCCGCACGCGCCGACGCTGTACCCAAGAAATCCCGCTAATTAGTCCCTTAAACAACTAATTTATTCAAAAGGGGGTTAAAAGAAACACAAGACAGTTCGTGATATTACAGTACCTGAGCCGCCGGCTGTGCTGGTGGAGGTGACAGCCCGTAAGGGCCGGCCAAGTTGTGAAGTAGTCCCTGAGGAGGGACCCGCCCACCGATTGTCATGCCCCGGAGTCGAAACTGCGACCCGGGCTCGCTAACAGATCCGCCGCCCATACGGGAAACCCCGCATGAACGAAGCGTCTAACCTGCAAAAGATAATACTACAACTACACAATATCAGAGCTGTAAAATAAACTGCTGAAATATAAAAGTACAACTCTAAATAGTACATATTTGAACCTCATAATACATAAGTCTCTCAAAATAAAACTCACAAAAGTAACTATCTATAATAATCCAGCAGACTGTACTACAAAGCTCAAAAAGGGGGTACCACTACACTCCAAGGACGGGTAGGGAACTATCTCGTGACTCCCTTACCTCGATCAGCAGGTGCAGCAACAGGAGTAGGAACAAGGGTAGATGCCTCTGGAAAATCTGTCACCAACAGAGGGTGTGAGAACTACACCGTCACATAGTTCTCAGTGGGTACCGTCCCCAAGACCAACGGTCTGCCCACTAAGTCTACTAGAGGCATAAGATAACAATGCTATAAGGGAAGGTAATTAAGCAGGAAATAAACTCTACTGCTACCATGTCTATATCTATAATGCTCAATGGGTGATACTGTGAGGACCCGAATTCTCGCGTAAGGATTACTGTTGCCTCAGCAGCTTATGGAGGCCTATGTGGTGTGTCGGCGGTGTTTATGCGCAAATTGGACACGAGTGATGAACTCAGTTCGAAAAATGGATCACGAGTGTATTCGAATGCCCAGCCGAATTTTAGAAGTGGTTTCGCGCGAAACAGACATTAGATTTGGATTCAACACGGAAAAATTATGGAAATCGACTGCTTGGTTGTATTTTTCTGAGTCCGGACGCCCGAAAACGGACACCCGAAAGATTTCAGTGTTTTCGGGTGCACGGTGGACCGGTGGACCGACGGTGTGCCACTTGGCAGAGCAGGAGGCGCGGCGCAGTGGACCTGGCCCACGAGAGCAGGCGCGGGCCGGGCAGGTGCGCGGGCGAGCGCGTTGCGCAGGGGCGGCGTGCCACGTGTCGTCTCCCTGTTGGCTCGCAGTTGACAGGTGGCGGCAACATGTTGGTTGGTGCGGTGGTTGCGGTCGATGGAGGTGTGCGGGGAGCGCCTCGGGATGCGTGCGTAGAACGGGGTGCAGGCAGCGGGCGCAGCGCGCACGTGGGCTGGCAAGCGGGCGTTGACGCGCGGTTCCCGGGCGTGGGCGCGCCACGCGTCAGCTTCCGCGGGGGGCCACGTGGCGCAAAGCGGGTGGAGGGTTCGGTTGTTGCCTGTTATGGGCGACGTGGCGCGAGGAGGCGGTTTAGGGCGCTCCTCGCGAGGAACCCTGTGGGGGATTCGGGAGCCCGATTGTGGTCCGAGCTCCCGAATCTCGGGAAGTTTTGGTATTTTTGGATTTCTTCGGCTGGGCCTATAAATAGGCCCATTCCAGCTCCGATTCAGGGTTTTTCTGGCCTGTTTCTCACAGAGGGTTCTACAGCAAACTTCCTCCTCTTTGTGTGCTGCATCTTGTGGAGGATTCCCGAGATTTTTGGAGGCCTCAGTATCGGCGTTTTCTGCGACGCGGCGCACTTCGACACTCCTTCGATTTTGGCTTTTACCCTAGCTTTTCAGTCCGCGAGACCCCCTGGATCACCCCGATGGAGTTTTGAGCCGATTTTTACAGCAGCGCTTTCACGAGAGGTACGTCATCGATTTCCGTGTTGATCACTTTGCTCAGTTTCGAGGTTTTGTTGGTGTTCCCGAGGTGTTTTTGTGACCATTTGTCCTGCTACGAGGTACGGGACAACGGTGGAGTTTTATTGGGATTTCTCGGCCTACGGGCATCGGATCGGGGCATGTGAGGACTCGATCGGTATCTACGCTTCGAGAGGAACGCGACCATATTTTTACCGGAATTTTTGGAGGACTCTTCGAAGGTGATAATTAAGCTTCTTTGGTACTGTTTTCTGCAGATTTGTTGTTGTGTGGATACTTCGGCATACCGCAAAGTTATATTTGTATCTTGGCCTATAGGTGTCGGAATAAGGTGTATAAATACTCGATTTGGATCTACTCGTCGCGAGGATCGCAACCGTGATTTTTCTGGATTTTTCGGAGAACTGCACGCAGGTGAAAAGGCCCCTTTTTTGTGCTGGTTGGTAAAAACAGCAAGTGCTGTTTGGGTGTTGTTGGGGGTATTGATTGTGTTGTTGGTTGCGTTGTTGGTTGAGCAGAGGCTTGCGCGACCGTGTATCGAGGGTGCGATTTCGGCGGATTTTGTTAACGAGTAACTGCGCACTTCACCGACTTTGGCTTTGCCTACGGAAAGCATTTCAGATAGGTTGCTTTGTCCCCAGAACCGGTGGATGGTTCTCTAATTCTATCTGATAGAATGCATGCATGTTTAGGGTACAATATATGTGATTGAGGGGTAAGCTTAGGAATGATGATTGTATAAGAGGATTGGAAGATTAATATTCATGTTAGATATTATTGAGGACTTGCAAGATTTAGATATTCATGATAATGAATAGTAAAAGCTTACCTAAGGGAATTTGCCCTATGTGATTGTTAGCATGCATGATTAAATGTATAATCTCTAGCATCGAGATGTAAGCTTGAGGAATGGCCTAGATCATGTAAATTGACATACTATAGTAGTGATCTTTTAGCATGCCATGTCGCACATAGTCTTTTATGAGATATGATTACTCGATGGGACAGGATGCTTTATCTATGTGCGGGTATCAGTCTGATGATTTATGATGGAACATGGATTATGGACGGGTGTAGCGGATTAGTGGATTTAGCATGTGGTGCTACTATCTGTTTTACTCCCTTTTATGTTACTTGAGGACATTTGCATGCTTGTATGGACATCTAGATAGGCCATCTTTTACTGCTACACTATCATGTTGGAACTTGACTTAGGAGAAACTATGTTTGCTTCTTTTCTCCTTATTCGTTAGTCAGGTGATTCATGTTGCTCGGGTTTGAGCAGGGGTTTGGGATAGTGTAGTCGAGACTTCGAGTCTGGGACAGGTTGGATTTGATTGTGGATTGTGGGTATTGCGGCAACCGCGAATATTAGGCGGTTGATCAGATGTTGGTTATGGTGCCAGATTGTGGATGTTAGGGGATTACGGCGACCGCGGATATTGGGTAGTTGGCTGGGTGTTGGTTGTTGTACCAGGTTGTGGATTGTGGGGTATTGCGGCGACCGCGAATATTGGGCGGTTGACTAGATTTGTACTTGTGCATCAGATTGGGTATCGAATTTCTCTAGTGGACGGAGTTTTCCACTTATTGAGTACTATTGCATCTGATTGAGGACTGGAGTTTTTCTTTAGTGGATGGGTTTTCCCACTTTGATCAGAGTCGTGATCCAGTCCTGCTATATTATAATACTTATGATACTTGTTACTGAGATACTTTACTCGTGTGGGTCGCTCCCCTCGAGTGCCACTCCGGAGTGTGCGACAGGCAGGCTTTGAGTCCTTGAGACTCCTTCTTCCTATCGGTGTTATGCGTTGGCCAGCATACCCGATATTGCAGGCACAGCAGGCAGTACCGGTGTTTACTGGTGGTTAGATTGGGTTTATTCAAGCAGGTACTTTCATTGTTTCACTCGTGCCTGGGGGCTGAGTGGAGTCTAGTAGCTGTGATTAGACCAGCGCTAGTGTTGTTGGGAACCGTTTGGGTTGACGGTGGTCCCGGGGTCGTTGTGAGTAGTCCGACCGTTGTGCGAGATGTTGAGGATCTTGAGTCTATCCGTTCTGAGAGAGAGCGTGGATTTCGACTATAGCCTGCATGGGCCACTATTCGATAGTGAGTTAGTCCGATTGGACACCCTACGTTGATACACTAGGGAGGCGCAGGCTTGACTGGACCAGATGTGGCAGTCAGCTCGATTGGGTCGATTGTGCACTTCATGTGCGAGTGGTTGCATACCTTTCATTGGTTTTCCCCATTTGAGCATTTAGATAGAGGCATGATAGCTGTAGAGTATCTCCAGCATTCTTGTTTAGTTTATACTGCGTGGTTATCTTATGCCTCCAGTAGACTTAGTGGGCAGATCGTCGGGCCTGGTGGCGGTACCCACTGAGAACTCCTCTTTTGGTGTAATTCTCACACCCGTTGGGGGTTTTTCTCCTCCCTTTTCTTTCCTCTTCTTTGTTTTGCAGAGTCTTAGCGGGTGTTGCTGATTCTGCGGTTGCTGTTCGAGGCGAGGGAGTCGCGAGCTAGATCCCTACCTATCTTTAGAGAGTAGCTGTACCCCTTCATTGGAGATCCATAGTACAGTCAGTAGATTATTTTATTTCATTTCCGCTTTTGAGAGATCATTGTATTATGAGGATCTGACTTGTACTGAGAGCCTGTACACTAATGTATTATTTCGGTTTACCTCCATGTTGAGTTTCAGGTTATTGTATTTGAGGATATTTTATGATTATCACTTATGGGAGATGGATATTGTATCATTATTTCCAGTTATACAGATGGTTGGTTTTTAGTTTTACAGCAGTTTTATTTTATAGCTCTGATATTTGTTTAGCTGTAGTCCTTTTCTTGCAGGTTGGACGCTTCGCCTATGCAGGGTTTTGTATAGGCGGCGGATCTGTTGGCGAGCCCGGGTCGCAGTTTCGACCCCGGGGCGTGACAAATACAGATGAAAATGATGCATCGACTCTACTAACAATATACTCGGTCAACCCAAACACATTGACTGTCACATAGGGCCCAGTCAAACCTGCGCCAACCTACTATCACACATCCCGATGGGAACGGGAATTACGTAGGCGGTCCCACTCGGACTACGTCGACAAGCTGCGAAAGATAAGTAACAGGCCTAGCTCCGGAGCGGCACTCGAGGGGCGCGACCCCACCGAGAAAAATATCCGCGCATCTCTGTCAAGCTCAATATGGCTCATACAGGCTATAATCCAAATCCACGATCAATCAGATCGACAATAATAACTCCGCACTAACAACATCAGTCTGAATCACTCAACAGCTTGGGACCACCGTCCCCAAACAACTCTCAGCACAGAATACCCAACTCACAGCTGACCTAGAACGGACCGACACCATAAGGGTCCGGAAATCCCGATAGGCAGATGCCTAGAACCCCAATCAAACAAGAACAGACTCCAGGCCCCGCATTTCAAAATTCTCGACCCCTTATAGTTCGGGAAAATCAACTCCCTCGGTAAAACATCCGGAGGAAACAAACCAGGGCCCGAAAGTTCCGGGGGACTAACACCTACAACCCTATCAAACAAGAACCGATTCTAGGCACAGCCCCCGTAACTTGCGTCCCAAATATGGAAACAGCCTCTCGAAACCAGATCAATCAAACCCCCTTCGGGCGGAAAAGTTTGCAAGAAAAGATGACAGTTATTATCAAAAACTATTTTTATTTAAGAAGCCTAATTTAATGAATTTTAGTTGTTTAAGAAAAATCAGTTAAGACAAGTTTTATTTTCCAAACCCCTCTCGTCCAATCAAACAAGAACAGGTTCCGGCGACCCTTCGAAGTTCGGAAGGAAAACATCGATTTACTGAAATCATGTGTGTGTCCAAAATAGTCTGAGTTCAGGGTCCTGCCATCACTAGTACACTACTGCCACAAACACAGTGACGACACAAAGATCAGAGAAAACTCGACAACCCGGAATCACCATTTACTCAACGGCTCCGACATCGACATAGGACTAACAACCGCTATCAGACTCCACTCGGTCCCCAGACACGAGTGTCAATGCATCCCACAATATCCCGACCACTCGGCCCGCTAACCGGGCGAGGAGAAACTCCAAGTCCAGGGAATACAAAGTGTGGGAAAACTAGAACATGAAGAAAACTAGCCCAAGTGAGGGTTTTCTACTAGTATGGTCAAATACATGCAGACATATGACGGGGTGCTAGTCAAGGTTTCAATATTTCGTTATGACAAGAGATGGACGATTTACTAAGTATTCATGCTTGCATCATGGTCCACAAAAAGAGTGTTTATTTATTATGCATGCATACTATAATGTAGAATTAGTATGATGTCCGCTAATTTTGGAAGAAATCCAACCCACCTGGAACTCACTAATCCAAAGTCTAACAAAGCTGAAACTGAACTTGAGTGATCCTCAGGTTCCCCTGATTCCAACTCACCAAAAATCGTCAGAAAACTCCTCCCGGTCACTGAGATATAAGCCGAACATCGTAGTGAGGTCAAATCACTCAAAATAGTAATCCTCTTTCACAACAGTCCACAAAATAGAAAATTACCTTCTGTGAGATGCCCTCCAAAAATCTCAAGAAAAATACGATTGCGATCCTTGCGAAGTGTAGATAGAAATCGAGTCCTTAAACTACCAGTTCCGACAACCGTAGCCCGAGAAAGTGCAAGATTACTCCTCCGCTGTCCAGAAAAGTGTCACAAAAAGGGGGGTCTAAAGATACTGTAAAAATTTCGATAAAAAGTCGAAACAGAGCAGAGCAATGAATACGTAAATCGAAGGCCTACCTGTCTCGGAAATGATGCCACAAAAATCGGCGAAAAACTCCAAGAACTAAGCTCAGGGGAGCCTACAGACAAAGAGCCGACGGAAAAGACCAATGTCGAAGAAACGTCGCGACTCTCGAGATCTGGTAGGGAAAAATATCAAACGATCTCCAAAATTTCTCTAAAACCTCCAAAAGTGTAGAAGACTTGAAGAAGAATTCACTGTCGAAAATGGCTCCCAAATCGGATCTCTAGAAGGCCCGCAAAATGCATCCACAAGGTCATTTTTTTAGGCTGAAACCCATGAAGACTTGGATTTCGGGTTAATGGGCCGGATTCGGGCGCCCGAATCCGCACAGTGGCGCCCGAATCCACGCGGCCCGATCTTCACCATCCATACAGAGCGTACGAATCCATGGGATTGCACCACGTGTCCCAACTCCTCATGCTCTGTGCGCCCGGTGCATGCCTAGCGGCTGCGCCCGCCAATGACAGCCTGCCACGTGTCCCACGTGGTCCACGTGCGGTCCATGCCCCCGGTCTACGCGCCGGGTCTTCCGGATCTTGTCGACTAATCAGATGGTGACACGTGGCACCGCCCCGCCGCCGCATTTGATGTCGCCCAGTCAATCACGTGCTGCCACGTGGCAGAGCCAACTCTCGGTGGTCCCAGTGCATGCGCCTGGCCGTGGACCAACCTGCCCGCGTGCCGCGCCTGCCCGTGCCTGCCCGTGGCAGCTCCTGCCCGAGCCCGCGCCGCCACACTCCGCCGCCTGCCTGCCGCCGCCGGCGCTGCTCGGCCTGCCGGAACAGGAACCCTAGCCCTAAAATTCGTTTTTGGGCGTCCGGACTCCGAAAAATACAAGTAAACAGCCATTTTTCATTATTTTCGCGCGTTGAGTCCAAATCCGATGTCCGTTTTGCCAAATTCCACTTCTAAAATTTGTCGAAGGCATTCGGACAGATATTCCTAATCCAAATTTCACGCTGGGTCTAATTCTGAGGTCCGATTTGCGCGCAATCATCTCCACCACACATCATAGGTCTCTAGAAGCCACAATTCACTCCGCAAGACCTTCACGGAGATTCGAATCATCACATCGATCTTGCCCCCAGCCTGAGACTGGACGAACAGCGGTGGAGGAGATAGAAGAATCCCCCAGTAAATCTCTGATTGATGGTCGATATTCTGCCCCATCGGCCCTGCTCCCGTCTGGTATAGGATCACTTGCGATTGTACTGCCCCAAGCGGCTTTACCACTTAATAAGTAATCGCCGGCGGTGCAACTGCCTGGCATTGCACTGTCGGCATTGCCGGCGCCATCGTGATCGATTGCGTCAGCAATTGTTGGGGTACTGTGGAGACATACCCTTCACAATATGGCTCTTCAAGGGCTATTGTTTGCCCAAATCGAGCCGTATTTTCTTTCGGGGCCGCTATCACGGCCAACATTGAGTCAAACCGGGCATCTTGTGCCCCGCTATTTCTCTCGAGGGACTCTTGCGTCCTCTCTATGTTGTCCAACATTCGGGCCATTTGCCCGAAAATCGGAGCCAAGGTCGGCACTTGTGGTGCCGACCTTCCGCTGGTCTTCGGAACCTCTAGTAGCGTCGGCGGCGGTTATCCACGTGTCCGACATTGCTGAGGTTCAAGCTGTTGTCCTCTGACATATTTACGGTAGGATAAGGTAAGAGTTATCTGAGAGTCCCACCGGGCGTGCCAAGAAAGTTGTTGGGGCCGAAAATGTCGCGCTGACCGTTGATCGGGTTCGGTCGTCGATCGGCCCCGAGTTGGTTGACCCTCTAGATGTGATGCGTCGCGTGTTAATAGATCAAGCGATCGGGCCGAGGAGGGATCCGCTCGGCCGGGTTCTTCTCAATCAAACTCTCATGTGGACCGGTTGGCTGCGCCTGGCTATTGCGTGGGGCTGGACACAGGGCACGCCCGGGTGATTCCGGGCACTGCCTTTGCTGTAGCGTGTTCGGCGCCCGAATCTTTCGGGCGCCCGAAAATGCACCCCAAAGCCCGAAATCCCTTCTTTTTGGATTTTTGCCTATAAATAGGCCTTCTCTCCCTTTTTTTTTGGATTTTGGAGTTCTTCGTTGGGGAGATCTTGGGCTGATGCTCTTCTACACCAAGTCTTCTACCTCTCTAAGGATCTTAAGCATTTTTGGAGGTCGCGACATCAACGCTTTCCGCGACTCGGCGCGCTTCGACATTCCTCTTTCGGTGGCATTTTCCATCGTAGTTTCATCCGTGGGCTCCCCTGAGCTGACCTGAGAGAGTTTTTAGCCGATTTATGCGGCATCGTTTCCATGAGAGGTAGACCTTCGATTTCCATATTTATCGTTCCTCTCGGTTTTGGGTTTTTATTGGGGTTTTCGGAGCATATTTGAACCCCTTCCATGCTGTGGATTTTTCTGGACAGCAGAGCTTGTTGGATTTTTTTATCTCGGTGCACGGTTGTTGGATTTCAGCCTGTGAGGACTCGATTTCTATCTACACTTCGCGAGAATCGCAACCGTATTTTTCTTGGAATTTTTGAAGGGCATCTCATATGAGGTAATTTCCTATTTTGTGGACTGATGCGCGACGATGTTACTATGTTGGGTGATTTGAGCTTATCGAGATGTTCGGCTTATATCTCAGTGACCGGGAGGAGTTTTCTGATGATTTTTAGTGCGTTGGAATTGTGGGTGCTTGAGGATCACACACGTTTAATTTCAGTTCCTTTGGACTCTAGACCGACGCGCGCATCTAGGTGGGTTGGATTTTTCTCCAAAACTAGCGGGCGGCGGGCGGCATACTAATTCTATGTTGTAGTATGCATGCATGATAAGTAGAGTACTCCTTTTCGTGGACCGAGATTCAAGTTTGTATGATTGAATTAGTAAATTGGTTATTTCTGGTGATAGCGAAATATTGGAATCTTGACTAGCACCCCGTCATATGTTTGCATGTATTTAACCAGACTAGTAGAGAACCCTCTTTTGGGCTAGATTCTTTTATGCTTTAGACATTCTCACTTTATATTCTATCCCTGGACATAGTATTTTCCTCGCTCGGGTAGTGGGCCGAGTGGTCGGGATTCTTTTTAGTGTAGGATGCATGTTGCACTCGTGCTTGGGAGCCGAGTGGAGTCTGGTAGCTGTGGCTAGTCTTGTTCTGGTGTTGGGAGCCGTTTGAGTAAACAGTGGTCTCGAGTTGTCGAGTTTTCTCTGATCTTTTTGTCGTCATTGTGTTCGTGGCAGTAGTGTACTGGTGATAGCAGGACCCTGAACCCAGACTGTTTTGGACACACACATTATTTCAGTAAATTGATGTTTTCCTTCCGAATTTCGAAGGGTCGCCGGAGCCTATTTTGTTTGATTGGGTTAAGGCATTAGCCCTTCGGGGTTTGGAAAATAAAACTTGTTTTAACTGATTTTCATAAAGAACTAAAATTTATTAAATTGGGCTTCTTAAATCAAAATGGTTTTCGGTAATAACTGTCATCTTTTCTTGCAAACTTCCTCACCCGAGAGGGTTTGAGTGATTTGGGTTCAAGGGACTGTTTCCATATTATGGGACGAAAGCTACGGGGGCTGTGCCTAGAACCTGTTCTTGTTTGATAGGATTGTAAGTGCTAGTCTCCCGAAACTTTCAGATCCTGATTGGTTTCCTCCGGATGTTGTACCCGAGGGAG
The DNA here is from genome assembly GCA_029204045.2 of Tillandsia leiboldiana. Lineage (NCBI taxonomy): Eukaryota > Viridiplantae > Streptophyta > Magnoliopsida > Poales > Bromeliaceae > Tillandsia > Tillandsia leiboldiana. The sequence goes on along the minus strand of CM055067.1, from coordinate 6,231,238 downwards.
TTGATTTTTTCCGAACTGTAAGAGGTCGAAAACTTCGAAAGGTTGAGTCTGGAGCCTGTTTTTGTTTGATTGGGATTCTAGGCACCGGCCTATCGGGATTCTCGGACCCTTACGATGTCGGTCAATTCTGTGTCATTTGTGAGTTTGGTGTTCTGTTTTGAGAGCCGTTTGGGTTGACGGTGGTCCCAAGCTGTGGAGTGTCTCCGGCAGATGTTGTTAGTGTTGAGTTATTGTTGTCGATCTGATTGATCGTAGATTTGGATTATAGCCTGCATGAGCCATATTAAGCTCGACAGAGATGCGCAGATACTTTCCTCGGTGGGGTCACGCCCCTCGAGTGCCGCTCCGGAGTTGGGCCTGTTACTTTGCTATCGCGACTTGTCGACGCAGTCCGTGTGGGACGCCCTACGTAAGTTCAGTCCTCCGTGGATGTAATGGCAGTAGGTGGACACAGGTTTGACTGGACCCTATGTGGCAGTCAGTGTGATTGGGTTGATTGAGTATACTGGGTTAGAGTCGATGCATCATTTTCATCTGTATCACCCATTGAGCATTGTAGATAGAGGCATGATAGCTGTAGATATCGTTCCAGCTTATCTTTTCATTATTACAGTTTTTCTATTATCTTATGCCTCTAATAGACTTAGTGGGCAGACCGTTGGTGTAGTGATCCAGATTCCCATGCAACCTTTTCGGTGAATCCACTATGTAGAACACCTAGTATTGGTGTGTCTGGCCCATAGTGCATCAAAGGGATGCCACAGATGGACCCTGTGTGATATCTTTAGCTGATTTGGCCTTCGGGTGCATTTGCCGAATTTTGGAAAAGTTTTTGGGCCAAACAGAGGTTGGATTTAGATTCAGCACGGAAAAACGCTTGAAAACGGCTATTTGCTTGTTGAAATCGGAGTCCGAATGACCAAAAATGGGCTTCCGGAAGTTTTCGGGGAATTTCGGTGCATGGGGGGAGACCATGGACCAGCCTGAGCCACGTGGCAGCTTGTCATTGGCCGGCTCACGCAGCTCGGTCCACGGGGAGGCGCGGCGGGTGCATAGACCGCCGGGCGGGACGCGTGGCGTGCCCGGAATGGCCGGCCCACGCAGCGCGGTCCAGGGAAATTGCGCGGCTTCAGTGGACCGGGTGCAGGACACGTGGCAGCCTGGTATTGGCTGGCTCTCGTAGGCGTGGTCCACGGGTGCACGGCGGAACGCCTCGGGGCGCGTGCGTGCAGAGACGCCAGGCGGCGCTGTCGGCAGCACTCGAGTGCGTGCCACGCGTCAGCCCGCCATTGGCGGGCCGTACCTACCACGTTGACCAGGTGGTGGACACACGGCAGGCTCCCAGCCGCCCCGCACAGGCTGTCCGCTGTGCGGGGACACGTGGTGGACGTGGGTCGTTCCGGGCGCTCGCTCGGACGGGAACGGTGCAGCCTAGCGAATTCGGGCGCCCGAATTGGAGCGCCCGAATCCGGCCCATTAACACCATGGGTTGAGCAGTATAAATAGGTTGCTTTGTTTTTTTGGGGGCCCTTCTGGACTTTTTTCACAGAGAGCCCTTCAGGAGTTTTCTTCCCCACATAGTGCTACATCTTTTGGGAGACTTTGAGGATTTTTGGAGGTCACCCCATCGGCCTTTTCTGCGACTCGGCGCATAGTGACGCTTCCACACTGGCGACCAGTTTCGTCGCATTTTAGTGCGTGGACTCTCCCGGCTTATCCCGACCTCCAATTCAGGCGATTCTCACGCCGTTGGACTCACGACATGTAGGGCTCCGACTTCGGTGTTTTAAGCTTCCTCTTTTTTCGTGTTGATCTTGGAGTTTCCCGAGCTTCCTTTTGACCCATTTTTCCTCACGGAGTTTTGGACAGCACTGTGGTATTTGAGTGATATCTTCGCGCACAGGCGTCGGATCGAGGCGTGTCAATAGGCGTTTTTCATCTTCACGGCGTAAGGAACACCCTCAAATTTTCTGGGAATTTTCTGAATATTTTCTGAAGGTGAAAATCCCCTTTTTCCCGAGCTCCTTGTTACTGAATTCCTGTACAGAATTCTTTGGGGTGTTTCCCTTGCAGAATTTGTATCTCAGCGTAGGAAAGTCGGATTTGAACGTGCAGGTACTCGTTTCGACCGGCTCGTCACGACAATCGTGGTGGTATTTTTCCTGGAATTTTTTGAGCAGAACTCGCAGGTGAAAAAGGCACAACTTTGGACTGTTATGTTTTGGACAGAATGTGTTGGAACATTGTATGTTTAATTGTGTATATTCTTTTGGGGTATGTTGTGCAGTGTTGTGGTGATTGTTTGGACCGAGCGTGGACTTCACTTTTGGGACCAGGATTTAGCGCTCGAGGTGGGTACCGTTGTAAACCTCTTACTTGTGATAACCCACTAGGCATATTGGAGCCATTCCTATATCATGTTGATAGTTGTATTAGTGGAATGAGCATAGCATGCTTGGTTGAAAGTGCGGATCTGTTGTTAATACTTGCATCTCTAGAGAATTGGATATCAGTAAATTATTATTATTTCTTGAAAAAGATAAGTGATTAAATCTCTGGGGAATAGTATGCTAAAACTATATTATGTTCTGTGTATATTGGGAGGCTTATGCGTGTGTATAGACTAATTTGTGGCATATTAGTACATCGGATATTCAATCAAATGCATACTTTAATTCTTGAAAGAATTGGAATACCTGAGATCATTTTATTAAGTAAAGGACTTTGCATGCTTCTATGGTTACCTAGTTAGGCCACCTTTTTCTGCTACACTATCATGCTGGAACTGACTTAGGAGAAACCATGTTTTCTATCTTTCTCCAGTTATCTAGGCATAGGGGATAGTATGCTCAGGTTAGAGCAGGGGCTGAGATAGTGTAGTCAGTTATTGGGGATTTGGGGCAGGCAGGCTTGATGACAGGGTAATTACGGCAACCGTGGATTTTGGGCGGTTGACCGGGTTGTTACTAATGCATCAGATTGCGGGATAGGGGATCGGGTTTTCTTTAGTGGATGGTTTTTCCCACTTGATTAGAGTCTTGATCCAGTCCTACTATATCAGGTTACTTATGGCGACTTATTTCACTCGTGTGGGTCGCTCCCCTCGAGTGCCACTCCGGAGTGTTTGTGTGACCGTGCCGGTCAGGAGCCGGCCTGTTGCTTTTGTTACGGCTTTTTGTGTTGGCATATTTCGTAAGTTGAGTTGGAGTCTTAAAGGGATCAAATTGTCAAATCAGCTTTCGAAGACTCTTTGAAGATTCAACATGAGCTCAAGATAACACTCAGGTATGGTTAATTAAACCATGGTGATTTAAGTTCATTTATAATCATTGGAATCTGGAAATGATTGAAACCCGGTTTAGACTTGGTTTTAGGAACTTGGTTTTAACTTACAACCTTTCTTAAGTTTGGATTCCGGTACTAGGTTTGATTTGGATAAAGCTTCTCTTGGAAAAATCAGTTTTTACATTGCGTATCGGAACCACACTTTGAGTTCCTCAAACCCGACACAGAATTTTCAGTAAATTGCATTGCGTACCGGAACACAGACTCGCGTACCGGAACACAGACTCGCGTACCGGAACACAATAGAAAAATCTGTGTTTGCACCATTGCGTACCGGAACACGTTATTTGGTACCGGTACACAATGCCTTATCGGGATAAAATTACTAAACCGCCTTTTATCTTTTTCCAAGGGTTATAAATAGATACTTAGGGTTTCTCGATACTTACCGATCAATTCAGAAACACTCGAGAGCAACCCTAGAGGCTGGTTTTTACCGTTCTTCTCTTTCGCCTCTTTTAGGTCAATTCGACGGTTCTTCCAAGATCTATCTTTTGTCGAATTGATCTAGTCTTTGCTTAGAGTTTCCTTCTACGGTTCCTCAATGAGAATCTAAGCAAAGGATCACCATCGAAGCCAATATTCTTATCGGCTGAGTTTGTGTCGTGGATTCGACGTGGCATCGTGGATTCGGTGTGCTAAAGGCATTTCGTGGATTCGAAACGTGTGCTCGTGGATTCGAGTGGCGTTCGTGGATTCGAACGTGTGCAGTGGACGTGCAATCGGTGAGCGCAAGGTCCGAAGAAGTTGAAGGAGGGGTTTGAGTCCGTGGAGTCGGTAATCACCTTGTTATTCTTCTATTCTTAGTGGATTGTTATTGCGTGTTGGTCCCATGGTTTTTCTCCTGGATTGGAGTTTCCACGTATATCTCGGTGTGTTGTTTTTTACTTCCGCATTGGTTTTTATTTTGCACTGAGATTTGTTTTATAAGTATTACACCTATTCACCCCCCCTCTAGTTGTTTGATAGTACCTATTTAGATCCTTGTGGATCCTTAAAAACCAACAATTGGTATCAGAGCAGGTTTTAGGTTTATCTATCATGTCGGGTGAAAGTGGTAATATTTTTAGACCTCCTCTTTTTTATGGGACTAATTATGCTTATTGGAAAGTGCGGATGAGGGCTTTTCTCATCGCAATTGATGAGCGGGTATGGCAATCCGTGGAATACGGTTGGGTGCATCCTGTTGAGGAAGTAGGAAATTCTACTACCCCAAAATCTCGCTCTAGATGGTCCAAGGAGGAACTCGAAAGATCTTCTTACAATGGGAAAGGTATGAACGCTCTTTTTAACTCTCTTTCCTCGACTGAGTTCACAAGAATTTCCGCGTGTGAAACCGCGAAGGAAATTTGGGATATTCTCAAAATTACACATGAGGGTACTAATCTTGTACAAATTCAAAAGCTCCAAATGCTTACAAGTCAATTTGACTCTATTCATATGGAAGAGCATGAATTGTTTACAGATTATTACACTAGACTTCAAGATGTGATCAATGCTTGTGCTAATTTAGGAGAAAAGATCCCGGAGTCGAGAATTGTAAGAAAGATACTTCGGACTCTTCCGGAACGGTTTAGGGCAAAAGTTACCGCCATTGAAACCGTTAGTCATCCGGATGAGATGAGTGTAGAGGAATTAGTAGGTGCTTTGCAAACTTATGAAATGACTTTTCCTACTAATCAAGTTTCTTCCAAGTCTTCTTCTAAGCTTACAGGTATTGCTTTCAAATCAACAAAGGAAGCAGATAGCGAATCAAGTTCCGACGATGAAATCTCTTTTGCCGATTTTGAAGAACAATTGGCGCGGATCGTAAAGAAATTTCGTCAGAAATTTTGGAAGAATCGAACCGATGGGTCTTCATCCACGAAACCATCTAAAGGATCATCGGGTTCTAAATCCTCTAACCTCAAAAGCCTTGCAAAACCTTCTAAGGAAAAAGATGAATTCGAAGGGGAAATCCGATGTTATAGATGCAAAGGCTACGGCCATATTTCAACGGATTGTCCTTCTCTGAAATCATATAAAAAGAAGGCTTTGCAAGCGAAAACTTGGGACGATTCTACTTCTAATGAATCGACCTCAAGTAAAGAGGAAAAAGTCGTTGCTTTTCATGCCTCTCAAATTCCCTCTTCTAATTTGTGTTTATCATCTTTAGTCACTGACTCTACTCCTTTGATTTTGTATGAAACATCAACAACCGGCGGAGAGTCATCAAGTGAGGGGGAGTCGGACGAAGAAGAACTCGTTGAGGCATATCAACAACTTCTTACGGAATCAAAGAAGATGGCCAAACATATTAAGAAGTTGAGGAAGCAACGACTTGAAGTTCAAGACGAGAATCAAGCTTTAAAGATAAAACTTCATGTTCTCGAGGAGGAACAAGGACGTTTATTGGATAACAATAAAATCCTCCAAGAAAAGCTAAACCAATCGGAGACAAACGCTAAATCATATATGGACAAGATTGGTTTTCTAGAAAAACAATTTGAGGAGATTCATGTCACCAACCAAGCATTGACCAAGCAAGTTCATGAACTCAAATCCGACATACAAAGGCTTTCAACCGTTTCCAAGAAACTAGATTGTATGTGCGGATTAGGTCAAACAAGCAAGGTTGGTTTGGGTTTTAAAAAGGATCAAACTGTGCATGCTTCAAGTTCCACAATCAAATTGAAATGAAGAACGCGTCACCTTTGTGGACTTGAAGGACTTCGGCAACTTCATCTATGGAGCGGACTCAAGGGACTCAAAAGATACATCAAGTCAAAGGAGTTCACTCATTCCACCAAAGGTCTGAGCCGCAACATCAATCATACAAGTGGATCACTGCGAGGCAAAGACCTAAGGTGGATCAACAGTCAAAGCTATCAACTCCCGACCACAGTGAATCAAGACAACCCAAAATTCAACGATTTTGGATTCGGAAAGGTGATATCTTTCCTTGTCTTAAGTTCTAAATAGCTTATGACTGTATGTAATGCTTTGATTGGTTTTCCTTTCATATTTTTCTGAATCTCTGCATTACATGTTTTCAATGCTCTTTGTTTTTATGTTTTATTTTTTTTTAACAAAAGGTTTTTAATGAACAAGTGCATTGAATAAAAAAGGGCTTCACGTTTATTCACTCAAAATTAATTTTATATGGATTATCAACTTTACTCCATAATCATAATCTTGAAGATACTTCATTATAGGAGTTTTTGATAGTTATAAGCATCAAATTTTAGAAATCATGTGTGATCTTTAGATGCTTAATCTATCTCGGTTGTGTGAATTCATTGTGATAAACGTGAGACAACCGATAGACTAAAATTTGGAATTTGATTCTTTCACGTAAGAGATTGCATTCTTACAAGGGTAAATAAATGAATTGCAAAAGATGTGGAAAGAGTTACATCCGAAAGGAGTGTGAAAACTACCACCACATGTTGGAAAGAGCTGCCACCCCGGCCGTCCGATTTGTGTGTGAAGCTACCACATGTTTTGGATGCTAGAAAAATATTTTTGAAATTTTTTAGATGAAGCATTCGGAGATTTAAATTCAGAGTTCTTATTTTGAACAATCTCCTGGTTGGTATAAGGTGGGATAGTTAAAAGATGCTCAAAGAGCCACCCTTCGGTATTTTAGTGCTTATCTCAATTTGAAAGGGTAGAATTCAAGATTGATGTCGCTTGGAAATCTCCGTAAGTCATCTTTGTAAATCCGTTACATCTTGATAGAGTTTGGATCTCAAGATTATTTTTGATGACTTGTGTTTGATGAATATAACATGAAAAACGGTTTATAATGTTTTACCTTTATTTTTCATGATTTTGGAGTAAATCTTTTTAATTTTTATAATTAATTGGATTGAATGACATGTAGAGACCCTAAACCCCGTGCAGCTTTCCTGGTGAATCCACTGTTTACAACACCTAGTGTTGGTGTATCTGGTCCATGGTGCATCAATGGGATGCCACAGATGGACCCAGTGTGTTATCTTTTACTGTGTTGGCTTTCGGCTGCATTTGCCGAAATTTTTATAAGGATTTAGGCCAAACAGAGGTTGGAATTGGATTCAGCACGGAAAAACGCTTGAAAACGGCTATTTGCTTGTTAAATTTGGAGTCCGGATGACCAAAAACGGGCTTCCGAAAGTTTTCGGAACTTTTTGGTGCACGGGGGTGTTGGTGGACCGCCGGCTGCCACGTGGCGGCCTGTAATTGGCCGGTTCGCGACGTTCGGTCCACGGAGCGGCGCGGCCGGGTGCATGAGCCCGGCGCAGGACACGTGGCAGGCGGGGATTTGCTGGCCTTTGATGTGCGGTTCACTGAGTTTGACCGGCGGGTGCACTGTTTGAGCGCCGGTGCAGGAATCCTGGGCGGGACCACGTGTCGGTCTCCGATTGGCGGGCGCTGGGGGCTCGGTCCACGTAGTTCCCCGCGCGGGTGCATAGACCCGGCGCAGGGACACGTGGCGGCAGCTGAGTGGCGGGCTCAGTTCGCGCGGCGCACGCGATGCGTGGGGACCCGCCTCGGGACAGAGGGCGCACAGGGGGGCGCTGACGCGGCTGTCGGCCGCACTCGAGTGCGCCACGCGTCGCAACGCGAGCGGTGGCCGTACTCGAGTGCGCCACGCGTCAGCGTGCGGTTGGGGGGCCGTACCTACCCCGCTGACCGCGGGACGGCCACGTGGCGCTCTGCGGGTCGTCGGCACCGCTGTTCCCTGTTGCGGGGTGACGTGGCGTCACCTGGGATTTTCGGGCGCATCGGACGGGGCCTGTCCGACCGGATTTCCGGGCGCAAGGCGCCCGGATCTTGCGCCCGGAAATCCGGCCCACTTCAGCTTGGGCCTAGCCTATAAATAGGCTTCTTGGGCTTCTTCTTAGCCTTTTTTCTCTTCTTTTCCCTGTGAAGCCTTCAGAGAAGTTCTTCCCCACACCGAGCTTTACTCTTTGGAGGAATTTGAGAATTTTCGGAGGCACGCATCCCGAGGCTAACTATTTTTCGGAGCGGCGCGACGCTTGTTCATCTTCGACCCGCTTCGTCCCTCTGCAGTGTTTGGGCTCTCCCGACTCACCCCGACCTCCTTTTTCGACGATTTTTGCGCCATCGGATTCTTGACAGGTAGGACTTCAACTCCTGTGTTTTGAGCTACCTCGATTTCCGTGATGATCTTAGAGTTTTCCGAGCTCCCTTTTGACCCCTTTTTCTTTGCGGATATTTGGACAGCACTGCGGTGTTCTTGCTGTAGCTTTGCGCACAGGCATCGGATCAAGACGATTCGAAAGGCAAAATTCATCTACTCTTCGCAAGGAATCTCCTGGATTTTTTCTCAGATTTTTCTGGATTTTGCACGAAGGTGAGAATCTCCATTTTCTGCGGTTTGTTGTTACAGGAATTTGGTACAGTTTGGTTTGGGGTGCTTCCCTTGCCGGATTTTTATCTCAGCGTAGAGGACTCTGTTTTGGACGTGCAGGTACTTGTTTCGAAGCTATCGACGCGTAGAACACCGGGGTATTTTATCGGGAATTTATCGAGCACTTTCTGCAGGTGAATTATTGGCATCTCTGCGGCTGAATTTTCAGCATGGTATCTCTTGGCAGATTTTGGGAGTTAAGCGTTTTAGTAACCTTGTGTTGTACCCAGGGGCTGTTGGGCTGTGCTGGACCTGTTAGATTTGGAGTTACAGTTTTCCTGGTATTATCAGCTGTAGGACTTGGACTGATCTGCGCATCAGGTGGGTGACCTCTTTTCAAGATCAGCGGACTGTGGACTAATTCTAACTTTAGGGACTTGCATATTTTAATGTTTGATGTCCAGCATGCTAGAAGGCGTGAATTGATGTTCCTGTTATAGTTAGATGATCCTGTGATTATTTTTGCTCCCTAAGCTGTTGATTATTATTATCTTGCTCCCTAAGCTGTTGATTATTATTATCTTGCTCCCTACAAGCTGTTGTTTATTATTTATCTTGGAACTTGACCTAGCACCACTGTCACATGTTGCATGTTCAGCCAGACTGTAGAAAACCTCAACTTGGGCTAGGTTTTATTGCTCTAGACATTCCCACATCACTTTTCTGTATATCACTCTGGACTTAGAGTTCTCCTCGCCCAAGTAGTGGGTCGAGAGGTCGATTATTGTGGGATGCTTTTACACTCGTGTCTGGGGACCAAGTGGAGTTGTTAGCAGTCTGTAGACCAGGTTTCCTTGGGAAAGTGACTTGGGTTGTAGATTTGAGATCTTGAGAGCTATTTTGAGTGACAGTGAGTCTCGGCTGTGCAGTTTTCCAGCCTGTGTGTGAGACAGTGTTCCTTTGGTTTCAGTCGATCTTGTTGATCGAGGATTTGGATTATAGCCTACATGAGCCACATTTGAGCTCGACAGAGATGCGCGGATACTTTCCTCGGTGGGGTTGCTCCCCTCGAGAGCCACTCCGGAGTTGGGCCTGTTCTTCTATCGCGACTTGTCGACGCAGTGTTCCCTCTGGCTGGGCCAGTTAGTGGCAGTCACGGACACAGTCCCTCTGGCTGGGCCAGTTAGTGGCAGTCACGGACGCCCTACGTAAGTCCGGTCTCCCGGGACGTGACGACAGTAGGTAGGCGCAGGTTTGACTGGACCCTATGCGGCAGTCAGTTGAGATTGGGTGATTCGAGTCGAGAGCTAGTTGTAGCATCATGTTCTTTCTGTCCCACTTTTGAGCATCTAGATAGAGGCATAGTAGCTGTAGAGATTACTTTACCAGCTTTTCCCTTTCCGCACTGCATTGTTACTTTTTGCCTCTAGTGGACTTAGTGGGCAGACCGTCGGGCTTGTTGGCGGCACCCACTGAGAACTACGTGGGACGTAGTTCTCACACCCGTCGTGGTGTTTTTCCCCAGGGACTTCTTCTTCTGCTCCAGTTCCTGCTGCACCTGTTGCTGACCCGACTGATCGAGGTAAGGGAGTCGTGAGATAGATCCCTACCAGTTGTCGCTTGAGAGTAGATGTACCTCCCTACTTTTTGAGAGTTCTTGTCGAGTGACCTTGTAGTGAGGATTGAGTTGTTCTCTTCTTATTTTGAGAGATATTTGTATTTTGGTGAGGACTCTGGTTGTATATTTTGATTAGAGTTGTATTTATTTTATCCAGCTTTTATTTTCAGCTCTGATATCTGTTTAGTGTAGATCTCTTTTGCAGGTTAGTCGCTACGTCCATACGGGGCTTCCCGTATGGGCGGCGGATCTGTTGGCGAGCCCGAGTCGCAGTTCCGACCCGGGGCGTGACAGATTAGAGTGGTATCGGAGCCTAGGATGTAGGTCATTGCGGACTTAGAAACCCTAGGCTTGTGGTTGGACCCTAGGATGACTTACGTGAGAGCCATAATCTTTTAGCGAGAGTCTTGATTGGATTCCTAACTCTCCCAGTGGATGGGATGAGTGATCGACGTGTCTTCCTTCGGTGGCAACTATGTTGGCTGCAGACAACATAGTACTATGGGAAAGGGGACATGCCCTTTGGCTTTCGCTAGATTGGGTCGTGTTTTGTTTGGGGTTCTGACTGTTTCTCTTCTTCCCTCAGGCGGGTGATGCCTCCGCGACGCACGATGTCGACGCGTTCGCAGCCTTCTTCCTCTGAGCCCGAGCCGGAGGACTCGGGGCAGGGACAGCAGAGTGAGGTTTTGGAGCTTCGTGCCCAGTTGGCACAGATGTCTGAGGCTGTTCAGCGCCAGGAGGAGACTTCCCGACGCCAGGAGGAGGCTTCCCAACGCCAGGAGGAGGCCTGGGTCGGATGATGCTTATGTTAGAGCAGAGGTCGCAGCCTGTGGTAGCACCCCCTGAGAGTTCGCCTGTGCCCTCTTCGCCAGCGGCAGCGCCCCCTGTGGTTCCGTCAGCACCAGCTGTTCCTGTCGAGCCGGTTTCCTGGCAGACCACCGTCTGAGTCGTCGGGCCCTTTTATTTCTTCTGAGCAGCAGGCAGCGGTAGATCTCTTGATGAGGTTCCGTCGGTTCGATCCATCCCGTTTCTCTGGTCTGGGTGCTGAGCCATGGGAGGCCGAGACTTGGGTTACGGCCATGGAGCGTCACTTGAGAGTTTATTCGTCGACGATCGGTTTCGGGTCTTCTTGGCAGCGCATTATCTGGAGGGCACGCCGAGGCTTGGTGGCGGCGTGTGCGGCCTGCTGGTCCGTCTGGGACACAGATTCTTCCTTGGGCGGAGTTCCGCAGACTTCTTCTGGGGGCCTTCTTTCCTGAGAGTGTACGTCAGAGACTGGAGGAGCAGCTGAGGAATCTCCGCCAGGGAGATAGGCCCGTGAATGTGTACATAGCTAACTTCTATCAGCTGTTGGCTAGTATGCCTCACGTGGCCAGGGATGAGGCTCACCAGGTTTACATGTTTGAGCGGGGGCTGCGCCGGGACATTTATCAGCTTGTTCGCTCCCGCAGATTGCAGACATTAGAGGCCTCGATGGAGCAGGCGTTATATGTTGAGTCTGGAGAGGTAGTTATGGATGAGGTGGCTCCAGCCCCCGTAGGGACTCCTGGGGCGAAGCGCCCGGCGCCGGTGGATGAGGGGCAGTCGAGTAGGCAGGGACCCCCGAGACCCCCACGATTCCATCCTCAGGGTCGTGGACGCCAGGGGCGCCAGAGACCTGGATCATCTCATCAGTCTTCGCAGCAGCGTCGTCCGCCTCGACCTCAGCAGTCATCTCAGCAGCAGCAGACTTCGCGGCAGCCCCGTCAGGAGCGTTGTGTCTTTGTGGAGGGCCGCACTTACCGATGCATTGTCAGCAGAGACACGGCCGTTGTTTCCGTTGTGGACAGGCCAGTCACATTCAGAGTTCATGCCCCAGGGCAGGTCCTCCAGCTCCTTCCGCGGCCTCAGCACCTTCTGCTCCTCACATGACAGTAGGGCCTTCTGTGGCCTATGGTAGGCCTGATCAGGCTTCTTCCTCTTCGCGACAGTCAGAGCGACGTCCCCCGGCGCAGAGCGGGCGAGTCTATGCCGCCCAGGTTGAGGATGCTTCAGCAGCCGATCATGTCGTCGCAGGTACTATTTTGATTTCTGCAGTTCGTACTCATGCTCTTTTTGATACCGGTGCATCGCATTCTTTTATTACTAGAGCATTTGCATCCCTACATGGTATAGAGGTAGTTTCATTATCGCATGCATTAGAGGTTCAGATTCCAGGCCATGTCTTGCATGTCGAGGAGTGTTGTTAGGGATTGCCCGGTACAGTTGGGACCCTGGGTCCTGCCGGCAGACTTGCTCGTCTTGCGCAGCTCCAGGATTTCGGACGTGGTACTTGGCATGGATTGGTTAGCTCGGTATTTCGCCACCATTGACTGAGAGAGAGGACGGTGAACCCCTCCGCGAGCTGGGACAGGAGGAGTTCGTTTCAGAGGCTGCCAGAGTACCTTATTTGCCAGACTATTTCTTCGGCGAGAGCCCGGCGGATGATGAGTAGGGTTGTACCGCCTTCCTGGCGACGGTTGTGGAGGTGCCTACGGCGGCACTGGGACTCGAGGATATTCTATTGTCCGCGAGTTCCCAGATGTGTTTCCCTCAGAGTTGTCGACCATGCCGCCGGAGAGGGAGATTGAGTTTGTGATTGATGTGTTCCAGGAACCGCACCTATCTCGAAGGCACCCTATAGGATGGCACCTGCCGAGCTGAGAGAGCTGAAGGCCCAGTTGCAGGACTTGATGGATGTGGGGCTTTGTGAGGCCCAGTGTATCTCCGTGGGGAGCGCCTGTTTTATTTGTGAAGAAGAAGGATGGGTCGCTTCGATTATGTGTCGACTACAGAGAGCTGAATAAAGTAACCATCCGGAACAAGTACCCCCTTCCACGGATTGATGATCTGTTTGATCAGTTACAGGGAGCGTCCTGTGTTTCTCCAAGATTGATCTCCAGTCAGGTTACCACCAGTTGAGGTGAGGGCCGAGGACATCTCCAAGACGGCTTTTAGATCCCGGTATGGGCATTATGAGTTTACTGTTATGCCTTTTGGTCTAACTAATGCCCCTGCCGCATTTATGGATTTAATGAACCGGGTATTTCAGCCGTACTTGGACCGTGTTGTCCGTTGTGTTCATTGACGACATCCTGATTTACTCCCGAAGTGATATAGAGCATGAGGAGCACTTGAGGGGATAGTGCTGCAGCTTCTGCGGAGAGAAGGAGCTGTATGCCAAAGTTAAAAAGTGCGAATTTTGGCTTCGGGAGGTTGCATTTCTAGGCCACATTGTATCAGCCGCAGGAGTGGCAGTGGACCCGACGAAGATTGATGCAGTTCGGGATTGGCCTAGACCGACGACGGTTACTGAGGTCCGTAGCTTTCTTGGATTAGCAGGTTATTACCGTCGGTTTGTAGAGGGCTTTGCGAAGCGTCTCTACTCCCCTTACCAGTTTGACCAGGAAGGGGATTAAGTTTTGTGTGGACTGAGCGGTGCCCAAGAGAGTTTGAGGAGCTCAAGAGGAGATTGATCTCGGCACCAGTTCTAGCACTACCAGTGATGGGCGATGGATTTGTGATTTATAGTGACGCCTCTCACAGCGGCTTGGGATGTTTTTGATGCAGCATGGTAGGGTAATTTGCTTATGCTTCACGGCAGTTAAAGGATTATAGAAGAATTACCCTACTCATGATTTGGAGCTTGCAGCCGTGGTATTCGCGCTGAAGTTGTGGCGGCATTACCTCTACGGGGAGCACTGCGAAATTACACAGATCATAAGAGTTTAAAGTACTTGTTTACTCAAAAGGAACTGAATTTGAGGCAACCCGGTGGGTGGAGTTATTAAAGGACTATGATGTGAGCATCATTTATCATCCCGCAAGCAATGTAGTAGCAGATGCTTTGAATAGGAGGTCAGCACAAGCTTGAGCATGTTGATTACACAGCAGCCACCGCTTGTAGAGCAGTTGAGACGCCTACAGATAGAGGTAGTATCCCCTGGGTCTCTGCTAGACTCATGTCCATGGTCTTGCGCCCACCTGTGGACAGGATTAGAGAGCACAGAGTGAGGACCCCCACTTGACGAGGATTAGATCGCCGATTCGGCCGATCAGATAGGGATTTGCAGTGGATAGCTCTGGAGTACT
>CM055067.1:6056681-6216727 GCA_029204045.2 Tillandsia leiboldiana | reverse complement strand
ATACACCTTATCCATTCATCCAGGTGGTACTAAATGTATAAGACCTCAAGGCACATTTTTGGTGGCCTGGAATGAAGCGGGATATTGGAAGATTTGTGGCTCATTGTTTAACTTGTCAGCAGTGAAGGCGGAGCACCGTGTTCCTGCTGGCAAGTTACAGAGTCTTCCAATTCCCGAGTGGAAGTGGGACCACATCACCATGGACTTCGTCACGGGACTGCGAGGGCGCAGAGTGGGGCCGATGCCATATGGGTTATCGTTGATAGACTCACCAAGTCTGCCCACTTCTTGCCTGTACAGATGACTTGGTCGTTGATCGTCTGGCACAGTTGTATTTGGATGAGATAGTGAGGATGCACGGTATACCCGCCTCGATCGTATCAGACAGGGACCCGAGGTTTGTATCACGTTTCTGGGGGAGTCTACATTCAGCCTGGGGACCCAGCTCAGATTTAGCACTGCTTTCCACCCACAGACCGATGGACAGTCGGAGCGCACCATACAGACTCTCGAGGACATGTTGAGAGCGTGCGTGATGGATTTTGAGGAGGGTGGTATCGGCACTTAGCACTGGTTGAGTTTGCGTACAACAATAGCTATCAAGCGAGCATTCAGATGGCTCCATTTGAGGCGTTGTATGACGCAAGTGCCGGTCGCCCCTGCATTGGAGTGACGTGGGTGAGAGGAGGACTTTGGGACCGGAATTATTGTGAGGCAGAGGAGAAGGTCCATCAGTTCGCCGACACCTCGAGATAGCCCAGAGTCGTCAGAGGAGCTACGCTGATACTCGACGGCGAGACCTAGATTTTCAGATTGGGGATCATGTCTTTTTGAAGGTCTCGCCTTCGAAAGGGGTCAGGAGATTCGGAGTTCGGGGAAGCTCAGTCCCCGCTTCATTGGACCCTTCGAGGTACTGGAGAGGATTGCCCAGTGGCTTATAGGGTTGCCCTTCCACCACGCCTGGCCGGAGTTCATGACGTCTTCCACGTCTCGGCTTTGAGGAGATATGTTTTCGACCCTTCGCACGTGATCGACTTCACTTCCTTGGAGATGGCGAGGATCTTGTTTATGAGGAGCGCCCGTTGCGAATTCTTGCTCGTGAGGAGAGGGAATTGCGCAACCGGGCCATCCGTATGTGAAGATCCTGTGGAGCAATCACGAGGAGCGAGAGGCTACTTGGGAGCTGGAGACGGTGATGCGGGATTCATACCCTTTCCTGTTCGAGACTTCCGGTTGAGGTACGTCTGTTGTTCTTTCATTGTTTCGGGGACGAAACTTCCTTTTAGTGGGGGAGGATGTAGAGACCCTAAACCCCGTGCAGCTTTCCTGGTGAATCCACTGTTTACAACACCTAGTGTTGGTGTATCTGGTCCATGGTGCATCAAGGGGATGCCACAGATGGACCCAGTGTGTTATCTTTTACTGTGTTGGCTTTCGGCTGCATTTGCCGAATTTTATAAGGATTTAGGCCAAACAGAGGTTGGAATTGGATTCAGCACGGAAAAAACGCTTGAAAACGGCTATTTGCTTGTTAAATTTGGAGTCCGGATGACCAAAAACGGGCTTCCGGAAGTTTTCGAAACTTTTTGGTGCACGGGGGTGTTGGTGGACCGCCGGCTGCCACGTGGCGGCCTGTAATTGGCCGGTTCGCGACGTTCGGTCCACGGAGCGGCGCGGCGGGTGCATGAGCCCGGCGCAGGACACGTGGCAGGCGGGGATTTGCTGGCCTTTGATGTGCGGTTCACTGAGTTTGACCGGCGGGTGCACTGGTTTGAGCGCCGGTGCAGGAATCCTGGGCGGGACCACGTGTCGGTCTCCGATTGGCGGGCGCTGGGGGCTCGGTCCACGTAGTTCCCCGCGCGGGTGCATAGACCCGGCGCAGGGACACGTGGCGGCAGCTGAGTGGCGGGCTCAGTTCGCGCGGCGCACGCGATGCGTGGGGACCCGCCTCGGGACAGAGGCGCACAGGGGGGCGCTGACGCGGCTGTCGGCCGCACTCGAGTGCGCCACGCGTCGCAACGCGAGCGGTGGCCGTACTCGAGTGCGCCACGCGTCAGCGTGCGGTTGGGGGGCCGTACCTACCCCGCTGACCGCGGGCGGCCACGTGGCGCTCTGCGGGTCGTCGGCACCGCTGTTCCCTGTTGCGGTGACGTGGCGTCACCTGGGATTTTCGGGCGCGTCGGACGGGGCTGTCCGACCGGATTTCCGGCGCAAGGCGCCCGGATCTTGCGCCCGGAAACCCGGCCCACTTCAGCTTGGGCCTAGCCTATAAATAGGCTTCTTGGGCTTCTTCTTAGCCTTTTTTTTCTCTTCTTTTCCTGTGAAGCCTTCAGAGAAGTTCTTCCCACACCGAGCTTTACTCTTTGGAGGAATTTGAGGATTTTCGGAGGCACGCATCCCGAGGCTAACTATTTTTCGGAGCGGCGCGACGCTTGTTCATCTTCGACCCGCTTCGTCCCTCTGCAGTGTTTGGGCTCTCCCGACTCACCCCGACCTCCTTTTTCGACGATTTTTGCGCCATCGGATTCTTGACAGGTAGGACTTCAACTCCTGTGTTTTGAGCTACCTCGATTTCCGTGATGATCTTAGAGTTTTCCGAGCTCCCTTTTGACCCCTTTTTCTTCGCGGATATTTGGACAGCACTGCGGTGTTCTTGCTGTAGCTTTGCGCACAGGCATCGGATCAAGACGATTCAAAAGGCAAAATTCATCTACTCTTCGCAAGGAATCTCCTGGATTTTTTCTCAGATTTTTCTGGATTTTGCACGAAGGTGAGAATCTCCTTTTCTGCGGTTTGTTGTTACAGGAATTTGGTACAGTTTGGTTTGGGGTGCTTCCCTTGCCGGATTTTTATCTCAGCGTAGAGGACTCCGTTTTGGACGTGCAGGTACTTGTTTCGAAGCTATCGACGCGTAGAACACCGGGGTATTTTATCTGGAATTTATCGAGCACTTTCTGCAGGTGAATTATTGGCATCTCTGCGGCTGAATTTTAGCATGGTATCTCTTGGCAGATTTTGGGAGTTAAGCGTTTTAGTAACCTTGTGTTGTACCCAGGGGCTGTTGGGCTGTGCTGGACCTGTTAGATTTGGAGTTGCAGTTTTCCTGGTATTATCAGCTGTAGGACTTGGACTGATCAGCGCATCAGGTGGGTGACCTCTTTTCAAGATCAGCGGACTGTGGACTAATTCTAACTTTAGGGACTTGCATATTTTAATGTTTGATGTCCAGCATGCTAGAAGGCGTGAATTGATGTTCCTGTTATAGTTAGATGATCCTGTGATTATTTTTGCTCCCTAAGCTGTTGATTATTATTATCTTGCTCCCTAAGCTGTTGATTATTTTATCTTGCTCCCTACAGCTGTTGTTTATTATTTATCTTGGAACTTGACCTAGCACCACTGTCACATGTTGCATGTTCAGCCAGACTGTAGAAAACCTCAACTTGGGCTAGGTTTTATTGCTCTAGACATTCCCACATCACTTTTCTGTATATCACTCTGGACTTAGAGTTCTCCTCGCCCAAGTAGTGGGTCGAGAGGTCGGATTATTGTGGGATGCTTTTACACTCGTGTCTGGGGACCGAGTGGAGTTGTTAGCAGTCTGTAGACCAGGTTTCCTTGGGAAAGTGACTTGGGTTGTAGATTTGAGATCTTGAGAGCTATTTTGAGTGACAGCGAGTCTCGGCTGTGCAGTTTTCCAGCCTGTGTGTGAGACAGTGTTCCTTTGGTTTCAGTCGATCTTGTTGATCGAGGATTTGGATTATAGCCTGCATGAGCCACATTTGAGCTCGACAGAGATGCGCGGATACTTCCTCGTGGGGTCGCTCCCCTCGAGAGCCACTCCGGAGTTGGGCCTGTTTTCTATCGCGACTTGTCGACGCAGTGTTCCCTCTGGCTGGGCCAGTTAGTGGCAGTCACGGACACAGTCCCTCTGGCTGGGCCAGTTAGTGGCAGTCACGGACGCCCTACGTAAGTCCGGTCCCCCGGACGTGACGGCAGTAGGTAGGCGCAGGTTTGACTGGACCCTATGCGGCAGTCAGTTGAGATTGGGTGATTCGAGTCGAGAGCTAGTTGTAGCATCATGTTCTTTCTGTCCCACTTTTGAGCATCTAGATAGAGGCATAGTAGCTGTAGAGATTACTTTACCAGCTTTTCCCTTTCCGCACTGCATTGTTACTTTTTGCCTCTAGTGGACTTAGTGGGCAGACCGTCGGGCTTGTTGGCGGCACCCACTGAGAACTACTTGGGACGTAGTTCTCACACCCGTCGTGGTGTTTTTCCCCAGGGACTTCTTCTTCTGCTCCAGTTCCTGCCGCACCTGTTGCTGACCCGACTGATCGAGGTAAGGGAGTCGCGAGATAGATCCCTACCAGTTGTCGCTTGAGAGTAGATGTACCTCCCTACTTTTGAGAGTTCTTGTCGAGTGACCTTGTAGTGAGGATTGAGTTGTTCTCTTCTTATTTTGAGAGATATTTGTATTTTGGTGAGGACTCTGGTTGTATATTTTGATTAGAGTTGTATTATTTTATCCAGCTTTATTTTCAGCTCTGATATCTGTTTAGTGTAGATCTCTTTTGCAGGTTAGTCGCTACGTCCATACGGGGCTTCCCGTATGGCCGGCGGATCTGTTGGCGAGCCCGGGTCGCAGTTCCGACCCGGGGCGTGACATGACATCTATGTGAATTCATTGTTTTTCAAAGCACTTAAATGGATTTCTTGATGGTATACAAATCGGTATTTGAAAATGTGAGGACCTGGATTTCCACGTCGAGACTACTGGTTGACCAGTAGCTGTTGGAGGCTTTGTGGTGCGTCGGTGGTGTTTGTACACCAATTGGACACTAGTGTTGGACTCAGAGCGTTAAATAGATCACGAGAATAGTCCGATGACCCCGACGGATGCTTAGAAGTGGTTTTGCGCGTAATGGATGTTAAAATTGGGTTCAGCGCGAAGTTTGGACAAAAGAATATCTTTCCGGATGCCTTCGGCAATTTTTAGAATTAGAATTTGGCAAAACGGACATCGGAAACGGACTCAGGGCAAAAAACTGTGCAAAATAGGCTATTTCTGGACTTTTTGGGCTTAAAACGGTGTTTTTGGTGTTGCTGGAATGGTGGACCGGGCTCACGGCGGCTGGCTCACGGCCCATGGACCGGATGGTGCAGCGCGGTGCACGGGGTGGGCGTACACCCGGTGCAGGAGGCGACGCGGGCGGCCGGTGCACGCGCGGTGCACCGCGCAGCAGTGCGCCGCGCATGCACGCGCACGCGTGGCGCGCGCCCGCGCCCGCACGTGGGCCGGGCCGTGCTGCGTGGCGGGGAAGCCCGTCGGTCGGACCCTTTGGTCCGACCCGCTTTGCACTGGATCTGGTGCAAGGGATTTGGTGTGAGGGTGGAGGATTTATGTGTGTGTTGTAATGGAACTTTGGTGCATCTTAAGGGGAATTTGATGTTATAAATTGCACCTTTGGACAGCAATTAACCCTTTACATCCCCAGCCTATCTCCACTCTGTTGTGAAGGAAATTAAGGGGTTTTCCATCATCTTCTTCACCAAGAACTCCATGAATGGAACTTGGAGTTCACTATTAGAGTTGACCACTTCGTCGCATTTTCTTCCGGGAGACCTCCAGAAGTGTAGAAGTGGAATTATGGGATGATTCTTGCGGGATTCTCTCCACAACTTCAAGATCTACAACGTTTGTATTGAAGAGGAGACCTAATTGGAGCTCTAAGCCAGGTAATTATAGCAATCTTTGAGACACTTGTTTTCAGTTTGAGATTTCGACCACAGGTTAGTGTTTTTACTCCCCTGGGATGCACAAATGGAATTTTAAATTGATTTTTGTTGGGAAATTTCCAGGACTTACAGAGATACAATTTTCGTATTTGGTGGAACTCCACATTTTGACTCTAAATTAGGTAATTTAAGCATCTTTGGGATTGTTGTGTACAGCTGAGATTCTGGTTGTGGTTATGAGCAATGTTCAGTGTTTTTGCTCCCTAGGACTGAAGAAGTTGAATTTTACGCTGGTTTTTGCGGAGAATTCACCAGGACTCAGAGACCTACATTTTTCATATTTAATAGGAAGGCTAAATCTTGCTTCGAATCTGGTGAATTTCATCATCTTTGGGACCCCATTTTCTGTGAGGAATTCTGGACAGCGACACCTTGCCGGATTTTTATCTCCGCAACCGGGCATCGGATGGAGTCAAACCTTTGGACTCTTTTCATCTACTCGACGCGAGGATTGTCCCCGTATTTTTATTTGATTTTTTTGAGGCTTGTCCGAAAGGGTGCTTCTTCCCCTTTACTGTACAGAGTTTTACAGTTATGTTGTTGTGTGGTTTTGCGCACCCTGTGTTGTGGAATTTGTAACTTGGTCTACGCTACTCGGAATTGGATGTGCAGGTACTCGTTTCGAAGGTATCGACACGAGGAACGGACCAATATTTATGTTGGATTTTTCTGAGTTCTCACTGCAGGTGAAATAATTACATCTTTGGGACTGATTTTTCAGACTGTGTGTACTTGGATATTTTGAATAAAAATGTAATCTTGGACCTTATTGTTGTACCCAGGAAGGTTCACGACTGTTTCTGAACCTGTTGGAACTGGAGAACATAGGAGATAGTGAATTCTGAATGTTTTCCGCTGTTGGGAGCCGAGGCTTTTGCGACAAGTACCGAGGATGCTGTTTCGGCAGAAATTGGACTATGAGCGTCTGCGCTCTTCGCCGACCCCAGGTTTGCCTTGGATTGAGCACTTCAGGTGGGTAAGCTTAACTTGGTAACTGTATAGAACTTTTATATATCTTGGTGCATGTAAGTGTACATGTGAGGATATCACCCCTCTGTGATTGATAACAGGTATACTGTTGTATAACAGATATGAGCGAGAGGTAAGCAAGGGATGACCTACTTGGGTGAGAGTGGTATACCATAGTAGGAATATTGTAGCATGCTTCACTAATATATATTTCACCCACTTTTATTGTTTCTGAGGACAAAGCATGCTTGCATGGACATGTAGTTAGGCCATACTTTACTGCTGCACTACTTTTGGAACTTGACTTAGGAGAAACCATGTTATTCTTTTCTTCTTCTTTGTTAGTCAAGTGGTCTGTGTGGCTCAGGTTCGAGCAGGGGTTCTGGGTAGTGTAGTCGAGACTTGGTGTCTGGGACAGGTTGGATTAGTTGTGGGGCTTTGCGGCAACCGCGGATATTGGGCGGTTGACCGGACATTTATTTATGCACCAGATTGGGTATCTGATTTCTCTAGTGGACAGAGTTTCCCACTATTTGAGCATTTTTTTGTACCTGATTGAGGACCGAGGCTTTCTTTAGTGATTGGGCTTTCCCACTTTGATCAGAGTCGTGATCCAGTCCTGCTGATTTATGATACTGATGACAGTGATACTTTACTCGTGTGGGTCGCTCCCCTCGAGGCCACTCTGGAGTAGGCAGTTGACATATTGGCCAGTGAGTGCCAGACCTGTTGGCCAGTGAGTGCCAGACAGTGAGCATCGGTCAGTGAGTACCGATTGGTTAGCAGATACTTGAGTCCTTGAGACTCCTTTGCATCGGTGTTATGCGTAGGCTGGCATACCCGATGCGGCAGGCACAGCAGGCAGTACCAGTTCTACTGGTGGCATTAGATTGGGGTTTATTGCATACAGTTGCTTTATAGTTGCACTCGTGTCAGGGGGGGACCGAGTGGAGTCTGGTACCTGTGTTAGACCAGTACTAGTGTTGTTGGGAACCGTTTGGGGGTACGGTGGTCCCTGGGTCATTGTGTGGCATAGGCAGGCATGGCAGGCATAGCAGACTTGGAGGCTTGATAGCTGTTGAGAGTTTCCAGCTTCCTCCTTTTTCAGTCTTTATAGATTTGGTTAGTTTGTTTATATTTTGAGGACTTAGTGGGCAGACCGTCGAGTCTGGCGGTGGTACCCACTGAGAACTCCCTTTTTGGTGTAGTTCTCACACCCTCTGGGGGTTTCCCCTCTTTTTCTTTCCTCTTCTCTGTTTTGCAGAGTCTTAGCAGGTGTTGCTGATTCTGCGGTTGTTGATCGAGGCGAGAGAGTCGCGAGCTAGATCCCTAACCGTCGTTGGAGAGTAGCGGTACCCTCTTCAGAGGAGATCTACTGCAGACTAGTTGTTTATTTTTCCAGTTTTGAGAGACTGATGTAGTGAGGATATATTATGTATCGAGAGATTGTACACACTTATATTTATTGGAGATATCTCACTATTGAGTTTTGAGCTTTGTATATGAGGATATAGTATCGCTATCATTTTGGGAGACAGACCTATTGTATTATTTCCAGTTGTACAGTGATTGATTTTAGTTATACAGCAGGTTTTTACTTATAGCTCTGATATTATGTTTAGCTGTAGTACTTTTCTTGCAGGTAGGACGCTTCGCCTATGCAGGTTGGCATAGGTGGCGGATCTGTTGGCGAGCTCGGGTCGCAGTTCCGACCCTGGGGCGTGACAGATTAGAGTGTCACGCCCCAGGGTCGGAACTGCGACCCGGGCTCGCCAACAGATCCGCCACCTATGCCAACCTGCATAGGCGAAGCGTCCTACCTGCAAGAAAAGTACTACAGCTAAACATAATATCAGAGCTATAAGTAAAAAAACCTGCTGTATAACTAAAATCAATCACTGTACAACTGGAAATAATACAATAGGTCTGTCTCCCAAAATGATAGCGATACTATATCCTCATATACAAAGCTCAAAACTCAACAGTGAGATATCTCCAATAAATATAAGTGTGTACAATCTCTCGATACATAATATATCCTCACTACATCAGTCTCTCAAAACTGGAAAAATAAACAACTAGTCTGCAGTAGATCTCCTCTGAAGAGGGTACCGCTACTCTCCAACGACGGTTAGGGATCTAGCTCGCGACTCTCTCGCCTCGATCAACAACCGCAGAATCAGCAACACCTGCTAAGACTCTGCAAAACAGAGGAGAGGAAAGAAAAAGAGGGGAAAACCCCCAGAGGGTGTGAGAACTACACCAAAAAGGGAGTTCTCAGTGGGTACCACCGCCAGACTCGACGGTCTGCCCACTAAGTCCTCAAAATATAAACAAACTAACCAAATCTATAAAGACTGAAAAAGGAGGAAGCTGGAAACTCTCAACAGCTATCAAGCCTCCAAGTCTGCTATGCCTGCCATGCCTGCCTATGCCACACAATGACCCAGGGACCACCGTACCCCCAAACGGTTCCCAACAACACTAGTACTGGTCTAACACAGCTACCAGACTCCACTCGGTCCCCCCCTGACATGAGTGCAACTATAAAGCAACTGTATGCAATAAACCCCAATCTAATGCCACCAGTAGAACTGGTACTGCCTGCTGTGCCTGCCGCATCGGGTATGCCAGCCTACGCATAACGCCGATGCAAAGGAGTCTCAAGGACTCAAGTATCTGCTAACCAATCGGTACTCACTGACCGATGCGCACTGTCTGGCACTCACTGGCCAACAGGTCTGGCACTCACTGGCCAATATGTCAACTGCCTACTCCGGAGTGGCCTCGAGGGGAGCGACCCACACGAGTAAAGTATCACTGTCATCAGTATCATAAATCAGCAGGACTGGATCACGACTCTGATCAAAGTGGGAAAGCCCAATCACTAAAGAAAGCCTCGGTCCTCAATCAGGTACAAAAAAATGCTCAAATAGTGGGAAACTCTGTCCACTAGAGAAACCAGATACCCAATCTGGTGCATAAATAAATGTCCGGTCAACCGCCCAATATCCGCGGTTGCCGCAAAGCTCCACAACTAATCCAACCTGTCCCAGACACCAAGTCTCGACTACACTACCCAGAACCCCTGCTCGAACCTGAGCCACACAGACCACTTGACTAACAAAGAAGAAGAAAAGAATAACATGGTTTCTCCTAAGTCAAGTTCCAAAAGTAGTGCAGCAGTAAAGTATGGCCTAACTACATGTCCATGCAAGCATGCTTTGTCCTCAGAAACAATAAAAGTGGGTGAAATATATATTAGTGAAGCATGCTACAATATTCCTACTATGGTATACCACTCTCACCCAAGTAGGTCATCCCTTGCTTACCTCTCGCTCATATCTGTTATACAACAGTATACCTATTATCAATCACAGAGGGGTGATATCCTCACATGTACACTTACATGCACCAAGATATATAAAAGTTCTATACAGTTACCAAGTTAAGCTTACCCACCTGAAGTGCTCAATCCAAGGCAAACCTGGGGTCGGCGAAGAGCGCAGACGCTCATAGTCCAATTTCTGCCGAAACAGCATCCTCGGTACTTGTCGCAAAAGCCTCGGCTCCCAACAGCGGAAAACATTCAGAATTCACTATCTCCTATGTTCTCCAGTTCCAACAGGTTCAGAAACAGTCGTGAACCTTCCTGGGTACAACAATAAGGTCCAAGATTACATTTTTATTCAAAAATATCCAAGTACACACAGTCTGAAAAATCAGTCCCAAAGATGTAATTATTTCACCTGCAGTGAGAACTCAGAAAAATCCAACATAAATATTGGTCCGTTCCTCGTGTCGATACCTTCGAAACGAGTACCTGCACATCCAATTCCGAGTAGCGTAGACCAAGTTACAAATTCCACAACACAGGGTGCGCAAAACCACACAACAACATAACTGTAAAACTCTGTACAGTAAAGGGGAAGAAGCACCCTTTCGGACAAGCCTCAAAAAAATCAAATAAAAATACGGGGACAATCCTCGCGTCGAGTAGATGAAAAGAGTCCAAAGGTTTGACTCCATCCGATGCCCGGTTGCGGAGATAAAAATCCGGCAAGGTGTCGCTGTCCAGAATTCCTCACAGAAAATGGGGTCCCAAAGATGATGAAATTCACCAGATTCGAAGCAAGATTTAGCCTTCCTATTAAATATGAAAAATGTAGGTCTATGAGTCCTGGTGAATTCCCCGTAAAAACCAGCTTAAAATTCAACTTCTTCAGTCCTAGGGAGCAAAAACACTGAACATTGCTCATAACCACAACCAGAATCTCAGCTGTACACAACAATCCCAAAGATGGCTTAAATTACCTAATTTAGATTCCAAATTTGAAGTTCCACCAAATACGAAAATTGTATCTCTGTAAGTCCTGGAAATTTCCCAACAAAAATCAATTTAAAATTCCATTTGTGCATCCCAGGGGAGTAAAAACACTAACCTGTGGTCGAAATCTCAAACTGAAAACAAGTGTCTCAAAGATTGCTATAATTACCTGGCTTAGAGCTCCAATTAGGTCTCCTCTTCAATACAAACGTTGTAGATCTTGAAGTTGTGGAGAGAATCCCGCAAGAATCATCCCATAATTCCACTTCTACACTTCTGGAGGTCTCCCGGAAGAAAATGCGACGAAGTGGTCAACTCTAATAGTGAACTCCAAGTTCCATTCATGGAGTTCTTGGTGAAGAAGATGATGGAAAACCCCTTAATTTCCTTCACAACAGAGTGGAGATAGGCTGGGGATGTAAAAGGGTTAATTGCTGTCCAAAGGTGCAATTTATAACATCAAATTCCCCTTAAGATGCACCAAAGTTCCATTACAACACACACATAAATCCTCCACCCTCACACCAAATCCCTTGCACCAGATCCAGTGCAAAGCGGGTCGGACCAAAGGGTCCGACCGACGGGCTTCCCCGCCACGCAGCACGGCCCGGCCCACGTGCGGGCGCGGGCGCGCGCCACGCGTGCGCGTGCATGCGCGGCGCACGGCTGCGCGGTGCACCGCGCGTGCACCGGCCGCCCGCGTCGCCTCCTGCACCGGGTGTACGCCCACCCCGTGCACCGCGCTGCACCATCCGGTCCATGGGCCGTGAGCCAGCCGCCGTGAGCCCGGTCCACCATTCCAGCAACACCAAAAACACCGTTTTAAGCCCAAAAAGTCCAGAAATAGCCTATTTTGCACAGTTTTTTGCCCTGAGTCCGTTTCCGATGTCCGTTTTGCCAAATTCTAATTCTAAAAATTGCCGAAGGCATCCGGAAAGATATTCTTTTGTCCAAACTTCGCGCTGAACCCAATTTTAACATCCATTGCGCGCAAAACCACTTCTAAGCATCCGTCGGGGTCATCGGACTATTCTCGTGATCTATTTAACGCTCTGAGTCCAACACTAGTGTCCAATTGGTGTACAAACACCACCGACGCACCACAAAGCCTCCAACAGCTACTGGTTAACCAGTAGTCTCGACGTGGAAATCCAGGTCCTCACATCCTCCCCCACTAAAGAAAGTTTCGACCTCGAAACTAGCTCAAGTCCATCAAGAGTCACAAATACCACGGGTAGTTATCTTTCAATACGCCTCCAGCTCCCGAAACACCACTCACTCCCCGTGATTACTCCTCAACGACAACATCCAGTACGACATAGCCCGATTGCGCAATTCCCCCATCTCACGAGCCGGAATTCGCAACGGGCGTCCCTCGTACTTCAAACAATCACAGATCTCAAAGGGGCAAGCCAATCACGGGCGAGGAATCCCAAAAACACATCACTCCTGAGCTGAGACGTGAGATACCAAAGGGGCTCCAATAATAAAAGAAACCGGGGGAAAACTGGAATAACCTCTAGTGCAACATGCTCCAACCCACATCCTGGGTCAACTCAATTAAGGCCACCCGAAGCATATCCACGCTTTCATCCAATAAAGCAAGGAATCCAATAAGCTGGAGTCTTCACTCGGTTACTTCTCGATCCAAAACGACCCGAGTTGACTACTCAACCGCGAGTTACCCTCAAAAGGGATCCTCCAGAGATACAAACTCATACCACAGTTGGTATCAGAGCCATTCACACTCTAATCTGTCATCACAATGGCTCTGTCGTGGTAATCCAAAATGCTCAACAATAACTCAACGGTAATTCTACAGTCGCCAAAGGAGGCATCACTAAAGCACACCAATCCATCTCCCAACACTGGAAACACTAGTATTGGCGCTGGTATCAGTCTCATTATCTATTGGCCAAGCTCTCCCGGCACTGCCTAGTCCAAGAAGGTCCACACCTCGACAATAATTGTCGATCTCGGCCAATTTCCAATCAGTATCCAAATTGGCCGGATTTCCACCGCCGCTCCTACGGCTAGAATAAGGTGACCCAAGAAGGTAAGCTCCTGAAGCTACAACTTGTTCCTCAATAACTGGGCATACAGCTTCATCCACACAGGTACGGTAGCACATCCACAAGTGCTCCTCGCGCTCCGAGTCGCTCTGGAAGTAAATCAAAATATCCTTGGGGAACACCACTCCCAATCCGTCCAGGTACAACTGGAACACACGATTCCTCAGACCTTTAAGTCACAGGGCATTATTCATTCCATTTGGCCTCACTATGCTCTCATAGTGCCCTTAACAGATCCTAAATGCCATCTAGGCAAAGTCCTCGACGGTCTGATTCCAAGTAGGTAGTCACACCATACTATAACTGCCGGAGTATAACCCATCAAAAGGTCCTAGATACCACCCGGACCTGTCTACCCTCGAACCATAAAAGGACCCTCACAGTCATGTATCAACGACGTGGCATCACCACCGTATGTCAACGGCGTGGCACTAGGTCAAGCAGACTCCTCGATCCATCAGATCCAGCAACTGCGCCATCAACTCTCCCAGTTCTACAAGCGACATCCGATGAGGTGTTGTCGGAGGTGGCGCGGTTCTCCGAACAATATCAAATGCAATCTCTCTCCCCCTAACCGGCGGCATTATCAACAGCTTAGGTGATATCACACCCTGGATCTCACGGGCAACGGAGATATCCTTGAGTCCCGGTGCCGCCGTATGCACCTATCACACAGTCGCCAAACCTGTGTGCTCAATAATCTCAACAAGCAAGCCTTCTCTTGTCTGCCTTGCCGAAGATCAAAGTCCCTTCTTTCTGCAGTCAAACATTCGGTGGCACTGTGCCAACCAAAACCCAAACACTAGGTCAAAACACCAAACGGCCACAATTACCAATAAGTCTGCCGGCATAACTCTCAGCCTCTACTGCACTGGACACGATCCACAAGCCTCCTCCACATGCACAACACTAATAGAAACCTGTACCTCAAGTGCACGGGGTAACAAATCTGCCTCTAGTCCATGCAGGAACGCAACAAGCTCTAACTCCGACTGCTGTGATGAAATCACACCGGCGACATCTCAATCCACTGCCGGGGCGCCCTCCAACCGGGCAGCCCAGATTCAACCGCTCGATACCATTAGTCGTCGCTCAATCTGCCACAACATATCTTAATTAACCACATAGGGAGCACGACCTCTGCCTCTGCTCACATTGAGGCAACGAATATGGTCCTCCGCAGATAGCAAATTCACGCTACCGCTGCGCCACTCTGATACAAACGCTGATACTGCCCTCGGGGTCGACCCAATCCCGAATATCTTAGAAATCCAGTACCTTGGAAAAAGAAACCAGAAATGCCTCTGCCGGTCGATCTGTCCTCATCATCCAGCGCCAAGCGCCATATCCAAAACTCGCCTCTGGCGGCAGATCCCTATCCAAGGGAACTACAGCGCCACTCTCCAAGCACAATGCCTACTCCAACGTGGCGTCAAAAATCCTTAACAGAGGGACCAACTAAGCTACAAGGTATCCTGGCGCAATCCACTCCCAGTCTCACATATCCTATGCGCCTCATCCCTCGAAACCTGGAGCGCGCAGTTCAACAACTGCATAAACTCTCTAGCACTGGGAGGCTCTCAAATAGTCACTCCATCACCACCAATCATGACTTTACCTCCAAAGGCTCCAAACTCAATTTTACGAGTCGGGGTGGTTCATCTGCCCAATCTGGCTCAATAGATCGATCATGTCCCACAGCTCCTCTGCTGTCAACTATCCACCCTAACTCGGTGCCTCGATGCTAACATTGGCACGGAGGGGGGTTACTTAGTGCTCCGACAACTGTGTCACCCAGACCAGCTGCTCACTCTGCCGCTGATATGCCACAGACAATCCTGTCATCCGGGTCCGGAGCTCTCTGACCTCAATCTAGATATCCGGCCCAAAACCAACCGCTCGAGCTCAATCACTCTGACAAGATGCCCACGGTCAAAACCCAGAGTCGGGGAGGCACCGCTCACCACGATGGAACCACAAACAGCACACAAAAGCCACTCGACCCAATCCAGCGAAAGTCTAAAGCATGTCACCCATTCCACAGCACTATGTTGTCTGCAGCCAACATAATTACTTAGGAGAATAAACGTGCCAATCATTCCTCCCGTCCCTTGGGAGAGATATAAAACTCAATCAGGACTCTCGCTAAAAGTCACGACTCTCACGAAGTCAACCAAGGGTCAAACCATAAGCCTAGGGTTTCTAAGTCCCAGCCGACCTATCCCTAAGCTCTGATACCAACTGTGACGCCCCACTTCCCAGGGGGTCACCCATCCTAGAACTACTCTAGCTCTAGCACGCTTAACTCTCATGTTCCTCTTGGATCTTGCTACCATCCAAAATGCTATAGCCGGGTTAGAGATTTAGTCCTATTATATCATTTATATAGAGGACTAATCCAAATTCCGGGGGTGTCACAGAAAAGATTTCAAAATTTGGATTTGTTTCAAGAAATTTTTGCTTTTTGGCTCTGTTGTTCCGGTATCTGCTTTTTAGTACCTGAAAATCCAATCCGGATTAGAAAATCCAATCCGGATCCCGAATGTGAAGTTTTCTGGTTTTTCACTTGCGTACCGGTACTACATTTTTAGTACCGGAACTACATTGCGGATCCGGATCATCCCATGCCTGTCAATCCGGAACCCGAACGAAGGTTTTTCGGTTTTTACACTGCGTACCGGTACGCGACTTCTTGTACCGGTACGCGATCTGGAATTCTTTATATTCCGAAACTCCAAGTTTTTTAATTCATCTCTCCCACTTCAAAACCCTCCCTCTCTTTCTCTAAAACATCTCTAAGGGTTTTCTCTTCAAGATCAAGAGATTTGTTGCTCTCATTTGTAAGTTTCTACATTAATCTTGCTTTCTTTAACTTCAAAACCCTAGTTTTTAGGTTTTGATGTTTTATTTAGGGATTTTTGAGTAGATCCTTATTTTAATTGAAATCTCTTGCATAAATTACCCTTAATTCATGTTTAGAACATATATGGTTGTTTTCTATCTAATTAGATTCATGTTTCCATGCTTATTTGATTGAATCTAACATTTTCATATGTTCTTAGCATAAAAAAAATTGAGAATTAGGGCTTTTAAAATAAATGAATTTTAAATGATGAATCATCAATTGTGACATGTTTAGAATGTTTCTTAGACATGTTTAAACCTTTCTATAAGATCAAATCATAGTGCATTGTGTTCTTTGTAGGAAATGGCATTTTCATGGCTTCTTGCACTAGTAATTTTGATGGCCACTGGAAGTGGACGTGGTCACGGTTCTGGAAAGAAAAAGGCTACCAAACGATCACGCAACGAGGATTCAACTAGCTCAGAATCTGAACATTCCTCAGAATATGAAGAGGAATCAGTTCAAGGAAAGGGAAAAGCACCTTTGGCTCCAAGGAAAAAGAAGGGTGCGGATTCTCCTCCGCGTAGAAGTACCGGTGGATCGGTAATACGCGAGCGCTCTCAACGGAGATCAAATGTTGATGAAAGTGAACCGCATGTGAGTGCAAAACGCCGTGCCAGATTTGCAAACTGCACATGCATTGGAGAGCGACACGTGAACTTTAACGGGCTATGTCGTGAGGTGCCAGACTTTGCAAGGCTTTTGGAACGAAGCCATATTCGGCCACTTGGCAGAGTTCAACCTAAGATGGGTTTTTGTGTGGAGATCATCAGGGAGTTCTACATGCGAGGTAACATACTTCAAAAAGACCATGACACCGGAGCCTTCGTCTTTGAAACAACAGTTAGAGACGTCAAGTTTGACATTACTCCAGCAGTAATTGGTGCAAACCTTGGATTAGCTGTTGACACTACTAGTCTTTATTACACTGATGGTAATTTCCAACATGATACCCATTGGGATATGGTTGTGGACTCTATTTGCAAGACAGGGACGCACACGAACAGATCATATGTTGAATCAAAGGACCTAAAACCAGAATATCATATTTTGTCCTTAATTGTATGCTACAACCTATTGCCCACACTCGGGACCAAAAGGATTCGATGGGATCGATTGTTACTTCTCTTTTTCCTCGGTCACCCGGAAAGTGCAAATGGAATTAACACCAACATTCCATTTCTCATTTGGCAGCAAATGGTACATGTCATTGAAGGATCAAGGCAACGTGACCTTCTACCGTATCCAATCTTGATTACTCGTATTCTGGAAGATCACGGAGTGGACATTTCTTGTGCCAAATATGATTATGGCTTGGGGGCAATTGATGGAATCACTTTAGCCAAGTCAATTAGCACTTTGAAGACATTTGGGCATACAAAAGCCTATGCAAGTGAAGCGACAGTGAGTGCACCACCTCGTCAAGAATCTCCTGAACCAGATGAGGTCGTAACTCTTTAAACCTTGCATCGGGATGTTCGTTCATTAAAGCAAAGGATGGAGCAAAGGATGGAGCAAGGCTTCAAGAAACTTGAGGATAGTTTAAAGAAAATCTTCGATATCCTTGGGTGCAAACATGATGATGTGGTCACTGGAGCAACTGCACCGAGTACATCGCATGGACCAACATCACATGATGATGATGATGATTCAAATGAGGATGAGTGATTTCTTTTCCTTCTTGTTTTTGGTTTTCATTTTCTTTTCTCTTTGTGATGAACAAGAACTCTAATGGGCATGTAACTAAGAACTTATCCTTCTAGTATGTTTCTTTTTGTCTATGTTAACTGTTTGACAATTTGTGACAAAAAGGGGGAGAACAGAAATGAGATGGACGTATCATAAAAAGGGGAGAACAAAGATGCTCAAGATAGGGGGAGATAAAGGAAAAGATTGTGAACAAGAAACAAAACAAAAGAACCGGAAAAACAAAAGAACCAAAGGAAGACGAATCAAATGTAGGATTTTAATTTCTAACAACTAACGTTTGATTTTGTTTGGAGTTTTGTTTTGCAGGAACTACATCACTTTAAGACTCCAAGTCCTAAGTCATAGAGTATGTTCTAGGACTGTTTGGTTCAAATGTAATTTGTATTTATTGGATCTTTCACGCAAAGAAAATCAATGTTTTGGTGATAACATTGAATTTCGATTTTCTGGTTTAAGATGAGTGACTTGAGCGGTTTTATGTATTTTTGGGTTTTGTCACGAAATTGCCAAAGGGGGAGATTGTTACGGCTTTTTGTGTTGGCATATTTCGTAAGTTGAGTCGGAGTCTTAAAGGGATCAAATTGTCAAATCAGCTTTCGAAGACTCTTTGAAGATTCAAGATGAGCTCAAGATAACACTCAGGTATGGTTAATTAAACCATGGTGATTTAAGTTCATTTATAATCATTGGAATCTGGAAATGATTGAAACCCGGTTTAGACTTGGTTTTAGGAACTTGGTTTTAACTTACAACCTTTCTTAAGTTTGGATTCCGATACTAGGTTTGATTTGGATAAAGCTTATCTTGGAAAAATCAGTTTTTACATTGCGTACCGGAACCACACTTTGAGTTCCTCAAACCCGACACAGAATTTTCTGTAAATTGCATTGCGTACCGGAACACAGACTCGCGTACCAGAACACAATAGAAAAATCTGTGTTTGCACCATTGCGTACCGGAACACGTTATTTGGTACCGGTACACAATGCCTTATCGGGATAAAATTACTAAACCGACTTTTATCTTTTTCCAAAGGTTATAAATAGATACTTAGGGTTTCTCGATACTTACCGATCAATTCAGAAACACTCGAGAGCAACCCTAGAGGCTGGTTTTTACCGTTCTTCTCTTTCGCCTCTTTTAGGTCAATTCGACGGTTCTTCCAAGATCTATCTTTTGTCGAATTGATCTAGTCTTTGCTTAGAGTTTCCTTCTACGGTTCCTCAATGAGAATCTAAGCAAAGGATCACCATCGAAGCCAATATTCTTATCGGCTGAGTTTGCGTCGTGGATTCGACGCGGCATCGTGGATTCGGTGTGCTAAAGGCGTTTCGTGGATTCGAAACGTGTGCTTGTGGATTCGAGTGCCGTTCGTGGATTCGAACGTGTGCATTGGACGTGCAATCGGTGAGCGCAAGGTCCGAAGAAGTTGAAGGAGGGGTTTGAGTCCGTGGAGTCGGTAATTACCTTGTTATTCTTCTATTCTTAGTGGATTGTTATTGCGTGTTGGTCCCGTGGTTTTTCTCCTGGATTGGAGTTTCCACGTATATCTCGGTGTGTTGTTTTTTACTTCCGCATTGGTTTTTATTTTGCACTGAGATTTGTTTTATAAGTATTACACCTATTCACCCCCCCTCTAGTTGTTTGATAGTACCTATTTAGATCCTTGTGGATCCTTAAAAACCAACAGCTTTTGGGATGGGACCGTGCCGGTCAGGAGCCGGTCTGCATCCCGCAGCTGAGTTGTGAGTTAGTAGGCATAGCAGGCAGTACCAGTGTTCACCGGTGTCTAGATTGGGTTACCCAGGCAGGCATATATACTCTGATGCATACATTTAGCTATTCTTTTAGCGTATTATTTTAGAGGCATATTAGTGATAGCTTTTATCAGTTGATATATTTATAGCTTACCACCCTTGTTTTATTTTTCGCCTCTAGTAGTCCTAGTGGGCATGTCCGAGTTTGAGGTCTACCCACTAGGGGAGGCTACTGCTTTTATAGTAGTTCTCACCCCCCACTGTTCTCCCTTTTCTTTTCCCCTTTGTTTTGCAGAGTCTTCTGCTGGAGTTGCGGGACCCTCTTCCCAGGATCGTGGTAAGAGGATCGCTAATTAGATAGCTACTTCCCCGATCTCGAGTTTAGCAGTTTTGATGTATCCCCTGTACACTCAGATGGTTGTATTTTTCTTTATTTTGGGTCTAGCTTCGGCCAGCTGGTTGTATTTATTTCGTGAGCTGGGAGAGACACATGTATTTATGAGAGTTATGTTGTACTTTTATTTCCAGCATTTGTCTGAGATGTATTAGTTTTAGTTTAGCTATGTTTTATGCTCCTTTATTATATCTTTATATCTGAGTAGGTTACCAGCGCTTCGTGTACACGGGAAACTCCGTGTGCACGGCGGATCTGTGGACGAGCCCGGGTTTTGGTTTACACCCGGGGCGTGACAGTTGGTCTTGGAGACGGTATCCAATGAGAACTACGTGAAGGTGTAGTTCTCACACCCTCTGTTGGTGACAGGCTTTCCAGAGGCATCTACCCCTGTTCCTACTCCTGTTGCTGCACCTACTGATCGAGGTAAGGGAGTCGCGAGCTAGTTCCCTACCCGTCTTTGGAGTATAGTTGTATCCCATTTTTTGGAGCTTTATAGTACAGTCTGCTGGATTATTGTAGATAGTTACTTTTGAGAGTTTTATTTTGAGAGACTTATGTATTGTGAGGTTCAAATCTGTGCTATTTGGAGTTGTATTTTTATATTTCAGTAGTTTATTTTCCAGCTCTGATATCTTTATAGCTGTAGTATTATCTTTTGCAGGATAGATGCTTCGCCTATGCGGGGCTTCCCGTATGGGCGACGAATCTGTTGGCGAGCCCGGGTCGCAGTTTCGACCTCGGGGCGTGACAGATTAGAGTGGTATCAGAGCCTAGGTTGCAGGTCATTGTGGATTTAGAAACCCTAGGCTTGTGGATGGACCTTAAGATGACTACGTGAGAGTCGTGACTTATAGCGAGAGTCCTGATTGAGTTTTATACCTCTCCCAAAGGACGGGATGAGTGATTGCCATGTTTATTTTCCTAAGCAATTATGTTGGCTGCAGACAACATAATGCTATGGAATGGATGACATGTCCTAGACTTTCACTGGATTGGGTCGAGTGGTTGTTGTGTCTTAATGTTTGTTATTGTGCGGTAGACTACGATGCCTCCGAGACGTCATGCAGTGAGGAGGGCACATCCTGCATCAGATGAGGAACCCGAGCAGTGGAAGGCAGAGCAGTCAGAGCAGAGCGAAACCCAGGAGTTACAGGCCCAGATGGCATAGATGTCAGAGGCTGTCCGACACCAGAAGGAGGCCATGGAATGTTTGATGCGCTTGTTTGAGCAGATGGCACGGCCAAATGCAGCACCCCTGAGCGTTCTCCAGCATCTTCTTCCCATGCAGTGCCATCCCCAGCAGTATCAGTAGCGACAGTAGCTAAGGTCCCTACGGCGGCACCGGGACTCAAGGATATCTCTATTGCCCGCGAGTTCCCGGGTGTGATCCCACTTGAGCTGAAGATGACGCCGCCGGATAGGGAAATTGAGTTATAATTGACGCGGTTTAGGAAATCGCGCCGATTTCGAAGGTACCTTATTGGATTTCACTACTAAAGTTGAGAGAACTGTTGGCACGGTTATTGGAACTGATGGATAGAGGGTTGTTAGACCCAGTGTCTCACATTGGGGAGCACCTTTATTATTGTAGAGGAGACGGTGGATTATTTGGCTTGTCAGCAGAGATTGACTTACAAAGACGCCTCGATAGCGGCCTTGGACGTGTTCGGATGCCTTGGACCGGACGACAATGCAGAGCTTGAGCCTGATGATCGCGTGACAGACGTCGCTTCTGGAGCGGATGTGACGATTAGGACTAGAGGCTGTGTCCCTAGGGGTCACGGTTAGATCGTAGCTTTCGTTTTTGTAGCCAGCAGGAACAGAGTCAACACTTCACTCCCTTTTTCTCGTCTTTACACCAAAGCTCACGAACGGGACGAAAACTTCGAAAAGCTACTCCAAAAATGGAGACAGTGCCCGAACCTGTTCTTGTTTGATTGGGGCGAAGGCACTAGACTTTCGGAATTTTCAGACTTTTTGTTATCTTTGGCTGCTTTCCAAATAGAGAGTCGAGGTTGATGACGTTCCTGATGTTGGGGCCTTTTCCTTTCTTGGATGGTTGTGAGGGTGTACTTCGAGTAGTTTTGGACAAGTTGGTACTGAGGGTTTGCTTTTGGAGCTCGTTGCTTTCCCCCCGCGATTATTTGGAGTCCTCATGCTTTCCATGTCTCATCTCAAAGGTGATATGTTTTGGATTCCTCGCCCGTGTTCGACTCAACCCACTCGAGATTTGTGAGTGTCTGGAGTACGAGGGACGCCCGTTGCGAATTCTGGCTCGCGAGATGAGGGAATTGCGCAACAAGGCTATGCCATACTTGTTGTTGTTGAGGAATAGTTATGAGGAGCGAGTGACGATTTATTAGCTGGTGACGGTGATGATGGATACCCACCCTTTTGTTTGAGACACCGTCGAGGTTTGTTAGTTTCGAAGACGAAACTTTCTTTTAGTAGGGGAGGATGTGATGACCCGAATCCCCATGGAGGAGTTTCGGCTTGATCAGTAGCTTCTGGAGTCCCATGTTGTCTGTCAGAATTGGTTGCGTGCAAATCGGAGTCAAGGATTGGACTTAGCGCGGAAAATAAATTAAGTTTACCTATTTGAGCATTTTTGTCAAAAATAGAGGTGGTTTCTCTCAAAACGGAGACCGCGGTTGGATTCAGCGCGAAAAAACTTTCGAAATTGACTATTTGGAATTTTTCTGGTGAATTCGGACATCAAAAATGGACTTAGTGCACGAAAACGCTAAAATAGGAATTTTCTGGATTTTTTTAGGCTTACTGGGCTTCACGGGCCGATTTTGCGCCGCATGCACCGGGCATAGTGGGCCACTACACAGGACGTGTGGCGACGGCTGGTTGGGCGGGGCACTGTGCGAGCACGCGGGGGCAGGCGACTCGGCGGGGGGTCAAGCGCCGGGCAGCGCGGGCAGCACGCTACCTATGTGCACTAGCGCTAGGTGGCGGCCCGCAGTTGGCGGGCGCCAGCCACCCGCGCACGCGGGCGGGCCACGTGGCGCGGCCCGATTGGCCGTGCTTGGCTATTGCGTGGGGTTGGACACATGGCGCGCCCAGGTGATTCCGGGCGCTGCCTTTGCTGTAGCGTGTTCGGCGCCCGAATCTTTTGGGTGCTCGAAAATGCACCCCAAAGCCCGAAATCCCTTCTTTTTGGATTTTCGCCTATAAATAGGCCTTCTCTCCCATTTTTTTTGGATTTTGGAGTTCTTCCTTGGGGAGCTCTTGGGCTGAGGCTCTTCTACACCAAGTATTCTACCTCTCCAAGGATCTTGAGCATTTTTGGAGGCCGCAGCGTCAACGCTTTCCCCGACTCGGCGCGCTTCGACATTCCTCTTTCAGTGGCTTTCTCCGTCGTAGTTTCGTCCGTGGGCTCCGCTGAGTTGAACTGAGGGAGTTTTTAGCCGATTTATGCGGCATCATTTCAATGAAAGGTAGACCTTCGATTTCTGTATTTACCATTCCTCTCGCTTTTGGGGTTTTTATTGGGGTTTTCGGAGCATCTTTGAATCCCTTCCATGCTGTGGATTTTTTTGGACAGCAGAGCTTGTTGGATTTTTTATCTCAGTGCACGGTTGTCGGATTTTAGCCTATGAGGACTCGATTTCTATCTACACTTCGCAAGGATCGCAATCGTATTTTTCTTGGAATTTTTGGTGGCCATCTCACAGGAGGTAATTTCCTGTTTTGTGGACTGATGCGCGACGATGTTACTGTGTTGGGTGATTTGAGCTTACCGAGATGCTCGGCTTATATCTCAGTGACCGGGAGTAGTTTTCTGATCATTTTTGGTGCGTTGGAATTGTGGGTGCCTGAGGATCACACACGTTAAATTTCAGCTCCTTTGGACTCTGGACCAATGCGCGCATCCTGGTGGGTTGAATTTTTCTCCAAAACTAGCGGGCAGCATACTAATTCTATATTGTAGTATGCATGCATGATAAGTAGAGTGCTCCTTTTTGTGGACTGAGATTCAAGCTTGTATGATAGAATTAGTAAACTGGTTATTTCTGGTGATAACGAAATATTGGAACCTTGACTAGCACCCCGTCATATGTTTGCATGTATTTAACCAGACTAGTAGAGAACCCTTTTTTGGGCTAGATTCTTTTATGCTTTAGACATTCTCACTTTACATTCTATCCCTGGACATAGTGTTTTCCTCGCCCGGGTAGTGGGCCGAGTGGTCGGGTTTTCTTTCAGTGTAGGATGCATGTTGCACTCGTGATTGGCGGCCGAGTGGAGTCTGGTAGCTGTGGCTAGTCTTGTTCCGATGTCGGGAGCCGTTTGAGTAAACGATGGTCCCGAGTTGTCAAGTTTTTTCTGATCTTTTTGTCGTCACTGTGTTCGTGGCAGTAGTGTACTGGTGATAGCAGGACCCTGTGTTCGTGGCAGTAGTCTCTAATCTTTTGTCATACGGAAGGAGTCTCACAAGGCCCGTCCTTTTGTGAATGGCTTGTGGAGCGACATTTTCAAGCTGGTTCGGTTAGCTGATTTACGTACCTTTCAGTTGGTGGTCGACAGTGTCACGCCCCGGGTGTAAACCAGAACCCGGGCTCGCCAACAGATCCGCCGTGCACACGGAATTTCTCATGTATACGAAGCGCCGGTAACCTGCTCAGATATAAGATATACAATAAAAGAGCATAATACAGAGCTGAACTAAAAAGAACTACATAATATCTCAGACTGAAAATATGATACAAGCGAATAAGGTACAATAAACTCCCAGCTCACTGAATAAATACAACCAGCTGGCTAAAGCCAGACCCAAAAGTAAAATACTACAGCCTGAGATACAAAAAGGGGTACAATAAAAGTCCAGCTACTCTCATGGTCTGGGCAGTCGATCTAGCTAATCCGCTATTCTCTTACCTCGATCTGCCGCTGATGGCCGAGCAGCTCCCACAGACGACTCTGCAAAACAAAGGGGAAGAGACAAAAAACAACTATGGGGGTGAGAACTACTAAATAAACCAGTAGCCTCCCCTAGTGGGTAAAACCTCGAACTCTGACGTACCCACTAAGACTACTAGAGGCAAAAAGAAAAGAACAGTGGTAAGCTATAAAGGCTGCTGATAAAAAGGAAACTACCACAACTTTGCCTCTAAATGCCGAGCCAAAAAGAATAGCTAAATGTATGCATCAGTATCTAACATGCCTGCCTGAATAAACCCACTCGATGGACCAGTAAGAACTAGTACTGCCTGCTGTGCCTGCCGTATCGGGTATGCTGGCCAACGCATAACACCGATGTAAAGGAGTCTCAAGGACTCAAAGCCTGTCTATTGCACACTCCGCAGTTGCACTCGAGGGGAGCGACCCACACGAGTAAAGTATCTCAGTAACAAGTATCATAAACTAGCAGGATTGGATCACGACTCCGATCAAAGTGGAAAAACCCATCCACTAAAGATAGCCCGATCCCCAATCTGATGCACAAGTACTCAATGAGTGGGAAACTCCATCCACTAAAGAAAACCTGATCCCCAAACTGATGCACAAGTAAACATCCGGTCAACCGCCTAATATCCGCAGTTGCCGCAACACCCCACAAGTCCAAAATCTGATAAAGTAATGAACATCTGGCCAACCGCCTAATGTCCGCGGTTACCACTGTGACACCCCCGGAATTTGGATTAGTCATATATATAAATGATATAATAGGACTAAATCTCTAACCCGGCTATAGCATTTTGGATGGTAGCAAGATCCAAG
Organism: Tillandsia leiboldiana; assembly: GCA_029204045.2. Taxonomy (NCBI): domain Eukaryota; kingdom Viridiplantae; phylum Streptophyta; class Magnoliopsida; order Poales; family Bromeliaceae; genus Tillandsia; species Tillandsia leiboldiana. Next base: position 6,191,061 of record CM055067.1, on the reverse strand, counting down.
AGGAACATGAGAGTTAAGCGTGCTAGAGCTAGAGTAGTTCTAGGATGGGTGACCCCCTGGGAAGTGGGGCGTCACAGTTGGTATCAGAGCCATTCACCAGCCGGAAATGTGAGATGAGTCTCGGCTGAGCCAGGGTTATATAGCGGGTAGAGTGTGGCTCCCCGGCTAATGACCGTTGTAGGTGGAGTGCAGCTCCCTACAAGGTCGGCTAAGGCTAGCGAGACGAGTCTCACATCGCCTGGTGCTTGTGAGTGTGCTTGAGCCAGACGTGGACGTCAGGGCTTAAAGGGGGGAAGAATGTGACACCCCCGGAATTTGGATTAGTCCTATATATAAATGATATAATAGGACTAAATCTCTAACCCGGCTATAGCATTTTGGATGGTAGCAAGATCCAAGAGGAACATGAGAGTTAAGCGTGCTAGAGCTAGAGTAGTTCTAGGATGGGTGACCCCCTGGGAAGTGGGGCGTCACAACCACAATGCTCCACAATCCATAATCGAGTCTAACCTGTCCCAGACTCAATGGCCTCAGCTACACTATCCCGAACCCTGCTCAAACTCGAGCAACATGCATCTGAATAAAAAGGAGAAAAATGAAACATGGTTTCTCCTAAGTCAAGTCCCAATATGATAGTATAGCAATAAATAGTGGCCTATCTAGATGTCCATACAAGTATGCAAATGTCCTCTTTTTAAAACTGAAGGAAAGTGTCTTATACTAACTTTTAAAAAGAATAATTTTAGATGTCCCAATATGATAAATCATTTTGCATGCGAGGTTATGTTATAACAACTTGTTCCAACAATAATGTCCCAATTTAACACAGATAAGCTATCACTTAATTCGTGGGGTCAACATATATGGTTCTCAATAGGATGTCAATCATTACTTTTAATTTAGGGGATTTTTAATATTCCTAGTGAACAAGTCAAAAGTGAGGTAAGCAACAACCACCCACTTTGAAATGCGCAATCCACACCCAAAAAGGGTCATCGCTGTCCACAGTCCTCTAACTCTGCAACCCACCGAAAATAGTGCACTACTGCACAAAACATCGCACTCGGTGTAAACATAATACCCAAAATACAGCATTTGCTGCTTTTCCAAATAGCACGGAAGAAGAGGAATTTTCACCTCTATGCAGCGCTCCAAAAAATCCAAAAAAAATACGGTTCTGCCCCTTGTGACGAGTAGATCCAAAATGAGTATTTATAAGCCCTGATCCGATGCTCCTAGGCCAAGATATAAATAGAACAAGTCCGCACTGTCCAAAAATTCCCCACAGAAAAAGGGGTCAAAAGGTGCCTCGGGAACCGTGCCAAAAATCCAGAATGAGGTGAAACAACCAACATGGAAAGCGAAGCCCTACCTCTCAGGAACACACCGCCGCAAAAATCGTCGAAAAATTCCTTCGGTGCTGCACAGAGGGCTTCTCGGACTGAAAAGCGACGAAAACGGACCGAAAAAGGGAACGTCGAGGCGCACTGTAAAACCAAGATCGCCATTGTCGAGCCTCCAAAAATCCTGGGGATCCACTGTGAGATCAAAAACATCAAGAGGAACAAGGTTTCTAAAGGGCTCTCCCTCTCAATCTCTCTCTAAGTCTCGGAAAAAGCAGAAAAAGAGAGAGAGGAGGGGTATAAATAGGCCCAGCCCAGCCCACCAGGGCTTCCCGGATTCGGGCGCCCGAAAGATTCGGGCGCCCGAAAGATTCGGGCGCCGAATCCGCGCCCGGCCCGGCCCACAAAAACAGCGCCCGGATTCACCCGCGTGCGACACGTGTCCCCAAACAGGGGACAGCGGCGCCCGGTGAACCGGGCGCGGCCACGTGCCCTCTGCGGGGCGGCGCGGTGGGTGGCGCCCGCCACTAGCGCGGCGCCACGTGGCGCCGCGTGCGCTACCTCTCCGGCACGCCAGCCGGCGCGCCTGCCTGCCTGCGCGCCTGCGCCCACGTGCGTATGGCCGCAGCCGCACGCCCGCGCGTGCACCGCGCGCGCATGAGCCGCCCAATCCGGGGCCGCCATGTGGCGCACCCCGGTCCACAACACCGGCCGCTCTGCTCCGTGGAGCGTGCAGCACGGACCCGCCAATGGGCGGTCGCCACGTGTCCCCGCCGGTCCACCGTGCACCAGCTGCACTCCCCCATGGACCAGACAGCGTGCGCCGGCCAATCCCAGTCCGCCACGTGTCACCCGCTGGTCCACGGCTCCCCCCCGTGCACCATTTTGCACAGAAAACTTTCGGGTGTCCGTTTTTGGGCGTCCAGACTCGGAAAAATATAAATAAATAGCCGTTTTCAAGCGTTTTTCTGTGCTGAATCCAAATACGGCCTCCAATCAGCCTGAAACCACTTCTATAATTTGGCAAAAGCAGCCAAAAGACAGGCTTGATCCCAAACCCTCACCGAGTCCATCCAACACATCCCTTTGACGTGTTGCGGCCCAACACACCAATAATGGGTGTTCCACACCCCGAATCAGAGGGAAAGCTACACGAGGATCTGGGATACTATAGATAGGGCCACTTTGGTGGAGCATGGAGACGTGGTTACCCGTACCCGTAATAAGGGTTCTGACCGCAACAAGGATAAGAAACGGTCTTAGTCTTATCCAGAAGGCGGACAGTCCGGGGGTGGCCAACCACCTAAGCATCCTCGATCACAGCAAGGGGCCAAGAGTACACCGACTAGCAGGCTGAAGACAGGGGACCGGCCTTGTATCATCTGTGGCGGGGCGCATTTGGTGGCATCTTGTTCGCAGAGGCATGACCATTATTTTCGATGTGGTAAACAGGGGCACTTCAGATCTAACTGCCCTCTGAACCCGGGGACGGCATCGTCGGCAGCCTCTACACCTTCACCGCAGCACTAGGGCCGAGGGAGGTCTCCTACAGTATCGACCGGAAGCCCTTCGACCCCACGACGGGAGGAGAGGGCACCGCAGCAGCAGCAGACTGGTGGGAGGATTTATTCTATGGCACAGTAGGGGACGAACCCACCAGAGGATGTGGTCGCAGGTATTGTTTTACTTTCAGACATTCGTGCTAGAACTTTGTTTGATACTGGAGCGCCCCACTCTTTCATATCGCGTACTTTTGCTCATACCCATGGTTTTGAGGAGAAACCCCTCCCTAGTGTATTGTCAGTCTTGACCATGGGACCACCTATGGAAGCCGATACCTATGTACCTTCCGGCCCGGTGATGTTGGGCAATCGGGTTTGCCTGGGGGATCTTGTGGTTGTTCCTATCAGGGAGTTTGACGTGGTGCTTGGTATGGATTGGTTAGTAAAATACTATGCGGTAATTGTTGTGAGAAGCGTCAGGTGTATCTACGAGAACCTGGATACCCGGAGCTTGTTTTCCAAGCGTGTAAAAGTACCTTCTTTGCGATGTTCATCTCCGCTACTCGGGCAAGGAGACTGATTGATGATGGATGTGTGGCTTATTTGGGATTGGTGGATGTAGCCACGCGGCCTTCACCGTCACTCACAGATATTCTTGTAGTGAGGGAGTTTCAGGATGTTTTTCCTGAGGAGTTGTCAGGGATGCCACTAGAGAGAGAGATCGAGTTCTCCATCAATCTTATTCCCGACACTTTACCGATTACGAAGGCACCTTACCGTATGGCGTTTGCAGAATTAAGGGAACTCAAGGCGCAGTTGGAGGACTTGTTAGCCAAGGGATTTATTAGGCCAAGTGTTTCGCCTTGGGGTGCACCTGTGCTTTTTGTGTGAAAGAAGGATGGCAGTTTGCGGCTTTGCATAAACTATCGGTAATTGAATAAGGTCACAGTGAAGGATAAGTACCCTTTGCCACAGATTGATAACCTATTCGACCAACTGCAAGGAGCCACAATTTTCTCAAAAATTGAATTGTAGTCCGGATATCACCAACTCAGGGTCAAGGGAGTGGATATTCCTAAAACGGCATTCTGGGCTTGATATAGTCATTACGAGTTTACGATTATGCCGTTTGGACTTACGAATGCGCCTGCCGCATTCATGGACATGATGAATCGAGTGTTCAGACCATACTTGGATCAGTTTGTGGTGGTTTTTATTGATGACATCATGATTTATTCGCGTAGCGATGAGAAGTATGAGGGTCATTTGCGGATTGTGCTTCAGACTCTCAAAGAGCAGGGACTTTTTGCCAAACTCAAAAAGTATGAGTTTTGGCTTCGCGAGGTAGCCTTTTTGGGACACATCATCACGACATCTGGAATTTCAGTAGACCCTAAGAAGGTGGAATCGGTGATGGATTGGCCACGACCAACTTCTATGACAGAGATCCGTAGCTTTCTGGGTCTGGTCGGGTATTACAGGCGGTTCGTTGAGGGCTTCTCTAAGATCGCCACTCCACTGAACCAGTTGATCCGGAAAGGGGAGTTCGTTTGGACACCGCATTGCAATGTCAGGAGAGTTTTGAGGAGCTCAAGGGTAGGTTGACTCGAGCACCAGTTTTAGCTTTGCCAAGGCCGGGAGAGGATTTTGTGGTTTATTGCGATGCTTCGCGGGTTGGCCTTGGTTGTGTCATGATGCAGCAGGATAGAGTTATAGCCTACGCGTCAAGACAGCTCAAGGATTATGAGCGAAACTACCCTACCCATGATCTTGAGTTAGCGGCAATGGTGTTTGCTTTGAAGCTCTAGAGGCATTACCTGTATGGAGCGCATTGTGAGTTATTTATTGATCACCAGAGCCTGAAGTATTTATTCACCTAAAAGGAGCTAAACCTTCAGCAAAGGCATTGATTGGAACTACTAAAAGACTACGATTTGTCAATCCAATATCACCCAAGGAAGGCAAATGTAGTGGCGGATACTTTGAGCAGGAAGGTTCCAATTGAGGAATTTATAGTGAAATTACGCAGCAAGGTAATTTGATTGCGGAGTTCCAAAGGATGAAGTTGGAGGTAGTGCCTCACGCCACAGTTGCACGATTGTTGACCCTAGAGGTTAGACCTACCTTGCTAAAGCGTATACTTGAGGGACAGAGGTCGGATGTGCAGCTGCAGCGCACCCAGAGTAGGATCACTTTGGACCAGGAGAGTGACTTCTCTATCGGGGAGGACGACTCGATTCGGTATCGAGGTCGTCTGTGTGTTCCGGACCAGACGGATTTGAGGGAGGAGTTTTTGACCGAGGCGCACCGATCGCCCTATACCGTACATCCCGGAAGGACGAAGATGTACAAGAATTTGAAGCAGTCATTTTGGTGGCCAAAACTGAAGGAATATGTGACACATTTTGTAGCACATTGTCTGGTATGTTAATAGGTTAAAGCTAAGCATCAGCAGCCGGTGGGAAAATTGCACCCACTTCCGGTTCTGGAGTAGAAGTGGGAGCGGATTATTATGGACTTTGTCACGGGTCTCCCCTGATCGCAGCTTGGACATGATGCAATATGGGTCGTGGTGGATCGGTTGACAAAGTGGGCACATTTCCTACCTATACATACGACGTGGTCACGAGATCGTTTGGCGTAGCTATATACATCGATGAGATAGTGAGATTGCATGGGGTTCCGGCTTCGATCACATCTAACAAAGATACGCGTTTCGTGTCAACCTTTTGGCAAAGTCTCCAGCAGGCTATGGGGACCAAACTCAATTTTAGTACGTCTTTCCATCTCCAGAGTGACGGATAGTCGGAGCGGGTGGTTCAGATTCTGGAAGATATGCTCCGAGCTTGTGTACTTGACTTTGGTAGGGGATGGTTTCGCTACTTGCCCTTGGTGGAGTTTGTTTATAATAATAGCTACCAGGCCAGCATTCAGATAGCGTTGTACGAGGCTTTGTAAGGGAGTAGGCGTCGCTCCCCGATATGCTGGGATGATTTGGGAAAGTGGAAGCATATTGGACCGGACTTGGTGGAGGAAACAGAAGCAAAGATTCGCATAGTGAGACAACGACTTCTGACCGCTCAGAGTCGGCAGAAGATCTACGCAGACCGGAGGCGTCGTGTAGAGTACCGGGAATTTGGATGGCGCGCCGACCTCGCAAGATGGCGTGGTGCGGAGGAATTGCCTCGGGCATGTTTGTCACGCCCCGGAATCCGGGCTCGCCAACAGATCCGCCGTGCACATGGGATTTCCCGAGTACACGAAGCGCTGGTAACCTGCTCCGATATAATATAAACAATAAAAGAGCATAATACAGAGCTGAAGTGGAAGAACCACATAGTATCTCAGACTGGAACTACTAATGAAGCTGTAATATGTACAATAATCTCCCAGCTCACCAAAATAGTACATCCAGCTGGCGAAAGCCAGACCTAGAATAAAAGAAGAATACCACAGTCTGAGTAAAGGGTGCAGCATCTATCTAACAGCTCTCAGTCTCCCAGGAGATCTATCTATTCAGCGATCCCCTTACCTCGATCAGCTGCCGATGGCCTAGCAGCTCCCGCAGACGACTCTGCAAAAATAAAGGAGAAGAAAGAAACAGAAAAGAACAATGGGGGTGAGAACTACCAGATAAACTAGTAGCCTCCCCTAGTGGGCAAAACCTCAACTCTGACGCACCCACTAGGACTACTAGAGGCCAGAAAGGAATAAGTGGTAAAACTGTAAACAGAACTGCTGAATAAAGGGAAACCACCACTAGTATGCCTCTAAATGTCATGTAGCATGAAATGACTGTATGCAACAATACCAAACATGCCTGCCTGAAATAACTCAGTCTTGTGTCACTGGTACTGCCTGCTGTGCCTTGCCAAATCGGGTATGCTGGCCAATGCATAACACCGATAGGGGATAGTGTTTGCCAAATCGGGTATGCTGGCCAACGCATGACACCGATAGGGAATAGTGTTTGCCAAATTGGGTATGCTGGTCAACGCATAACACCGATAGGGGATAGGAGTCTCAAGGACTCAAAGTCTGTCTGTAACACACTCCGGAGTGGCACTCGAGGGGAGCGACCCACACGAGTAAATATCTCAGTAATAAGTATCAGAAGTGCCATAAAACAGCAGGACTGGATCATGACTATGATCAAAGTGGGAAAAACTATCCACTAAAGAAAACCCCGATCTGATGCCATAGTACTTAACAAGTGGGAAAACTATCCACTAAAGAAAACCCCGATCTGATGCCATAGTACTTAACAAGTGGGAAAACCACCCACTAGGATAACCCGATCCTCAGCTGGTGCAAACTAGACCAGACTCATCCCTAATCTGATGCAAGGATAAATATCTGATCGACCGCCTACTGTCCGCGGTCACCGCAACACCCCACAAGTTTATAATCTAACATAACCTTGGCTATACTATTCCAAACCCCTGCTCATACTCGAGCGACAAGCAACTGAAAGCAAAAGAGAGTAATAAAACATGTCAAGTCTTAATATGATAGTGTAGCAATAAATAGTGGCCCTACCTGATGTCCGGGCATGCATGCAACTGTCTTTATTTTAAAAGTTGTAAAATAGTGTCAAAGATTTAAAAAGATTGATTTACTGAATAAAAGTCATTTGCATGCGAGATTATAGCCTTTGTCTCAATCACAGTGTCCCAATATAAGTCATCATATCATCTGTGGGGTTATATTAATTTTTAGGAGAGTTCGTCCCAGCGGTTCTCATCAATTGTCCTGTTAGTAGTCCTGTTAGTAGTCCTGTTAGTAGTCCCAATAGTACTCATCAATTTAGTTTGTCCCAATTTTTCTCATCAATTGTCATATTAGTTTGTCCCAATTGTTCTCATCAATTGTCATATTAGTTTGTCCCAATTGTTCTCATCAATTGTCATATTAAATTTTAGGGGAGTTCCAGTAATCCCAGTGAGCTTGTCAAAAATGAGGTAAGCAACAACCGCCCACCTCGAACAGCTCAAATCACACCCAGATAGTCTCCTGGCTGTCCACAGTCCCCTAGAACTGCTGTCTGCCGAGAACGGTGCCCTACAGCAACACACATTGCACAGGGTGTAACTATATTATTCATAAAAATACAGCTTTTGCTGTTTTTCAAATAGCACGAAAAGAGAGGAGTTTTTCACCTCTGTATAGTGTTCAGAAAAATCCAGAAAAATTACGGTTGCGTTCCTCGCGAAGAGTAGATCAAAATCGACTCTTTAAACGCCTCGATCTGATGCTCCTACGCCAAGATAAAAATCGGAGAAGTTGACACTGTCCAGAAATTTCCACAGCAAAAAGGGGGGTCAAAAAGGCCTCGGGAATCGTGCCAAAAGTACGAAATGGAGCAAAGTGATCAACACGGAAATCGAAGCCTTACCTCTTAGGAACGCGCTGTCACAAAAATCATCCAAAAATTCCTCCTGGTTAGCCCACAGGGAATTTTCGACGGAACTGCGACGGGAAATAGGCCGAAAAAGAAAACCGTCGTAGTGCGCCGCGTCGCAGATAACTCACTAACTGTAACTCCAAAAATTCTGAGATTTGGAGGAGAGAGAGAAGAGAGAGAGAGGAAGAAATTTCGTAGAGGGCACATGCCCTGATTCTCACTCTAAGGCCCGCAAATCGAGGTGGGAATGAGAGGGGGTGGGGATTGCTATTTATAATGGGCTGGGGCTCCACACAGGATCGGATCCGAACAGGGAACACCGAAACGGGCCAACCAAAACGCGCCACGTGTCCACAAAACAGGGAACAGCCGGTGCAAGGGCCACTCAGAAGCTGCCACGTGTCCACGTGGTGCACGGGCCCGGTCCCCGCGCCGGGTCTTCCGGAAGATGTCAGCCAATAGGATCTTGCCACGTGTCAGGGCTTCTAGAAGCCGGCCAGCCAATGGGAAGCTGCCACGTGGCAGATGCAGGGTTCGGTGCTCCCGGTGCACGCCAGGCCCATGGACCGCGCACCCGAGCCCCCCGCCCGCGCCTGCGCCGCCGCCCTCTGCCGCTGTGCCGCCGCTGCGCCGCCGCTTGCCGGTCGCCGGAACAGTAATTCCGGCGGCCGGAGTTACTGTTCCGGCGTGAACAGTAATTTTGCGCCGAAAAAATAAAGTAAATATACCATTTCGATCGTTTTCGCGCGCTGAGTCCAAATCCGCTGTCCATTTTGCCAAATTCTCATCCGAAATTTTGCCGAAAGCTCCCGGAAAATTCCATTTGCTCCGATTTTCGCGCAGAGTCTATATTAAATGTCCAATTTCGATTCTACAAGCTCTGCTTCACCGAATAAGCTCCCTACAGTCACTGTTTAATGTTGCACAGTTCCTGCGGGAGTCCGGATCATCACAATGTTGCTTTTGTGTTTACAGATGATGTCAGGTTGATGCGGATCCACGCAGAAGCCCCAGCTTGATTCGGGGATTTTCCGGGCGTTGTGCGCCGATTGAGAACTGGATTTGGGAAATACCGACTTCATAGTAGAGTGCAGAATTTCGGGTACACTTGGAACTGGTATGCTTTGAGTTTACAGCGGAGTTCGGGAGGTTCCGGACTGACGTGGAAGATCCGAGGGCGAAAAGTGGGTTGGAACTGGCAGTTTTGGAGTCGGTTTTTGGATTGAGCACCCCGACTCAACGGTTGAGCTTTTTGAGGAGATAAAGCTGTGGACATGTGTATTTTCAAATTACAGCGGGGTTCGGGAGGTTCCGGACTGGTGCGGAGGCCCCGAAGGCAAAAAGTGACTTGGAGTTGGCCTATTTTGGATTAACTAATTAATTTAATTATTTTTTAAGATAAGTCTGTGGCAGCAAAGTAAAGAAGGAAAGAAAGAGATTGGAAATTGAATTAATTGGATTAAGAGAGTGGGTATTTGAATGCATTTAAATTAAAGGAGTGAGTTTTTCTTCTTGTGCATTTATTGTTTCCCAACTACCCCTCACCCACCTCCCTCCCTTAATTAAGAAGCCCCGCCACGTCATCGTCTCCTTCTTATTAGTGAAACAGAGGAAATTTTTGGAAACAGAGGATTGAGAAAAGGAGAGAAAGGAAGAGAGAAGAAGGAGAAGGAACTAAAGAAAAGTGTGATGAGGATGGAGCTTTGATGATGGAACACCCTCCTTGAAGCCTAGTGGGCCGAGCGTGAGCGCGGCGAACGGCGTGCGCGGCGGGATGGTTGAGGTGCGTGCTTTTCTTTTGTTTTTTTTGCTTTCGTGTGAGAAGAGGTTGGAGTGGGTGTGTAGAGGAGGAGGGCTTGCTGTCCCATAACTGAGGGCAGCAAGAGGCTGGACTCCACTTCGGGCGCGCAGGCGAGCAAGCGCGCGCTGCGGGCGCAGCGCCCAGGCGGGCGCCGCGCAGCGTGCGCTGCGGGCGCCGCGCGCAGGCGCGCAAGCGCGTGCTGCGGACGCAGCCCCCAGGCGGGCGCCGCGCAGTGCGCAAGCGCGCGGTGCGCAGCGGGCTTGGGCGGCCGCTGGGGGCCTGGGCGCCGCGTGGCGGGCCCAGGCAGCGCAGCGGCGGGCCCAGGAGGTGCTGCGACTGCTGGTTAGTGCCGCGGCGACGACTTTAGCTTCGCTGCAGTTTGCGACGCGTGTCGCGCGCGGTGTTTTCCGCTTTGGGCTTGGTTTTGGCGCCGGCGACCGCGCAATTAACCCCCGCTTCCGCTAATTTTTTTGGTTCCCTCATTTCTCTCACAGGTTGGCTTGGTGCCTCGGTTTGTTGCTGCTGCAGGTTTGAGATGAGCAGGGTGTGTGATTGTGTAAGAGCAGGGGAATTGGAATTTTCTTTGAGTTGGCTTGGAATGGTGGACTTTGAAGATTGTAATATTGGGTAAAATTTGGAGGGTGTTGTTTGGTTGTTGTAGATTTTTGAAGCCTTTAGGTATGTGGGGATGTTTGTTAATGTGCTAGAGGTTGTAAGCATGTGTTAGATTATGCTGTTGGGTTATCCTTTGTTATTGGAGCTATAGGATTGTGTATGTGGGTGTATGTTTCTTTGTAAGAGTGAATTTTAGAGGGTGCTGTGATTCTCTGTGATGGTGTTAGAGAGTGTGTAATGAGTTGTGGGCTGTGGGTCTTTGTGTATATATGGACTTTAATTAGTTGTGTGCAATTGGAGTTAATTGGGTGTAATGGAACTTCCAGAATAATATATGTGATCATGTATTTTATCTTGGGGGCAGATGTTTAATGATGGTGCTATGGTGAATTGGAGGTGTGCTTGAGCCTTGCTTATGCTGTTGCTGGGGGATGCTATGTGTATGAATTTGAAGCTGGGAGTTTATATGTTTAATTATGATGGAATTAAATTATGCATGCTGTTAGTGATGATGTGAAATTAATTAGACTATAGATTTTTGTTATAATGTGAGCTTACTGTTGGTGGTTTGTGGTGTACTTGGGCTATTGTTTGCACTGTGTTTACCCATGGAATGAGCCCCAGTATGCACGGATTTTTGTTTGGACTCGGGAAATTTTATTGGAGCTTCCGAGGATTTTTCCGGGTTTTTGCGGCACGATTTTCGAGGTTTCGTCAGTTCGAGGTTCCAGCACTTCACCGACTTCAGCAATGGCCTACGGAAAGCGTTCCAGGTGGGTTGGAATTTCTCCAAAATTTATGGAATGCCCTTTAATGCTATTGAATGCAAGTTGATCATGTTTACTAGGCGTTTTCGCTGTTTTTACATCTGACAGTTGCCTGGAATTTTCTGTAAAATTTATTGGAACCCCGGATTATTTTTAGTAGACTCCTGATATCATATGACACTAGGTTTCATGTTTTGTTTGCATCATAACTGCACCTGAACCGTTTTAAAAATTGAGAAACGCGTTTTTAAGGAAAATCAATGATTTCAAAAATGATTTTTAAATTATGAGATGCCAAAGGTATGGCATAGGTTCAGGGTGCTTGTTTACTCGTGCCGGGGGGGCCGAGTGGATTTTAGAGCATTTGTGCTGAGTTCTAGTGTCCTGTGAGTTCTTCTTCCTTGTTGGGGATCGATGGGTTTATTCTATATCATGGGTTATGTTTCTGATTTAGTGGTGGAGGTGGTTCTCCCACTTAGTTCTGAGGATATTTGGGGGTTCTGGCAGATCGAGTCGCGGAGGTTTCCCGACTCAGCCATGGTCGTGCATTATCAGATTGAGTCGTTGAGGGTTCTCCGACATAGCTGTGAGAGTGTTTGAGCTATTCCTGTTTGAGTCGAGGTTCTTTTTTCGACTGAGTTGTGCTTTGAGCTTTGAGATACCGATCTGTTTGATCGTGGACTATAGCCTGCATGTGCCGCTTGAGACAGTGATACAGATGCGATACTTGAGTTCGGTGGGGTCGCTCCCCTCGAGCTACGCCCCGGGTGCGATGATGATACCGAGCCTGACGAGGCTGCGATGATGCGACTAGTTGATACACTAGATTTCGCTTGATATAGTCCGTGTGGGACGCCCTACGTAAGTCCCGTCCCAGTGTGGACGAGGTGGCAGTAGGTTTGGCGCAGGCTTGACTGGACCCTATGAGGCAGTCATTGAGATTGGGTGACATTGAGAGAGTGATGGCATAGCATGTTCATTGATGAGTTTCCTTTTGAGCATAGTACTTGAGGCATATTATTAGCAGTGTTAGTGTATGCATAGCAGGGTCAGAGTAGAGTTCCTTCAGCATGATGTCGTTACTTATTAGCTGTAGTTCCTTTCCTGCTTTCCTTTTATCTATCTATCTGCATACCTATCTGTTTTGCCTCCAGTAGACTTAGTGGGCATACCGTGGATATTGGGACGGTACCCACTGAGATCTGCCTCCTGCAGTAGATCTCACACCCGCTGCGGTGGCAGGTTGAGGCAGCTGTTCCGGCTTGGTTCGCGCGGAGACAGCAGATCGAGGTGAGGACGCGACCGATTAGTTCCTTACCAGCATGGAGAGTCTGAGGTAGTTGTACCCGGTGTATTTTATGTTTCCACCTTTGTACTGGACATTCTGTGAGATCAGTGAGGACTACTCTTACTTTTTAGCTGAGAGACTTTGTATCGAGATAGAGATTTTACTATTACAGATGTTCAGTTTTTATTCTATAGCTTTTGGTTTTAGTTTCAGCTCTGATACATGTTTTTAGCTATAGATCTGACTTGCAGGGTAGACGCTTCGTCTGTGCGGCAGTTTCCGTACAGATGGCGGATCTGTTGGCGAGCCCGGGTCGCAGTTTCGACCCCGGGGCGTGACACGTCGTGACTTGGAGTTCCAAGTTGGGGAGTATGTGCTGCTCAAGGTATCTCCATCCAAGGGGATCAGACGGTTTGGGTTGCGGGGCAAGTTGAGACCGCAGTTCGTTGGACCGTTTGAGATTTTGGAGCGGATTGGTTCGGTGGCTTATCGCTTGGCATTACCACCAAGTCACGAGAAGGTGCATAACGTCTTCCATGTGTGAATGCTATGGAAGTACCTTCTCGATCCTTCGCACATCATTAGTGCTTCATCAGTCGATTTACGGGAGGATTTGAGTTTCGAAGAGACCCCGTTACGGATTTTGGCACATGAAGACAAGAAATTGTGCAAACGTTCGATTCCCTACGTAAAGGTGCAGTGGAGCAACCATGAGGAACGTGAAGCTACGTGGGAACTCGAATCGATGATGAGGGAGCGTTTTCCAGATTGTGTGTTTTTCGGGGACGAAACTTCTTTTAAGGAGGGAGTGATGTAGTGTCCACGATTTTTCCTTCCGAGTCTTTTAGGGTATGTGTGTTTTTCGATATTTTCTTGTTGTCTTGTTCTCGTCTTTCTTCATCGTTATGTCGTAGAGCTTGTTGAACGGTGAATGGCGGTGCATCCGATCGAAAATCTGATTTACGAATCTTCCGGTATGATTTTTTGATGTTAACGGGTCTGAGGAGGCATTTTAAATACCCGTTAAGGCTTTGTGGTTCTTTGGAATTTGTGCTAACGAATGAGGGACGTTTCGAATATTTTGGCACACATTTCGAGAAAAGTGGTTACAATCTTTTATAAATATGGGGATTAGGGATTTTGTACGTACAAGAGAATTTGAGAAAAAAACTCTAGATCCCCATTTTCTACAAGATCGGCTTTGATCATCTTTCTCGTTGTGCGCACCGGATTTCGGAATCGAAAACACCATCATCGTTGGAGGCCGGATCCGGAAACACCACCGTCGTCGGAGATCGGGATCGCGTCGTCTTCCCCGTCGGTATACGGTTAGTTCTTGAATCTCGATGTTTACGTTGTTCGTTTCATTTCGTTTCTTTGGTCTTCCGTCGGGATGGGAGGTTTGGGCGGAGTTGATCGCAAGGCCACCGCCGCCACTGCCGCCGTTGCCCTAGCCGCAAGGCCGCCGACGCTGTTACCCTAGCCTCAAGGCGCTGCCACCATGCCCAAAGCCTCGACGCAGCCGGGCCGCGCCGCTGCCACCGCCCGCGTGCGCGCCAGCCACTACCGCCGCCTGCATGCGCGCCAACCGCTGCCGCCGCCTGCGTGCGCGTGCCAGCCGCTGCCACTACCCGAATGCACATGCCAGCCTAAATGCACGCGCCAGCCTAGCCGGGCCGTGTCGCTGCCACCGCCCGCGTGCGCGCCAGCCGCTGCCGCAGCCTGCGTGCGCGCTCCAGCCGCTGCCGCTGCCCGCATGCGCGCGCCAGCCGTGCGGCTTGACCACACCGCCGCTGCCGTCGGATTTCCAGTTATGGGTTATGAGATCTAAGGATCTAAATAGGAGAAAAACTACCTACAAGGGGGGTGAATAGGTGTAATCAATAAAACTCAAAAATCTTTGCGTACAAATAACCTAATGCGAAAAATAAAAAGTGTATGCAAGATTTTTACGTGGAAAACTCCATCACCAGAGTAAAAACCACGAGACCGATCACACGAAGAAATCCACTAAGATTAAACACGTACAAGGTGATATAACGCAACGCCACGACTCAACCTTTTTCATACGCTCCGAGTAGATTTTTTTCGCAGTCCGCAAAGTGCCTCGATCACACCATTTGCATATAGCTTCGAATCCACGGTCTTCACCAATTTGGCACGAGTCGATCACACGAATGTGCCTAACTCCGAATCCACGAAGTCGATAGCACCTTGAATCACAAGGCCACGCGAATTAATGCGCCTATGTTCCTTTCGGAAATCGTTGTTTGTTTATTGGTGGTGATGATATCGAATACTTAGATAATCGTAGAAAGACAAGAAAACACTGTCTAACTATTCATCAATTTGATTCTACAAGATATAAAGAGTTTGAAAAACCCTAGAATCAAATCGATCAATATAGTAAAAGAAATATAAAATAGAACGTGTTTTCCTTTCATTTCTATATGTGGATTATCTTCGGTTTCCACGGCTTGACCTAAAAGATGAACTTTTGAGGTCTATTTATATACTAGAAACCTTTTGGAAAGAGATAAGAATAAAAAATTGTCTTAACAGATTTTTTTCCGCACGGCGGTCCGGACTGGAATAAGTCTGATCCGGACTGTCGAAACAACCAAGAAAATTTCCAGAAATAAGGTTCGGGGTCCGGACTGGATGGGTTTGATCCGGACTGATTCATGCGATATAACAAAAATAATGTTTGGGGTCCGGACTAGATGGGGGTTGATCCGGACTTGTATTTCGCACGAACCAAACCATGTTCGCGTCCGGACTGGATCTGCCTGATCCGGATCCAGAATATATAAAATGTCCATTTTTTTATTTTTAGCACATGAAAAATATTCCAAATGTTTCTAAACTATAAGAATATATTCAAATCATCAAAAATATTTAGTTTAACATACCTGAACATTTTGAATCCATTCTTCTTGAGATTGATGTATGTGATTTTCAAGTCTTCAACTTCAATTTTTAAGACTCAAATAACTTCATGAAGTATACCAATATAAAAATCCTTAACAATCTCCCCCTTTAGTGGTTTCGTGACAAAACATATAATCCACAAAAAATAAAGAAAAATAATTTTTGTTGCTATCACCATACAACAAAAATACGCATGAACGATCTAAATAAATGTAAACACAAGAGATCCTAATACAAACTCTAGACTTAGACAACTACGACTCTTCAAATCTTGTACTCTCTGCAAAAGAAACAATTCTTGACAAAAAAAATCATCAAATACCTCAAGAATTTAATCAATAAGTAACCAGAGAGATATACATTTAATATGACATTAGGTATCAGATATGCAAAAAAATATAGACAATCAAAATTCACATATCTTCATATATCATCAAGGTTTCAATTGTCATTGTTCAGGAGTTCAAAAAGTTCAGATGTCATACTTGTTCAGATGTTCTATCTACCACTTGTTAGAAGTTAGAATATACAAACCCAAATAGTCAGTAGAATAGTTAGTCATGTTCTCATTGTGTCATGTTCTCATTGTTCCCATTTCACTCCCCCTTTTTGTCAACGAAATTGCCAAAAAGATAATGTGGGGAAGAGATACCTAACTACAAATATAATAAAATGCAATGAAAGATAAAAAGTCCCATGCTTGCAAAAAAAATGTTTCCCAAAAAAAATATTACTCAGATCTAGTTGCGTCGTCGTCGTCAAAAGTGCAACATCCAAGTTTGTCAAAAAATTTCTTTACTAGCTTGGTAAGTGTTGAGTATTTTCTCTTCAGATCATGTTGGTCGTTTGAAATCCTCTGAAGATCTATTGGTATACTCTCCTGTTCACAAGCAATCCTTTCCTGTTCAGATGAGAGTCGTTGTTGCTCTCCATAGATTGATGTAACAGAGGCGTCATCCTCTGAAGTTTCAAAAATTCCTGATCCTGAAGGTGCTGCTGGTTGTGTTGTTGCTGGTGCTGGTGAGGAGGTCGATGGTTTTTTGCTCCTTGGAGGGGTTGGTGTATCGTCAGGTTTCCTTGGTAGAGACTTTACCACAGTAGAATCGTTAATTGTTCCTAGACTATGTTGGTAACTCAATGACTGAGTATCAACATTGAACTTCTTAAAGATTCGCATTATAATTAGTGGGAATGGGAGTCTCTCCGTTTGATGTGGATGCTCCACGTACCCAGCCATCCTATTCCAAATGATGCATGGAATGTTGATGTTCAAACCCTCCGCGGCAGATGGGTGCCCCAAAAGATATAAAAACAACATACGATCCCATCTAAGAACTTTGGTCTGTATGTTCGGAAGAATATTGTAACAAACAATAAAATTCAAAAACCTATACTCGGGTCGAAATTCTTTTGAAAATACGAAATTTTCCGTCGACTGAGTATCCGGCATGCATACCCCATCTACGACCGTCCTCCAAATAATAGAGGTCATCATCTGACCCTTCATAAAATGAGTCCCCGTTAGTTGAGACTTCATCCCAAGCACCTCACCAATTAATTGAGGCGTAATCTTCAGCTTTTTGTTTCAGACCGTGGTATGAAATTTCATAGGTCCTCCCTCGATTTCCTGTAGCTTATTAGCGCACAAATAGAAAGTTCTGACAAGGTGAACACAATAACCTGTTGTCTCTGGAAACTTACAGATCGGAGATAAGCCGGCTTGATCGAATAGATGTCCAAAAGTCGTCGATCTATCTCGCAAGTTTCCAACATTGACGTGTCTTTCGCCAATGCATTCTCTATTCTCAAAAGCTTTCATTATATCTGAGTTGATGTGCACTAGATCCTCTTCAATAGGAGGTGGCACACTCGCAAGTGGCTCTTCGATGTGAATACCTCCACATCGCGTTTTTTTGCGAGCAACACTTTTCCTATTTGTAGAAATCAGCTTCATCGGAGCTTTCCCTTTCTCGGCAGTAGTTGGAGGTGACTTTGCCTTAGGTGCAGCAGTGGTAGAGGGGGATTTCCCTTTGGCTGTTTGCTTGGCCCCATCTATTGTCTTCTCCCAATCTTCAGATTCCGTTTTTGAGCCATCCAATGGGACGAGTTCAGGTTCATCTTGATTCTTCCTCCCTCGCTTCAACTTATTGGTCACTCTAGTGCTAACCAACGCTGTGATAAAGATGATTATCCAACCAAACACCATCTTTGACAGAGTTTTTGAAAAATAGTCCTATGAGCAAGAACTCCAATATACAAAAAAAATTATTTAATTCTAAAATTTGTAAAATTATACCCAAACAATTCTTATGTCATGTAGAAGTTAGGAATCAAGAAGGATTTGCAAATTTTTTTTAAAAAATAGATCAATTCCTCATATTTCGAAAAATCCCAAAAATTGTTCTAAAACCGAAATTTCAAAAATCGGAGCCCAAAAATCCGTTTAGAATATAAAGAACAATCATAGAAAGGTTTCTTAGGCATCCAGAGTTCAATTTATGCAAGAAATTTCAGAGAAAAATATCAAAAATTGAGTTCTAGGCATGGATTTCATCTCGTTTTGAAGAAATAAGCTAGAACTATGAAAATCCGAGATTTAAGATCTTAAAAACTTACTTGGATGATGCAAAATCGAGTTTGAAGATTATCCAAGTTCTTTTGGGTTTTAGTGAGAAAAAAAGAAGAGGCTAAAACAAATTTAGAAGTGAGAAATAAAATCAAACCCTTTCGTTTTTAATAAAGCCTAGCGCACTGTCACGAACTTAAGCTTAATTTTCTAAGTCCCTAACAACGCGGTCCGGATCGGCTCGGGAAGTCAGTCCGGATCGGCTATGCGCGCAGAATCCCATCGTTCGGAATCCAGACTTACTGACTTTAGTCCGGACTGCCTGTAACTTTTTCTCCAGAAAAATTCATAAAAATTTCAGAAAATATAGAAAAAGTATGTAAGCATTCTTACATATCAACTTTATACAAAAAGTATCGTTTCATATAAAAAGAAATAGATTATGAGAAATTTATCAAAATATCTCAAATTATGAAACAAAAGTTTATAAAAATTATAACCTCCAAAGCTGAGCAAGTTCGAAACATCAATCACGATCTAATGAGTAAAGAGTTTATCAAATCATCAATTGAGCAAAGAAAATAAATTAACAAAATCGATAGATATTTGAAATCTTTAATGAATTAGATAATTTAATTTAGTCAACAAGTTTTAAGGAGTGGGTCTTTGAGCATCTTTTAAAAATCCCACCTTATACCAACCATGGAATTATTGAATAAATCAAATATTTCAATTAGCATTGTTTTAAAATAAACATTAACACCATGCTTTTTGAAAATATGTGGTAGCTGCACACACTACTCGAACGACCGAGATCGTAGCTCTTTCCTCCATATGGTGTGGTTTTCACACTCCATTAATGGATATAACTCTTTCCACATCTTATGAGGATGAAAAACTAAAAATACTCCCCCTTAATTGGTTATTAATTATGTAAAATATTAAGTATTCAACCAAAAATTGATCTCGTGTTCATACTTATTTCAATCATCAAATAAGATAAAAATAATACCAAGAGATCATTGAGTGAGGTATTGACTTTGATCAATTAAAGATGAAATAATTGATATAAATGATCATTGCATCAAATGAGTTATAATAATATCCAAATCATAATAAATTTCTCAAAATATGAAAGGATGCAATTAAAATCAATATTGCTAATGCTCCATTGATGTTCTAGACTGCTTATATAAACAAAAAGAACAAAAACACAAAACAAAACATAATCTAAGCAATGGTTCAAAAATTATTATGAAACAGAAAGCGTGTCAATTGCTTTTCGTAAATGTATAAACCATTTTTGATCCAAGGATTTTGTCAAAATATCGGCTAATTGATCATCAGTTGAAACATAAAAAATTTGCAAAGTACTTGATTCAACTAGCTCTCTTAGAAAATGGTATCTTAGTTCAATGTGTTTTATTCTCGAGTGCAATACAGGGTTTTTAGAAATATTGATGGCACTGGTATTGTCACATAAAATAGTCACCAGGGTCGCTGGAATCCGAAAGTCACTCAATACACTTTTCATCCAAATCAATTGAGTTGAGCAGCTTCCCGCAGATATCTATTCCGCCTCAGCAGTAGATAAAGCAATGCAGTTTTGCTTTTTACTATGCCATGCAATAAGACAATGGCCAAGATAAAAGCATGCTCCACTAGTGCTTTTTCGGTCATCTACCGATCCAGCCCAATCGGCATCCGAATATCCTATAATATCAAGAGATGTGCACATAGGATACCAAATTCCAAAATTAGTTGTACCTTTGACGTACCGGATGGTCCTTTTCACCGTTTTCAGGTGAATTTCCTTCGGTGCAGATTGATATCTCGCGCAAATTCCTACACTAAAGGAAATATCCGGGCGACTAGCCGTAAGGTAGAGTAGACTTCCAATCATACTTCTATAAAGTTTCTCGTCTACACTCTCTCCGAGAGAATCAATTCCTAATCCCTTATTGCTAGTTCCTATGGGAGTTGGATAGTCTTTAGAATCTTTCAATCCGAATTTCTTAATCAACTCCTTCGCATACTTGGATTGACACAAATGAATGCCATCATCATATTGTTTAACCTGCAATCCAAGAAAATATGTAAGCTCACCGATCATTGACATCTCAAATTCGCTTTCCATTGTTTCCGCAAATTTTGAAGCATCCTTGTTTGTCGTAGCACCAAACACTATGTTATCAACATAAATTTGTGCCACGATGAAGTTATTCTGAAAGTACTTCACAAAGAGTGTCCGATCGGCTCCCCCTCGAGTATAGCCATTTTCTAAAAAATATTTTATTAATCTTTCATACCATGCTCGCGGTGCTTGTTTTAGTCCGTAAAATGCCTTTTTCAATCGAAAAATATGATTTGGAAGTTTATGATCAATGAAAACTTTCGGTTGGGCCACATAAAATTCTTCGTTTAGAAAATCATTTAAAAACGCGCTCTTTACGTCCATCTGAAAAAGCTTGATTTTAAAATGGCAAGCGATTGCAAACAAGATCCGAATGGACTCGAGACAGGCAATCGGGGCGAATGCCTCATCAAAGTCTATGCCCTTAATCTGTGAGTAGCCCTGAGCAACTAAACATGCTTTGTTCCTCACAATGGTACTATCTTCATTTTTCTTGTTCTTGAAAATCCACTTAGTACAAATGACGTTTTGGTGCTTAGGGGGTTTCGTTAATTCCCAGACTTTATTTCTTTCAAATTGATTGGGCTCTTCTTGCATTGCTTCAATCCAATAATCATCTTGGAGAGCTTCATCAATACTTTTTGGTTCCATCATGGAGACATAACATGCAACTCCACATTCTAACTGTCTCCAAGTTCTAACTCCTTCTTGTGGGTCTCCAATGATATTCGATTTAGGATGGTCCTTGGAGATACGTAGAGTTTGCGGTATAGGAGTACTCGGGGAAATATGTGATGAATCCTTCACATTAGATGAGCTAGAAGAACCATGAGATGCATCAAAATTTTTAGAAGATTTATCATGCAAAGATGCAACATCATCGGCAGTTAATTCATCATCAAGAGACATATCAAGAGTAGATTTCTCAGAAAAAAATAAGAAGCTTCATCTACTTTAACATTTATCGATTCTATCATCATTTTAGAGTCAAGATTTTATACTCGATATGCTCTACTGTTTGTAGAATAACCCATAAAAATTTCTTCGTCACTGCGAGAGTCGAAATTTTCAAGATTTTCACGATCGCGTAAAATATAGCAATGACTCCCAAAAATACAAAAATATTTGATATTAGGTTTTCTACAGAACCATAGCTCATATGGTGTATTTAAAGTACCCGGGCGCAAATATATGCGATTAATCATATAGACCACGGTGCTAACTGCTTCAGCCCAAAAGTGTAACGGAAGTTTTCGGCTATGAAGCATAACACGCGCCATCTCTTGCACAACTTTATTTTTGCTCTCGACTACACCGTTCTGTTGCGGTGTATAAGGTGCGGAGAACTCATGTTTTATGCCATTTAAAAAGTAAAAACCAATGAATTTAGAATTTATAAATTCTCCACCTCTATCACTACGAACACGGACAATCTTTTTCATTTTTCTCAATCATAATACGATGACAAATATCATGAAAAGAGTCGAAAGCATTCGTTTTCTCTTTCAAAAATGATACCCATGAAAATCTAGAGAAATCATCAACCATAAGAAATATGTACCATTTTCCACCCAAACTAGGTTGACGAGTTGGCCCCATTAGATCCATATGCAATAATTCTAATGGGCGTTTTGTTCCTACATGGTTCAAGTTCTTGTGAGTGGATCTAGTTTGTTTTCCCTTTTGACATCCACCACACAATGTTTTCTTTGAAGTTCAGTTTAGGAACACCTCTAACAACATCCTTATGTGTGATCCTAGATAGTTCCTTAAAATTTATGTAACCTAGTCTTTCATGCCAAAGAATCTCAATGTCAAGTGACACTAGGTTACAATGTTCAATAGGTTTATTAGGAACTACGTAGCGATTGTTCTATGATCTAACCCCTTTCAAAAAGAATGAATGGTTTACATCAGTTACAAGACATTTTATTGCAGAAAAATTAACTGAAAAACCATCATTACACAATTGACTAATGCCTATGAGATTAGTCTTGAGGCCCTCAACATATAAAATAATTTTCAAAACTGAGCCATTTGGAATAGTGATTGTTCATTTTCCAACTATTTTTGAATATCGTCCATCTCCGAAAACAACAAGTCCTCCGGAGGTTTTCTCAAACGATTTAAAATAGTTTTTATCTCCGGTCATGTGCCGTGAGCAACCACTATCCAAATACCAAGACGAATTGTCATATGCATGTAGTGATGTGTGAATGACAAGACAAGGGAAGATTTCACATTTACGCACCCAAACCTTACGAGTATTGGAATACGTTGGCAATGATTGCGATGTTGAGCTCCTTGGTGAATGTGTCTTGTTCGGTTGATCACTTTTCTTTGATTTCCACATCGATGTTGTCTTGGGGGACATGCTACCATTATTCTTGACCTTTGGTTGATTTCTTCTTGAATTCCGGTCTCTATTCTTGACGGTAATCGATGCATGATTCGCTTGATATACTCGTTTTGCTCTATGATTGCATTTTGATCTTATGTGCCCTTTTGCTCCACAATTGTGACATACATTATTTGGCATTGAGTTCCCTTGCGATGTAGAAGGCCTGTCAACAATTGATAGGGCGATTTCAGTCGGAGGAGGAGGTGAAACCGACTGAGGCACAAACTTTGTTTCGCTCGAACTTGGATCCTCGCCAGTTCGACCGTATCCAAAGCCCAAATGATTTGTTTGACCAAGACCAAGCAACTTGTCTAACTTGCTCCTTCCTAATGAAAATCTCTTCAAATCTTCTTTAAGTTGGAATATGCTCTTCGTCATCTCTAAATTTCCTTGCCGAGCCTCGGAGTAGAGCTTCAAGAAGTAGTTTGCTTTATCCACCAACTTTATATGTTCCTTCTCGAAATGCTCATTCTTCTCTTGAAGGGAACTATTAATGTGGTGTCCTGGTTTTCCCGTGCGACTTGATTTGGTGGTCGGCGGTGAGAAAACACCTATTTTTGGTGTATCGAGCCCGTTGTGCGTCAAACGGATGCCAAAAACGGACTCAGCGCACGAAAACGTTGAAAATCGGCTATTTTCGGACTTATTGGGCCTACGGGCCTAATTCTAAAGTGGGCCAGTTCACGACCCACTTCCGCGTGCACGGGGACCAGTGGGATCGCGAGGCGGGCCACGTGGTGCCCCGCGGTTGGTTGGCGCCACCCGCCCTCGCAGCTGTGTCGGGCCACGTGGCGGGGCCCGGTTGGCCCCGCCCCCTTTGTGGCGTGCGGTGGACACGCGGCGAGCCCGGAACGTTCCGGGCGCTGTGCGAATCGGGGAAGGATGTTCCCTGTTCGGCGTTCGGAACTTGCGGGCGCCCGAAAACGTCCCCCAAAGTCAAATTTTGGTCTTTTTATGGATTTTCCTATAAATAGGCCAACTTGTGCGGCCTTTTGAGACTTTTTGGGCTTTCCTCTCTGGGCCATTTTGGACAAGGATCATCTTCTGTGCCTCGCCTTCGTCATTTGGGATCCCGGTGATTTTTTTGGAAGTCGTTTCCTCAGCTTCCTCCTCGACGTCGCGAGCTTCGACGTGCCTTCGATACCGATCTTCTTAGTCGATGCTTTGTCCGCGGACTCCCCTGGGCTGATCCGAGGGAGTTTTTGGCCCATTTTTGCGGCATCGTTTCCACGAGAGGTAGATCTTCGTTTTCCGTGTTTTCCGCTTTTCTCAGTTTTGGGTTTTTATTAGGGTTTTCGGAACATCTTTGAACCCCTTTCTTGCTGCTGGTTTTTCGGAACAGCAAAGCTTGTTTGATTTTTATCTCGGTGCTCGGTTATCGGATTTCAGCCTGTGAGGACTCGATCAACATCTATGCTTCGCGAGTATCACAACCGTATTTTTATTGGAATTTTTGAAGATCGTTTCAAAGTTGATATTTTGACATTTTCTGGACTGATTTTCCGCAGTGTTGAAATTTTGGGGATTTTTGCTTACCGCGGTGTTTGGTCTGTATCTCAGCGGCCGGGAGGAGTTTTCTGGTATTTTTGGGCTCATAGGAACCTGAGGAGTATCCCCGTTTAGTTTCGGCTTATTCGGATTTCGGATCGATGCGTGCTTTCAGGTGGGTTGCTTTCGTCTCCAAAACCGGTGGACGGTTCTCTAATTCTATGTGATAGTGAACATGCATGTTTGTGAGATGTGATAGTGAGCATGTTGGTGATAGATGATATTTCCTTTTGTTGATATTGAGATCATGTAGGACAATGTTCCCTATTTATGTTTAGTTTAATTAAATGCCATTGTTGGAACTTTGACCTAGCACCCCGTCATATGTTGCATGTTTCAACCAGACTAGCAAAAAACCCCAACTTGGGCTAGTTTATTTATGCTTTAGACACTCCCACACTTTTATTCGCTTTTCCTGGACTTAGAGTATTTCTCGCTCGGGTAGTGGGCCGAGTAGTTAGGTTGTTGGGAGATGCATGTTACACTCGTGCCTGGGGGCCGAGTGGAGTCTGGTAGCTGTGATTAGATCAGTGCTAGTCTTGGGAGCCGTCTGAGTCGACGGTGGGTCCCAGTTGTCGAGTATTTTCCAGCCAGTGAGTTAGAAATGTGATTTGGGTATTGTCGATCTTGTTGATCGTGGATTTGGATTATAGCCTGCATGAGCCATATTGAGATCGACAGAGATGCGCGGATACTTTCCTCGGTGGGGTCGCTCCCCTCGAGTGTCGCTTCAGAGCTAGCCTGTTACTTTGCTATCGCGACTTGTCGACGCAATCCTTCTGGCTGGGCCCTTTTTGGGCAGTCATGGACGCCCTACGTAAGTCCAGTCCTCCGTGGATGTAATGGTAGTAGGTGGGTGCAGGTTTGATTGGACCCTATGTGGCAGTCAGTGTAAATTGGGCGATTGTTTTATCGAGTGATAGTAGATGCATCATGTTTCATCGGTATCACCCCTTGAGCATTTAGATAGAGGGATAGTAGCTGTAGAATTATTTCCAGCCTTTCCTTTATAGTACTGCATTTGTTACTTTATGCCTCTAGTAGACTTAGTGGGCAAACCGTCGGGCTTGGTGGCAGTACCCACTGAGAACTACTGTTGGTTGTAGTTCTCACACCTGCTGTTGTTGGTGACCTTTTTTCAGGGACTTTTTCTCCAGTTCCTGCTGCTCCATCTGATCGAGGTAAGGGAGTCGTGAGTTAGATCCCTACCCGTTTCCAGCAAGAGAGTAGATGTACCCCTTTTGGTGATGTTTTTAGTACTGTCAGTGGTTTGGGGATATCTTGTATTTAGTTTACTTGAGTTGAGAGTTTTATTTTGGAGAGACATTTGTATTGTGAGGACCTGACATGTACTATTTGGAGTTGTAATTTTTTTATTTCTGTAGTTTACTTTTCCGCTCTGATATCTGTATAGTGGTTAGTATTATCTCTTGCAGGTTAGTCGCTTCGTCTATATGGGGCTTCCCGTATGGGCGGCGGATCTGTTGGTGGGCTCGGGTCGCAGTTTCGACCTCGGGGCGTGACAATTAACCTTGCGGGTTAGTCATTTTCTTCTTCAAGAGCTTTTGAGAGAGAAGTTGCCTTGTTTGATTGGTCTTCGAGTTCCAACAATCTTTGTCACGCCCCGAATTCGAAAAACAACGTCTAGTTTTTTTTTTTTTTTTTTTTTTTTTTCAAATCAGAGTTTAAAACCAGCCAGAGCGCGACAGACCGCCACATATATAGAAAATTCTCAATCCCCATTGGATTGAGCCTTTTCTATACATGCTCGGCTCAACAATGGCAAACCACATCCGAGTAGACTAAACTACCAAAACAGATACAATTATTACATCATATTACAACTTGAATTACAAATTAAATAAACTGATAAATATAATCAATGGCTGTCAGGGTCAACTCTATCGTGTTATCTCACCAACACATCCCGACATCCCAGCACCCGACCGACCTGAAAAATGGTCACCCATGGGGTGTGAGATACATCGGCAGTGTATCCCAGTGGGCATGACGAGCCGAGAAATAGCAAATCGTACCTACTGGCATACAATAACTAGCGGATAGTAAGAGTCATTATGTGACGCCCCACTTCCCAGGGGGTCACCCATCCTAGAACTACTCTAGCTCTAGCACGCTTAACTCTCATGTTCCTCTTGGATCTTGCTACCATCCAAAATGCTATAGCCGGGTTAGAGATTTAGTCCTATTATATCATTTATATAGAGGACTAATCCAAATTCCGGGGGTGTCACATTCTTCCCCCCTTTAAGCCCTGACGTCCACGTCAGGCTCAAGCACATTCACAAGCACCAGGCGATGTGAGACTCGTCTCGCTAGCCTTAGCCGACCTTGTGAGGAGCTGCACTCCACTCACAACGGTCATTAGCCGGGGAGCCTCGCTCTACCCGCTATATAACCCTGGCTCAGCCGAGACTCATCTCACATTTCCGGCTGGTGAATGGCTCTGATACCAACTGTGACGCCCCACTTCCCAGGGGGTCACCCATCCTAGAACTACTCTAGCTCTAGCACGCTTAACTCTCATGTTCCTCTTGGATCTTGCTACCATCCAAAATGCTATAGCCGGGTTAGAGATTTAGTCCTATTATATCATTTATATAGAGGACTAATCCAAATTCCGGGGGTGTCACACATTAGGTAAGGCAGGTATAACAAGTTGATAGCTGAATCAAGAAACTGAGCAATCATAAGAGTATAATGACTAAGCATGCTAAACAGGCAATCAATGCATCAAAGGTAGAACAACCAAATACCCAATCGAAGCCACCATATTGGTCAACCAGACCTCAGGGAAAATTCTACCTGTACACCAATCTGCTGTCATAACCCCAACGGGATCACGGGTCGCCATTGCTGACCACTTTACCGGTAAAGTACACCATGCGGGTAGCAATTCCGCTAGTGTACGTGAAAGAACAGCTGGCTCTGTGGAGATCAAAATGCTAATGCTCAAGCTCATGGTCCACCGACCGGGTAATCGGCAAGAAGCCGGGAAATCCCAACAGGGATGCAATAGCAGAAAGCCAACAAATCTCGACTCATGGTAATCGGCAACAAGCCGGGAAAAATCCCAACAGGAATGCAATGGCAGAAAGCCAACTGAATCTCAACATATGCAAGATATAACTAAACAATCACAATAACATGGATCAGGATATACTGATAATCAAGTAAAGGTGTGCAAGCTAGCTAATGACCAATCAAGCATGGCAAATGTCCAGGAATAAAATCATAATATCTGGAAGCAAGCTAAGGATCAATCATGTAGGGCATAATATAAACTGATAACTGATAAAGATCATAAGTAAGGCAAATATAGCATTATGAGGTAATGCTGATCAATAAAAAGGCAGGCTCAATAAGAAATCTAGGCAATAACAAGAATAGGGGTCCGACCAATTACGATACCCCAGAGGGCCGAAATGATAAAGCCCGGACCGAAGATAAACCCACATGTCTGCAGGCGAACTATCGACTCCAACAGAATGCTCGAAGACTATGCCAACCTGAATCATATGTTTTGATCAGGGAACAACTCACACATACCCAAACCACAGACTCTTACTTAAACCTGGATCTTTTCCATATTGACACCAAACTTACCAAAATACCCCTCCCGAAAATTCATTTTAGATTCCCGGGAGATACGGGCATCAACCCTATGCCGCTGGCTCAACCAGATTCTACTGGGACACATCAGACAGCAAGGCAAAATCGCCGCAATTCCTCGAATTGCGTGATTAACACCGGGATGCCATTAAACCAACGATTTTGTCGATTTACGGACCGATAATCAATTTCTGCTCAATGAGAGCCGTTGGATCCCTAACGAAAAGCTTAGAGATCATAGACACACAGTCCAAGATAGTACATGAGGTTACAATTGCATTTAGACCCCTAGGGTTTCCAAAACCGCATTATTACGCGTATTTGAGAGCCGTTTTCGCTCGTTCTAACTTTCGGAGCATCAGTTTAACGAACCGTCACCACCAGTAGGTGGCCCTCGACTTGCTGGACACCGTGCTCACCATTTGGCAATAGCACGGATCCTGAGGAAAATTTCGGGTCATGTTCTTCTTTGCTAACATAACCTACTATGCTATTTTCCAATTTTTACTCGACCAAACCCATCTTTAAGGTGAGCATCGCGTTCAGTGACCTCAAATTAGCCAGAAGCTCACTGTCGCAAAGTTGGAGAATGCCCAAAACAGCCCCATAGCCATTCAACTAAACCTAGAGCTCCAACTTGCAAAAACTCCTAATTTGCTTGTGCCATCACCAATTAAACTTGAGCACCTTCCTCAGGACACCACAGAGGCTCAGGGGCTTGCTTATGCGCATCCCAGCAGCTACTGGATCAACAGATCCAACCATCTTGCTTTCCAATGGCCATGGTATGCTCCACCCTTTAATTCACACAGTCAAGATTTCAACTGTAGTGAGCATCAAGCTCAGGGAATCAAGTGGAGTTATCTGGTGTCTTGCTGGATGCACAACAGTGGCCAAAACAAGATTCGGGTCTTTGAGGCATTTCAACAAACACATGGTGGGCATCTTTTGTTAATACACAAGCTTACAAATTCCCAAACTGCATCTTTGCATGGCTGGAATCTGGGGGCTTCCAACATGGATGGAATTGTTCTACATGGCAGCAGAAATATTTCCATCCAGTTTGGGCCATCATGCTCACTCGGGTTGCCGAGAAACAAGAATAAGAAAATGAGGAAGATGAAGCTTCAAAGACAAAAATGGTATTTTGCTATTTCTGGGTTCTGGGCCTCAAGCAATAGCACCAACAAGTGCATCTCATCCCCGCAAACCCATATGGACCCGTGCCCGGCGACAGGACACTGCGGCGGCGGCGGTGGAGCAAGCTTGGGCCAAGCTTGAGCTTCATCAATGGCAACTTTGTAACTAAAGGCTTTGAGGTGCAAATGTCACGCCCCGGGGGATTATTTTAGCGGAAACGGATTACAAAAGGGTATGTATTTTTTTTTGAAAACCTTCTTCCCCGGCGCGTACCCAGATCCGCCGCATATACAGGATCACTCTACAAACGGACAGAGTCTCCCCTGTATATGCACGGCGTCGCGGTTTGTACAATGTCCAATAACGAGTAAACATTCAATCACAACAATCCAAACGTATAACCATTCACAATATACTGAATTAACTCACGGCCGATTAGTTTGAAAGGATAAAACCCACGGTTGTTGAAACGGCGCCCACCCGGCACCCATATTTTGAAAACCGTTTTTGAAAGCAACATAAACTCAGGGTTTTTGAAAACAGTGCCCACACGACACTTGGGTTTTGAAATCATAGTTTTCGCAATCCGTTCTTTTATTTGCTATTTTATTTTCCAAAGCGGCCCACAGAAATATAAAGAAAAATAGACAATCCAAATGTCACCGTACCAACGTCCACACCGACCCCACGAGGGTATCGAGAACCATCCACAGTCTACAAATATTAAATGGAATGCGAAAGTAAGGAGTAAAACACTGTTCCGGTCTCCTGAGACCCAACACCTCTAGCCGTGGCCTCACCGTCGCCTAACTCTCCCCCCTGTAGGACCCTGTCGCAAAGTGGGAAGTCAGCGACTAAACAAAAATGATAATAATAAAGCAGGTAAAGAAACATCCAACCGTAGTCTATCCGGAGCAAGCACCCCTCCCCCCGCAAGGGAAAAGTAGAATCAAACACCTGTAAACCTGCAATACCCGATCCCGTCGGACAACTAAACCGACGAAATCGCACCGCGCCCAAGTCGGACAACTAAACCGAATGGGTCGCACCGCTCCCACGTCGGACAACTAAACCGACGGGTCGCACCGCTCACACCTTGGCGCATACATGCCCCACAACTAAAGAGGCCCCACGCCGTCCTGTGGGTATACACGGGTCATGGACCACTTTTCCGGAAAAGCACACCCTTTGCGGTGGCCAAACCGCGGGTGCGCGTGCTGCAGCCGAGCATAGTAACCGTGAACCATATAAATATATCAATGTATGAAAAACGTATGAAATAACATATACATATCCGTGCATGATAACTAAATGAAACAGTATATATATATTCACAGCATACTCCTATACGTGCAAGAGAGCGACATGAAACCATATGTATATCTAATCACGAGTACCGTAAAGCCATAACGAATAAAAGATGCCTCCCTACTAGGTTTAACCCAAGTACACTTAAGGATGACCCCGTCCACCAAGATAGAATTAAATGTTGAGACTTAGGAGTAAAGACCCACCTCTACGAGCGATGAACAAAGCGCTATCCCCCGTGTGTCCCGGTGCGCTCCCCAAAACTACAAAAGTCCACCGGGGAGAAGTCAGTGACTAAACAACATAAAACAAGGGTCAAGAACAGACATTCGGGTCCCGTCGTGGAACGGGGCTCCCGGGTTCGACGGCGGCGGCGGCGGCCGAGTCGGAACCCGAGGCGGCGGCGAGCGTGCTGCCGCGCTGGCCGCACGCGTATCAGGCTCCGTGCGGTGTGATGCCCGCACGGCTCCCTGACAGCGGCGGCGCCCAGGTCCAGCACGGGTGCCCAGGCCGCACGCACGGGCGGCCCCGCGCGGCGCCCAGGCTCCGCGCGGGCGCCCAGCCCGCACGCACGGGCGACCCCCGCGCGGCGCCCAGGCCCGCGCGGGTGCCAGACCCGCACGCACGGGCGACCCCGCGCGGCGCCCAGGCTCCGCGCGGGCGCCCAGCCCGCACGCACGGGCGACCCCGTGCGGCGCCCAGGCCCGCGCGGGTGCCAGACCCGCATGCACGGGCGACCCCGCGCGGCGCCCAGGCCCGCGCGGGTGCCAGACCCGCACGCCCGGTGCCCTAGCCCTGCGCGTAAGGGCGCTCGCGACGGCGGTGGTGCGGCCGGCCGGGGTGTGCCGCCTCCCCCCCTTCCCGTGCGACGCTCCGGAAGAAACCCTAGCTAAAAAGAAACATAAAGACAAACTCACCGAACCAATGCGCCTCCGACTCGCCGATGGAGAGGGAGGGAGAGACGAGGATTATCCCGTTCTTGCGTGCCCGGTTCCGGAGGTGTGCGGTGTTCTTCCCGTTCCTTGATTGCTCCGCCGCGGTGCCTCGCGCCGATCGGTGGGAAGAGGAGGGTTTGGGTGAGAGGAACGGTAGGAAAACTCCAAAACTAAACCCAACACATACGTATTAATATTAGCCGCCTCCGTACACGGGAACTTAACCCTAAGTCCCAAAATACAAATCAATCTCGGCGAAATGAGTTTGGGTGCGAACCTGGGTCCGGTCCGCCTCGAAGAACGTGTAAGTCGCCTGAACTGCTGCCAACTTCCGGAATTTATTCTGGGAGATTCCGGGGTCAGAATCCAGATCCGATCGCGCCGCCGAAATCCATTTCGCGAGCTTTATTGTCTAAAAATACCCGCGAGCCCCGACAGTCTGCCCAGAGATAAAGAAAAATAATTCACCCCCGGACCCCTTAGTCGAAAAGTGGATTTACAATAATTTTAAAAGAAGGTCTAGAAAGGCAAATAAAGCCGCGGTTATTACAGCAAATGACAGCACCAACAGCTTCCTAAGATCACATAGAGATGGTCTGGGCAAGCCATGACCGTCGACGGGCTGTGCATGGCCGGCTGCCATTGTTGGGCTCGAGCTTGGGCCAACAATGGTAGATCCCTCCTCGGGCTGCATAGTTGCCATGCAAAGGCATGGGTGGACTCTAAATGGTCCCACAAAGCTTCTCGACCACTTGGCCGGAGGTGGGGAGAGACGCCGGCGCCAGAGCAAAAAGGCTCGGCCATGGTGCAATAACCCGAAAATTAGGGTTTGGGTTTTTGACGCGCACACTTGACCAAACTCCCTCGAATTTTGTGGAGATGATCTACAGGTCCTACAGTTCAAACCCACCATTTTGGTTCAGCGTTTGGGCCAGCTTTTGCGACGCATGGCCGCGGCGGAGCTTTCTACGGTTCCGACGGAGATATTTCTCCCGCCGGCAACCGGGGACATCCCGAAGGCTGGGACTTGGTGTGTGGCATATCTAGGCTCTACAGAGTTGACTTCCAAAGGTGTTGGGGCTAGGAAACCTAAGGAACGGGAAACTCACCTTTGCTGGAGTTGGAGAAGATGGGTTGAGGCCGATTCTCCTCCCCCGCGTCGCGCAGCCACCCAGCAAGCTCGGGCTCGATCCCCAGACGCAGGAGAACACCACAGAACCTCCAGAATGCAAATTGGAGCAACTCTAGTCCAACCTTCCTCCTTCTCTCGGATTTGGAATGTGGGTACCGTCCCTTGGCGAGCTCGAGCTAATGGGGGAACGGTTTTCTTTCACAGGCATTCAAAACTTGCGATAACAACCTGTAACCTCCCCCCCCAAGGCGGCCAAAGAGACGCATTTCAAAAAAATATCTTATTGCTACAACATGCTATTTGGTCCATGAACCTTGTGCTACCAACCCTCTAGTCCCTGCTGTAGGTCCTAATTACTGTAAGGACCTCCAACAATAAGCCTTAATTAACTTGGTCCAAGAAAAGTTTAGTTTTTCGCAAAAATACGCAATTTTTCAGTATTTTTCACGTATTTCAAGACGAACGGATCGTCAAAATGGAAGATGGACTTCGCCACGACATCCGACTCGTCGAGACCCTTCAAGTAGCGTATTCGCTTTCTTGATTTGGTGCTCGCATGAATCTCGGGCCATAATAAACAGTGTATTTCACTGTATCGCACGCACTTCGATGCACTCGGGTCGCCAAACGCGAATTCCGTCAGTGCCATTGCGTTCAGAATGTCGAAATTAGCTAGAAACGACTACCCATACTCCTATATTTGGATCATAGATAGTGAATCGGCCAACGACCGATCGAGAGGGGACCGGAATTCGCGGTTTCTACTCACACTTGAGTTGTGGGCCCCGCAAATTCTTCGCAGATTTGCGGAAGATCCGACCATCGGATCCAAAACATATGAACATCAATCTTTCTTGTTTTGACGAGACGGTCGCACTGGTGATCTCAGATTTTCAAGATCAAACTCCGATCAAAAGTCGATACTTTTGGGCCACATTTACTTTATTAATAATCTATTTTTGCTAATCAAAAAAATCCAGAAAATTATTTAAAATTTATTTCGGTTTCAAAAATCATGGTTACTACAATCTTCTCCTTAATTTTTTTTTATGCTTCGCCAATTTCTTTGAATCCTTTAATAATTTTTGGTAGGCAAAAACATAATCTTCACCTTCGGAATCACTTGGTTCATCATCCGATGCAGTTTTTTTATTCAAGGAGGAGATGGACAATGAATCAGAGGAAGTTGATGAAAAGCACACAAAGGGTGAAGTTGTGGACGCAAGAAATGTCGTGGCGTGTGTATCCTCATCACTGGAAGACGACTGGTCGGAAGAGGAAGAGTCATCCCACGTGACGGCTTGCATTGCCTTCTTCTTTGACGGATTCTTGTTGGGACACTCCGTTGAGATATGACCAAAGCCTCTGCATTTGAAGCACTGGATTTGTCCCTCGGTGTTCTTCTTTTCCTTCGAAGAACCCTCTTGCTTTCTTGATTTAGAACTTAAAAATTCTTTGCCTTTCTTGGACTTAGAGAAGGAAGATAATTTGCTTGAATTACCCCTTCTAAAGTTCTGGCAAAATTTTCTTGTCAAGAGTGCAAGTTGTTTCTCGAAATCCTCCATTGATAGATCATCATCAGCGTCTGAGGAGGATGAATCCGTGTCTTTTTCTTTTGTAGATTTCAATGCCATACCTGAAAACTTAGAAGAAGAGGAAGGCTTTCCAGAAGAATAGTTAGTAGGAAAAGTCATTTCATAAGTTTGAAGTGCACCAACTAATTCTTCTACTTTGATCTCGTCCGGGTGTTTTACTGTTTCAATGCTTGCAACCTTAGGGCGAAATCTCTCAGGAAGAGTTCTGAAGATTTTTCTTACAACTTTAGATTCTGAGATCTTCTCTCCCAAGTTAGTACATATATTTACGATATTTTGTAATCGTGTATAATAATCCGTGAAGGTTTCATTTTCTGCCATATGAATTGAGTCAAATTTGCTCGTAAGTATCTGTAGTTTTTGAACCTTCACAAGGTTTGTATCTTCATGTGTAACTTGTAGAGTATCCCAGATTTCTTCCGCAGTCTCACATGCCGAGACGCGAGAGAACTCAGTTTGTGACAAGGTATTAAATAAAGTATCAATTCCCTTGCCGCTGTAAGAAGATAATTCTATTTCTTCCCTTGACCACTTCGTCCTAGGTTTAGGGATTTGTGCATCAATGACAATTTCAATAGGATGTTTCCATCTGGTTTCGATTGATTGCCACACCCGTTCATCGATGGAAATTAAAAACGCTCTCATTCGTACTTTCCAATATGCATAATTGGTTCCATCAAAGAACGGAGGTCGATTGGTGTTTCCACCCTCAACCATTGTTTACAACTCTATTTCTACTCTTATACCACTTGTGGGTTATGGGATCCAAGGATCTAAATAGGGAAAAAACTACCTAGAGGGGGGGTGAATAGGTGTAAACAATAAAACTTAGAAATCTTTACGTAAAAATAACCCAATGCGGAAAATAAAAAGTGTACACAAGATTTTTACATGGAAAACTCCATCACAGGAGTAAAAAATCACGGGACCGATCACACAAAAAAATTCACTAAGATTAAACACGTACAAGGTGATATAAACGCAACACCACGACTCAATCTTTTTCATACGCTCCGAGTAGATCTTTTCCGCAGTCTGCAACACGCCTCGATCACACGATTTGCATCCAACTTCAAATCCACGAAGTCCAACCGAATCCACGATCTTCACCAATTTGGCAAGAGTCGATCACACGAACGCGCCTAACTCCGAATCCACGAAGTCGATAGCACATTGAATCACAAGGCCACGCGAATTAACGCGCCGATGTTCATTTCGGAAATCGTTGTTTGTTTATTGGTGGTGATGATATTGAATACTTAGATAATCATAGAAAGACAAGAAAACACCGTCTAAGTATTCATCAATTTGATTCTACAAGAAATAAAGAGTTTGAAAAACCCTAGAATCAAATCGATCAATATAAAAAAAGAAACATAAAATAGAACGTGTTTTTCTTTCTTTTCTATATGTGGATTATCTTTGATTTTCACGGCTTGACCTTAAAGATGAACTTTTGAGGTCTATTTATAGGCTAGAAACTTTTTGGAAAGAGAGAAGAATAAAAAACTGCCTTAACAGAATTTTTTCTGAACGGCGGTCCGGATTGGAATAAGTCTGATCCGGACTGTCGTAACAGCCAAGAAATTTTCCAAAAATAAAGTTTGGGGTCCAGACTGGATGGGTCTGATCTGGACTGATTCATGCGATATAACAAAAACAATATTCGGGGTTCGGACTGGATGGGGGTTGATCCGGACTGGTATTTCACATGAACCAAACCATGTTCGGGGTCCGAACTGGATCTGCCTGATCCGAATTCAGAAAATATAAAATGTCCAGTTTTTTATTTTTAGCACATGAAAAATATTCTAAGTGTTTATAAACTATAAGAATGTATTTAAATCATCAAAAATATTTAGTTTAACATACCTGAACATTTTGAATCCATTCTTTTTTAGATTGATATATGTGATCTTCAAGTTTTCAACTTCAATCTTCAAGACTCAAATAACTTCACGAAATACGCCAATATAAATATTCTTAACACCAGTTGGTTTCGTTTGACGGATTTGGGTTCGTTTTTCGTTTGGTGTTTTTCCGTCAGGTGTTTTTCCGTCAGGAGATATCCGCTAGGTCATTCTTCATCACGGGTTTCGTCAACGCAATGGTAGGAGCCCGGTCTCTTCCTTCGCCGCCAAGAGGTCCATTGATCGCATTTGGACAAGATCGCGGGGACATAGGAGGATTTTTTAGCTCGGTTATCGTCTTCGGTTGAGGTGGGTACCCCATCCGAGGCAGAGGATGTTGTTGAACGGCGTTGTTCAACCCTTCTCTCCCTCTTGTTATCTTTTAACAATGTTTTGGTTTTTGATAGTAGGAAAGAACATGGTCACAGGTTTGTGACGTACGGTACAACTATGTAGGACAAGGACGGAACATTTACCCCTTTTTACATGTGATTACTGCTATATGTTACACAGTAGCGACTGGTTGTCGCCAAGATGTTTTACACGGATATTTGATCATCAGCTCTTGGCGCTGTTCACGCACACTAGCGGTTTGGCCAACGCATCGGTGTACTTTTTCGGATACGTGGTCAGTTTGACCCGTGATCCCTATGCGGAGTTTTACGTGAGGGGACCCTGCGGACTTTGCGGTACCGCGGACATTACGGTAGGGGTTTGTTCTGTACCGGTTTATTTGAGCGGGATTGTTTGTAGTGTCAGAGGTCAGATGACCAATACGGCGGGTAATTTCGAATCCCTTTTGTGGGAACCGGGATAACGGTATGGATGTTTCGGGTATTCCGATTTACAGTTTGATGTCCTTTACACTTTATTGTACCTTTCTTTTACAGTGTTTATAGTTCTACTTATCTTTCCTTACTACGGTTCATGTCACTCACTCCCGCTGTGTGACAGGTTCTGTCGGGGGCGGGGAGCTTGACGGGGGAGAGGCTACGACTAGGGAGTGACTGTTCTCTTTTCCGATTGGTGACAATTTTTTACTCTTTACTTTTAGTTATTTCATTTTCTGTTGGTCTATCGTGCATGATGATTGGATTTTGTGGTGATGTGGGTGTTGGGATTGACAGATGTTTGGACAGCTAGTTATTCCTTTGGATTTGGTTTATGGCTATGGATGCATGTGGGGTGCGGGTTTTTCAAGGTGATAAAATATTTGCGAAATTGGCTTTTAATAAACTGACTGTCGTGTGGGCACTATTTTTAAATCCAGTGATTTTATCCTTTCAACTCGGGGTACGCCGTGTGGGCGTTGCTATTTTGTATAAATCCAAGTTTAGCATGTTTCATTAAATTATACTCTGTGTCTATTAAACTGTATGTGGTTGATGTATGTAAAATGGCGACGCCGTGCATATACAAGGGGGACTCTCTCTGTTTGTTCAGAGAAGTCTTGTATATGTGCCGGGTCTGTGCACGTGCCAGGGCGGGAGCTTTTGAAAGAAAAAAAATATATAGGGCCGTTTTTCGCTTTTAAACAACTCCCGGAGCGTGATAAGGCGCTCGAAAATATCTGGATAGTACTGGATCCAGATTAGTTTTGTCGTTGATCTGCAGGTACATTTTATCCGAAACTAATTTTTCCTATATGAAGACTCAGAGGGGGATTTTTTTAGGGCTTTTTCCCTTTGGTTGGATCCTTATCAACTCTCCTAACCCCCTTAAACCTTCCCTAGAGCTGTTGGAGGAGAGACAGCAGCAGTAGGAGCTTCACCTCACGACCTGTTTGAGCACCTTGGGAGCCCGTTCTTGCTTTTGAAGCTTCGTCTTGAGGAAGCGGATCGCACCATACTGTGCGAGTGGATGAGTGGAGCGACTAGAGGTTGATCTACCTGGCGATCGAGGTAGGCGTGGATGCTTTTTGAGTTTTGATGGTTTTCTTATAGATTTTTGAGGTTTTGAGCCCCTCTGTCCATGGATCTGGATGGTTTCTTACCCATTTCTTTTGGGTTCTTCTATCTGAAGCTTGGGGTCTAGGGGACTCCTCTTCTTCTCTAAATCTTGGTTCTGAAGGCTTGAGGCTTATAGACGTGGCGTTCTTGGGTTTGGCAGTAGGTTGCATAGGACTTAATCTCGTGATTGTGGAGCTCCAGTTTGCTACAGACAATGGATCGAGCCCTGATGATTTCTTGCCATGGTTGGATTAGCGTTTGAAGTGAGTTTGATTTCACCAAAACACACAAACTCTCTATTATATCTATTTTATTTTGAGATCCAGTATGCTAGAGTATAATTAGAATTTTCTTGTTAAATCATATACTGTCTAAAAAATAGCAAAATATTATATTTGGACCCCTGAATATTTTTGATGAAAATTAGAGAGTACTTGACACTAAAAAAAATATAAAATAATATTGTTTATCTAAATTTGGACATCCGATAAAATATATGTACCGTGCAAGTACATGTTCATCGCTTTTATATTTTTATCACCCTAGGTAGAGGGTTGGAGTGGTCGGGTTAGTGTAGGTTGCATTTACGCTCGTGCCTGGGGACTGAGTGGATTTTTACAGCTATGTTTAGACTGAGTTTTAGTGTTGATCGGATTTGGACTATAGCCTGCATGAGTCATATTAAGCTCAACTGAGATGCGCAATTTTCCTCGGTGGGGTCGCGCCCCTCAAGTGCCGCTCCGGAGCTAGGCCTGTTTTCTGCGTGACGTCGATGTAGCCCGTTTGGGCGCCCTACGTAATTCCAGTCCTTCGTGGATGTAATAGTAGTAGGTGGGCGCAAGTTTGATTGGAGTCGTAGTGGCAGTTAGTGAGATTGGATTGACTATGAGCATTTTGTGAGATAGATGTTGTTACTTTTTTCCCCTTTTCCTTGAACATAGTACGTAGTTAGAGGCATAAAAGCTGTAGATTCATTCCAGCTTTTATTTTTCATGTTGATTAGTAGTTGTGACATCCCCAGGATGTAGATTAGTCCTATTTATAAGGTATAAATAGGGTAAACCTTTTAACCCGACTATAACATTGTGGGTTGTAGCTAAACCCAAGAGGTTAAGAGAGTTAAGCGTGCTAGAGACAGAGTAGTTCTAGGATGGGTGATCTCGTGGGAAGTGGGGCGTCACAGTTGGTATCAGAGCCAATCACCAGCCGGAAATGTGAGATGAGTCTCGGCTGAGCCAGGGTTATATATCGGGTGGAGCGTGGCTCCTTGGCTAATGACCGTTGTCGGTGGAGTGTAGCTCCCTATAAAGTCGACTAAGGCTAGCGAGATGAGTCTCACATCGCCTGGTACTTGTGAGCGTGCTTGTGCATGGCGTGGATGTCAGGGCTTAAAGGGGGGAAGAATATGACACCCCCAGGATGTGGATTAGTCCTATATATAAGGTATAAATAAGGCTAAACCTTTTAACCCGGCTATATCATTTTAGGTGGTAGTTAGACCCAAGAGGTTAAGAAGGTTAAGCGTGCTAGAGCTATAGTAGTTCTAGGATGGGTGACCCCCTGGGAAGTGGGGCGTCACAGTAGTAGTTTACTTATGCCTCTAGTAGATCTAGTGGGTAGATCGTCAGTCTTGGTGACGGTACCCACTGAGTACTACTTTGTTTATGTAGTTCTACTTTGTTTATGTAGTTCTCACACTCGCTGTTGGCGACCTTTTTGCAATGACTTCTGCACATGTTACTCCGCCGACAGCCGCTCTTGTTCGAGGTAAGGGAGTCGCGAGCTAGATCCCTACCTGAGTGTACTTGGACTTATAGTCGTCCCATCCGTTGACTATTTTGGATTTGTTGTACTATACGGTCTGATTATTTTATTGTACTTTATTTTGTGCATTTTGGGAGATGATTCTGTATTTTGGATGTATTTCAGATGTACAGTGGATTATGTTTTAGTTTATGTTAGTTTCTTTTCAGCTCTGATATATCTGTTTAGTATTGTAGATACTAAATGTTGCAGGTTAGACGCTTCGCCTATGCGGGACTTCCCGTATGGGTGGCGAATCTGATGGCTAGCCCGAGTCGCAGTCCGACCCCGGGGCGTGATAGTGTTGGCCACAAAATTTATTCTTCATGATCTCAGTCGTTTCTTGCCTAAAACTCACTCAGGTTCAGGCGTTGCTTTCTCGACTCCTGGTGTACCACGTGCCGCCTTCCGATTTGTTCACATCGGTTGACCATATTGATCAATACCAATACCACATGTCATTTTTTTGATTTGCTTGGGTCAACTGACCATGTTGACCGATTCCCTTGCTATGTGGCGACCATTTTCAGTTCCAACAATAGTGTAAATATGTTCAAAATTCATGATTCGATCATGTGGTACTCCAAAATGCATATATGGACTAATCAAAGACTTTCATATTATAGATGGCAACTGAAAAAATAATATATAAAAACACGAACAAAAGCATTTTTCTATTTTAATGCTTCATTTGGATAGACAAAAAGAGAGAGAGAAAAGTTTCAGCAGTCTTATTATTTGATAAAGAAAATAAAGGAGAAATTAAATTTGTCTTCTTTCTCTCGGAGAGAAAAAAAAAATAAAAATAATATTTATAGAACATTCTTTACTATTTGTATTTCTCTGTTATTTATTATTATTTTTTTTGCTCAAATCTCAATCCAATAAAAGAATAATTTCTTTTTAACTTTTTTTTTACCTATCAAAACACAGTGTAATCCATTAAAACCAATAATGCCTATACACCTATACATAAGATGTTAATCTTATACTTTATTCATCTAAATGGAAAGAAGTCATTTGGTTCGACGTAATTGTAAATGTAGTGTAATTAAAGAGGCATGTAGTTAAAAAATACAACAATCATAATTATATATTTTTTATTTTGTTAGATATTGTAGAAAATACTGCAGCTATAAATATTTTATTTAGTTACATGTGGTTGAAAAATATATTTATGAAATTTAATTATATTATATGTGAGATGCTGAGATTACCCCCGTAAGAAGAAAAAAATAATTGTTTAAAAATTTATTAAGAAGATAAGCTTATATTTATTTAAAATTACTCTCTTAAGTGCAGAGTCTTCTCATGTACTTGTAACTGCAGCGGAGTGTCACGCCCTGGATTTTCAAAAACGGACTATTTTTTTTCTTAAATCAGAGTATAAACATAACCCTCAGGACGTGGGCAGATCCGACACGCGCATAGGGAATTTTCGATCCAAACGACAGAGTTTTTTCTATACACGCTCGGCTAGGCAAGTACAATAAACGACA
The DNA here is from genome assembly GCA_029204045.2 of Tillandsia leiboldiana. NCBI lineage: Eukaryota > Viridiplantae > Streptophyta > Magnoliopsida > Poales > Bromeliaceae > Tillandsia > Tillandsia leiboldiana. The sequence continues at coordinate 6,149,860 of CM055067.1, read as the reverse complement.
TTCAATTACAATCAGAGATAATTACTAACATTTAAACAATATATAATAGCAATTATCAACTACTAATCCGATAACATGATCACAATCCAATCTATATAAACTGGAACTAAACAACTAAACAGAATCATATGCGGAAACTAAATCTCAAAGTATAATCATCATCATAGCAGTAAACCAAATCTCAAAGAGATAGTGTATCGGACAACTCTAGCGTGGAAACCTCTAATCAACGTCCCGACTGCTCACCATCCGACGGACCTGAAAAAGAGATCACCAAAGGGTGTGAGACACAACTGAATGTATCCCAGTAGGTACAATGAGCCGGAAATGAGTAAATCGTACCTACTGATATACGATAATCAAAAGGCGGTAAAGCAAGTACTGAGCAATAATAAGTGCGAGTATGAAAATAACAATTGTAAAGCTGATATGAAAACGAAACTGAATAGCTGGTATGAAAGCAGTAACTATATCATGCGTCAATATATGAATAAGTAAATATACCCAATCATGTGCCACTGTACGTTTGTCACGAGGATCTCAGGCTAATGCCGAACCATATCTGATATATACTCCACATCTGCTGACTATAAAAAGGGGGCTCAATATCATCCGGTCCCATAGGTGCAGTCAAAGTAAAAGGGCTCACAGGTCGAACAAACCACTCTACCGGTAAAGAACACCACTGTGGGGGATTAGCCCACTGGTGTACGTAAAAATATACAGCTGGTGCATGGCGATCTCAATGCGGATGCTCAAGCTAGCAGTCGAAAGACCAGAATGCGGCGAATAGTCGAGAACTCCCAAAAGGAATCCAGAATAACTCATGATGTCAACAAATGCCATAATGACTATCATATCCCCTTGCTCTATCATGCATAGTAAACTAAATCTAATGATAATAGTAGCAATAGGAGATATCTATCACAATAATACTGAGAATACTAACTACACTGAATATCATGGCGTGTGGAATATAAGTAAAGGTAAAGCACAGTGCGGAAAGTAAAAACTGAAGAAGGGCTAGCAAGATAACCAAAGGGTCCGATTGACTACGGTACCCAATCAGGTTATACTATACCAATGCTCGGATCGGAGTACCCACCTCAGTTCAGGCGGTCCTAAAATTCGCTGCTCAGTTGCCGAGAAGGCTTCTGAGTGCTCGGGCCTAAATCAGAACTAAATGTCAATAACCAACTCACTCATACCCAACCCACAGTCTCACCGTGTACAAAATGATTAAACCACTAACTTAAGTTAAGTCCCGGGATCCGCTGAAAATTTCGGTAATCCGCTAATTAACCGATAATGGTCTGATTAGTGCCTACAGGCTACCGAATCAAATGAAACTTCACATGTTGCCCTAGAACGCTTCATTTAAGATGTCCGGGCAACCACAATCCATTAGGTGCGATCCTAGACTCATATGGTGCCATAAATATCGAAAATCTCTTCCGGGAATGCGCATTTGTGGCTGCGCATAGGGGATAACCCTGAGGTGAGGAAGACAGTGAATGTTGTCTTGGGCCAAGAAAATAAAGAGAGAGAGGTTTCGGCCTACCTCTGTCCGAAAAGTAAAAAGAAGATGGAGAAGTTCCCTCTTCGGCGTCGTGCGGCGGAGCCCGACGATTAGGCTCCTCAATATCGTTCTTCAGAGAGCAATGAGGATCTCAGATGGGTCAAGGTGCAAGAGTTCTAGGTTTTGTGTTCCTCTTTCCTCCCCAAGCCCAAGATCCAAAGAGAAAGCATGTTTTCTTCTCTTCTCCGGCGAGGTTATGCGATGGCTTGCGGTGGCGGGGCTCGGGGAAGATGTAGAGGGAAGAGGAGTAGGCGTGGAGTAGGTTTTGAGTGCCAGGGATTTTGTGGCTAGGGTGGAAACCCTATGAATCGTTAAATAATGGATGGAAAAGTTGCTAAAAGATTCATGTAACTCTGGTATTTTCGCATGGGTCTTCTCTTGTAGACACAAAACGCATAGAGGCCCCTCCCCAAGAAATATCATGCCATTTGGCACATAAAATAATAGCATTTTTGAACAATTACACTGTAAAAATAGTGTTTTTCACATTTTTTGAGGCTTTTGGATCGTCAAACATAAAAATGGACTTCGCCACGTCGTTCAGCTCGATGAGACCTATTAAGTTGCGATTTTGTTTTGTCGTGATTAGGTGTCGTTAGGTTGCATTAGACGATTTTTCAGCGAACACTAATCATTTGCACGCGCGCTTTTGGATGTTTTGGCTCGCCAAATCCAAAATCGGGCATCGCCACATCGTTCAACTCGACGAGACGGTTAAGGTGGTGTTGGGGCCGAAAATATCGCGCTGACCGTTGACCGAGCTCGGTCGTCGATCGGCCCCGTGGGGGTGACCCTCGAGATGTGATGCACCGCGTGCCAGCAAGCGATCGGACCGAGGAGGGATCCGCTCGGTCGGGTTCTTCTCAATCAACTCTCACGACCGTCTGGCTTAAATTAGCCAAATCGGGGTGTGGAGGTAGAGAGAGCTCGACCTAGAATAGTCGAACCGGGATGTGGAGACAATGATTTGGCATGGCTAAGGAGCCGATTAGGAATTTGTATTGATTGGAATTGGGTTACAAGAGTAACTGGTAGCCGATTATAAGTTAATCTACTCCTAGAAAATGCAGATATATATGAAAGATATGAAAAAGTAGGGGGTGGTCCTGGCTTACGAGGTTGCAGAACCTCTTTTCCTTCATTGGTTCGCTTATTTATACATTTACGATCCAAGTATATAACCGCCGATTTAAGTAATTGGCATGATCTAAGGGGAATTATCATTGTAAATTCCTCAAATACTTCCTTTTGAGTCGATTCTTCTTAATATGATAGTAGCCGTCTTTCGTCTAGGTTCATCCTCTAATTGTCGCGCCGAAGCATGATTCTCGACGCTTTCCAATGCTGGGCGTCGCTTGTCGTTCCCGAAGTTGTTACGAGATTCGCGCACAAATCTCGTATTCCTTTCTTTCATAGTCTTTCCATCTTTGGCTCGAGCAGCCGAGGGTTGGCCCTGATTTCGCTTCTTCCACCGCTAGACTAAAACGATCTGTTATTTGTATTCGGCCGAGGTCGACCCTGGATAAGGCGGTAGTCCTCTTGTTGGTCGCTCCTTCTATCGGCTGATGCCCTTAGCCGATGGCGTATGTCGCGTGTCGCTCTCTCACGTGACTGAGACCGGTCTTAGTCAAGACGCGGGTCCCTCTTTGCTGACTCATTCTTCTATCGGCTGATATTTTTAGCCAGGGTATACACCACGTGTCGCTTCTTCGAGTGGCGAAAATTCTGGTCTCAACAAGTGGTGATTTTACTTCGTCGAGTTCAAATCCCGTTAGGTTAGGTTAGCAACTTTTTCACATATACCCTTGAATTTTGAATATTCGAATTATTGAATTTTCAAAAATTAAATTCGAATCAAATTTCAAAGTATGAATTTCACGAATATTAATTACATAGAGTCGAGTTCAAATGTATCAAAATAAATGCCAAATTTTGGATCAACATGCAATTACAACTGCACTACAGTCGTATCGTTTGATTTAGGTATAAGTAAGAAATACTTATTCCTGATATAGATTAAAATCTTGGGATAAGCAAGAATACAATCAATTTTACGTTTGGATGAAAATTGAATTGTTTCCGGAAATAAGAAAAATAGCGTTTGGATGGTTAGATTGGAATAGTGAGGATAAAAATAATTATAATTTAAAATAATAATATTTTATCTAAATAATTAATATAAAAATATTAATTAAATAGTAATTTAACTTATTTAATTAACTATTAGATAACTCTAAATATTAATAAATAAAATAAGTAATAATAAATATTATTAATTATTAATTTAATTAACTAGAAATAATTTAATAAATTAATAAGTCAATTAGTTAATTATTTGATAATCACATAATTAGTTAATAAAATAATTAGATCAGTCAAAATATTAAATTAATTACAAAATTAATATAATAATTAAAATTATATTTATTTCAAATTTGAAAACAAGTTTGTTTTTTTTAAAAAAAAAATAAAAAAAAATTAACAGTAATCCTACATTTATACTAGGTAGCTTCTAGAAAAACGAGAACAATTGCTCATGCCTTAATTTTTTGCTTAGGTGGAATTCCTTGTTTTTCAAGCAAACACCGCTAAAATATATAATCCACGGGTAGGTAGGTGTTCAGATAGCAATTCTAAAATCCTAAAAAAAGAAATTTCAGACTTTCAGACTAGTGGATGTCAAAATTTACATCACATGAATAGGATATATATATATATAGAACATTTTTCATCCTTATATATATATATATATATATATGAGCAATGCTACATGTACATTCCGAAGGGGTGTACATCTTACATCTTCACCTCTTTAAGTAGCATTTTCCATATAGAGCAATGCTACATGTACACCCCGAAGGGGTGTACATCTTACATCTCCACCTCTTTAATGGTGGCGATGTTTTTTACGGGTCACATCAAGTGACCCCTCATCACACCCCCACCCTTAGATGGGTGGGGGTGTGAGATGTACACCCCTTACCGGTGTACAAGTAGCATTTTCCATATATATATATATATATATAGAGAGAGAGAGAGAGAGAGAGAGCATTTTTCATCCTTGAAAGCACTTTTCAATGCACTCCTAGAAAAAATATTACGGTCCGGTTTGGTAATATTATAAGACAGAACTAACTATCCAGAAATAAGTATAAAATATGAAACTAGTATAAAAAAATATTTGGAATGATTTCAGGGATAAAAGATTTTGTGGGATAAAAAATTTTATGTTTGGTATTAGAATGAGGAATAAGAAGAATAAAAAATTTTAATTAGGATAAATTACTTTTTTACCCTCAAACTTTATTATATAATAATAAGATGAGAGATGGTGTCTCGGTAGACGTGGAAGGATATTTAAGAAAAAAATAAGAGGGTGATTGAAACAGTAATTCTCACTTATTCTAATTGTATTGGAACAAACTATATCGATTGATTTCTGGTACGTTTGAAAAAATAAAAAAAATATTCCTTCTTTTCCAGATTTTATAACTATAAAAGTGTTTTTTTTTTTTCAAATGTGAACTGGAATATATATACCAACTGACGAAGACTCTTGTTTATGGAATAGCGACTTGTTTCAGAAACTCATCTTCTATATCCTTCTTTTTACCTTATACCTTATAACCCGATCTTCATCTAGACTAGATAGATCTATGTATAAATCCAACTACCCATCATCAAAATCTCTTCTGTTTCTTCCCATCTCCTCATCTTGTCCTTATTTTTCCTGAACTTCAGAGCGCTCTCTCTCTCTTTCTCACACTAAAGAAACAAAAAAAAAAATTAAAGATGAGCGCTCCCAGATACGCTTATCCCTACCCTGCTCAAGGTATTATTCCATATATATTTTTTAAAATTATTTACTTACTTAGTTCTAAATTAACAGATGGATTAATTCGTTTCCTATCTATTAGAATTCTTAAAAAAAAAAATAATAAAAACTTCATTTTTTTTTTTTTTTTTTTTTTTTTTTTTTTTTCGGGGTTGAAGGTTACTATCAAGGCCCGCCTGTGATGGCTCCGCCGCAGTACGCAGCTCCACCTCGGAGGAATAACACGGGGTTTCTTGAAGGATGGTATGCGTGATTTTTTTTTTTTTTTTTTTTTTTTTTCTCCCCCTAATTCCATCTCTTGAAATTCTGTTTTTCTGAATTTTTTTTATATTTAAAGAAAAATTACTTGGCAGAATTATGCCTCAATTTTTAATTTGAGCTATTTGAACTGTTTATAAATTTTAAAGTTGTAAATTTTTTAATAAAAATATATAAAATTTATCATAATTATTATTTATTTTGATTTAACTATCTCATTTTTAAAAATTTTAATTTTATTACTTAATATTTTAATTAATTTAATTTTAGTCTGTCAGTGACCCTTTCAACTTTAAAATTTAAATTCCTATGTGTTTAGTTAATATTTTATTTTTGAAATTTATGCAATTACAAATTTATAAAATAAGTAATTAGATTAAATTTTATATTCGAAAAGTCATTAAATTATTTATGTCAAATAAATTGAAAGTTTAAATATTAAAATTAAAATTTTGAAAGATAAGGATATAGTTGAATCAAAAAGATAAGTCATGTAAATTTTATACATTTTTATCTAATTTTTTTAGCAGTATTATATATTCGTGTAGCCTCAAAATTAATATTTTGTAATAATTATTATTATATAAAGTTGAATAGCGTGATTACTGTATAAATAATATCACAAAATTATAAAATTTAATTTTTAAAATTTTTAAATAGTATACGATATGGGAACAAAATAGCACCATCTAATTTTTCAAACAAAAGAAAAATAGTGTACATCGTTCTTAACAGTATTAACCGTCAATTTAGATATCCTTTGTCAGAATTAAAAGAGAAGTAAATGAATCTATTTACTTTGAAAATTATTCTATCCTTACTTTTACTTAATGTAATAGCTTTTTCTTTTTTTTCTTTTTTTTCTTCTTTTTTTTTGCCAATCTTTGTGTAGCCTTGCAGCTCTCTGCTGCTGCTGCCTTCTTGATGAGTGCTGCTGCGATCCAACGGTCATATTTTTAAACTGATGGAGAATGAAGAAGAATTACTGAAGCCTCAATAAAATATCTTTAAATTATGTGGCTTTTTTTTTTTTTTATGCATGTATGATTATGGTTCTGAATATTAGGATCTTTTATTAGTTGAAGTGATTCTCTTCTTTATAATAGTTTGGTGGTGAGTGGTGTACCTTAATTTGATGGTGAGTGGTATACTTTGATTGTTTCTGTACGTATTGTTGTGGTGCGTATATCCTGATAAATATGTTAGGACATAATTTTTATAGTCATATTCTTTTGTCTTAATTTTGTTTTATCTAATATCGTTGGATGGTTGATTTTCAAATAGATTAGATGAGCTTTTAGAGCAAGTTTGATAAAGATTATTTTGGCTCCAGTCTGATAAAATTCTAAAATTTTGGTGCAAGAGAATGAGAGAAATAAAGCTTTTCATCAAAGCAATAAATTTAGGCTTCTTTGATATTATTATTATTTTTTTTTATTTTAAAAATAAAAAATTTATGTGGTTTGAGGTGGTGATGAATAGTTTTTTTTATTTTTTTGATGAATAGTAAAATTATTTTTAAAAATAAAAATGTTCGGAATATCATTTTCACAAAAAACTTTTATTATTTAAAAAATTACAGTCCTACTCAACTTATTAATTTTTTAGATCTATTATAATAAAGCAGGAGTTGAATTTATTTTTCATACCGACACCGTATGATTGAAAGCACTAATCAATTATTCTAAAAATACCTACTAATAGAAAGGAGATATCTATCTCACTTAAAGGTTTAACCACAATATTCATAAGTTTCGACCGAACTCAACCTATCTAGACGTTGAATCTATTATTAAATCTCTTGCCACTGTGTCTATTGTGAATCGTAGCCCCGCTAAATTTATTAAGCTTATTCAACTCAATTTATTAATTGTATGAACCTACGTTTACGGTTCAGAAAGTTAAATCTATTTTAATCTATAAACAAATAACCAACATATTAAAATTTATTTTTCATTTTCTTCACACTAGATGTTGATTAGCATGAGATATAAACCTAGAACTACTAGAAAAGGGTGAGAAAGATTAAGGGCATATTTGATTAGAAAGATTTGAGATTTGAGATTTTGTATGAAAATTGGAATGATTCTTTTTTATTATTGGTGTTTGGTTTGAGTAATTGATGTTTTGATTTTCACTCCGTAGGGAGTCCAATAGCTTTAATATGATTCACTCGCCAAGGTGGGAGTCAATTTTTTATCCTAGAAAAGATTGAATTTTTTTTTTTTTTTACTAATAATTATTTATATTTAAATATTAATCTATATTTAATTTTAAAAATATAATATTATATTTAATTTGAATTATGAATTCAAAATTTTAATTTCTAATCTTAAGTATAAGTTTAAATTATAATATAAGTTTGATATTTGAATCTAGTTTTAAAGACAATTTTTAATTTTAAACTTGAATTGAATTGTAAATTAAATAAATTGTGAGTTCATCTTTGGATTCAAATTTTGATTACGAATTTAAATAGTAAATTTAAATTTTTGAATTTTAATTTGAACACAATTTTGATTATAACTTTTCTTAAGAACCAGTATTTAATTATTGTTCATATTAATTATTATTGGAGTCGGACAAGGAGTTAGCACTACAACTATTTATCTATTTAACTCTCTCTCTCTCTAGTTGTAGAGGTCTATAATCTCCAAGGGTGAAATAGTAAAAATTTTAAGGGATTACTATAATTCTAACCGTATATTTCTGCATCAAAAGATAGAAAAATTATGAGTACAAAGAGATCTATAATATAAAAGAGTCTATATTCATAAGAATATAATAGTCGGACTCTATATATATATATATATATATATATATATATATATATATATATATATATATATATATATATATATATATAGAGAGAGAGAGAGAGAGAGAGGAGGATGTGTGCTTTTAAGTTATTTTTAATATTGGGACTTTCGAATCAACGACCGGCTCCGTTAAATTTGATATAAAATATTTGAAATATCTTGAAAATAAATTTGGCTATTTTTCGATATCATTTGCCTAATCGAAGAGACTCAAAATCAACGGCTGAAAATAAAAATCTCACAAAATATAATAATATGATACAAAAATTTTAAATCAAAAATATTAATTTTATTTTATATAGTATAAAGAATAAGATGTATGGTTAGAATGATAATGGACCTCTTGGGTTAAGTAAGTGGTTGGTGGAATAGAAGATCTAAAGGATAAAATTAGTCAAAGAATAGATTGCTTAGTGCTTATACAAATATAGTAGTCAAACTATATATATATATATATATATATATATATATATATATATATATATATATATATATATATATATATATATATATATATATATATATATATGCTTTTAAAATTACTAAGTAATTGGTATTTATAAGTTTTCTATCATTATATCTATTTCTTTGACTAATTTCACTATTTGGATCATGTTATTTTACTAATCACCCACTAAACTTAAGGGGCCCATTATCATCCTAACCGCACAATCTTTTATCTAAAGGCTAAAATCTATAAGCACCAATGACTTATACTTTTAAAAGTATAGAAGCTCAATTCTATATAGCGGATCGGAGGTTCTCGATTAGTTACCTAAAAACGATTCCAATTATTCAAAAAATTTGGTCAAGATTTTTTATATTTCTCTAATTGGTCTTCTCTATTAAAATTTATAATTTTACTAAAATTCTTTTCAGTTATTGTCTAGAATTTTTGTTGGAATAAGAGAAATGTGGATTCATCGTAAGATTCTTAATTTTTTATGTCAAAAAAAAGTGTAATCTTATACTTTTGCTTCCTTTTATAGTAGAATATATTTTTCTTACTTTCTTCTTGTACGCACGCAATTGCCGAACTAAATGCATATTGATTTTTTCTGCATTTACTTTTTTACCATTCAATTTTTAAAATTTTTCGTACATTTATATTGATAATGCATGATAAACGATCTATCTAGTTTTCAATAATAAAAAAAAAATTGATAGAAAATAAATAATATTAAAAAATATTCTAAAATTTTTTAAAAATATGTAGATTAGAATGCTAGGCTCCATTAATATTATTCTTTGGAAAATGCTCAACTGAAAGAAGGGGTATATATAAGTATACATCCCTTTAGGGATGTATATCTTACACCCAACTCCTATCTTGAGGTGAATTCCACTCGTCACTTGATGTGACGAGTAGAATAATACCCAATCCAGAATAGGGTGGAATGTAGGATGTACACCCCTAGCATCCCTCGAATGAACCTGGAAACGTCATTACCATTAATAAATTAAAAAAATTATAGGTGCTTAGAAGAACTTATTCCCTACAACTGCTCCAATATTTGTTTTTTCTTTTTTTTTTTTCTTAAGCTTTACTTGTTAAAATTCTCGCTCAGTATTTGTCACATTCCATAGCTTGCCTATTTGATCGGTACAGGCATATGCATAGACTGCGGAACAGAGAAAGTCTTTTATATCCGTCAAAAGCATTACAATTAGTACAAATCAAAAATATTTTCACATGAAACCGATTTTATATAAGAATTGCCAAAGATTTGTATGGAAAATATAAGCAACTAACTATTACATGCATCCGTTCCGGACTTACATACATTTACATTTTATTTTTTTTACATTTTACAATACAAAAATATTATTATAATTTTATTCTTTTACATTTTATCTTTTACTATACGGTGACGAGAGTACTTTATTTCGGACTCGGGGTAGAACGTTATTTACTGTGCTACGCTCTTGACATGTACCGCCGCGTCATTCACGGTAGAACCTGTAAAATATGTGGAATGAGAACTATAAAAATAGTTTCCAGTGAGTACGACCACCAAAATGAGAAGGTCGATTCACCAGATCCAAAAAAGACAAGATAAAAAAATAGATAGATAATCTGGTAGAATATAAAACTATATTATATACTATATGATCATATGCTATATTTCATACGAATGCGATAATAAAATCTTTACAAATAGGTGCTACTCAACTACTATTTAACTATCCATCTCTATACCACATCTAACCTAAGGTTCATTATCTTAGCCAACATTTGCATAATAAAATCAAAGAGAACTCATTAAAACCTGCCACACTAGCATAAGTAAATTGTTAGTAAAACATTTTTAAGTGGCCAAAACATTTTTCCTTTACACATTATCTTCACTAGGGAGTAGAAATAACAAAATGTAACCACATGGATGTTTGCATTCCTTGCCAAAAGAAAGAAAGAAGTATCTAAACTTTAAAATATTTTAAACTTTTTAGTACTATAGTTGTAGCACAGGGGTCACATTTATTAGTTACTTTAGCAAAAAAAAAAAATTACACTGTACAGTATTAGTATTTATGTATTTTTAAAATAATTTAAAATTTTATTTTGTTCCATAAATTTTCTAGATGGCATAATATCAAATGAGATTTTTCTAGGAGCCTGTGCTTACCTTAGGAACCCGAGTTGGGTGATGGGTGCATTTGCATTTTTGTTGGATTTTTAAAAATTTGTGTGATTCTAACAGCGCTTCTAGGTATTTTGCATGACTCAACTCACAAGCCTTATCCAAACTCTATCCGTTGTATTATTAAATCTTGAATAGAAATTTTTAAAACTATTCTTCAAATATTTCTAAAATAAATTATTTAGTAACCATATTTTACTATTAAGTTGCGTTTGGTAATGAAATAAGAGAGATAATATAAAGTATGACATATAAAAAAGTGTTTGATATGATTTCAGAAATAAGAGAATTTGTGTTTAGTATAATAATAGAAAATAAGAAAAATAAATAGTATTAATTGGTTAAAATAATATTTTTGTCTCCAACCATAATAATTTTTTTAAAACAAATAAAAATTTTATTTCTATAATTTTAAATATTTAATTTAAAATATTTATTAATAAAAAATTCTACAAATTATATTTTACTTGTATATAAAAAAAATTAATAAAAAATTTTGATAAAATTTTTAAAATAATTCTTAAATTTACGTGAAAAAAAAAAAAAAAAAGAAAAAAGAAAAAAGAAAAAACCTATTCGGGACAAGGTTGGAAGGCAAAATGGGGGAACACCTGGTATGGGTTAGCCCGGCTAACCCCGTACGGGGAACGGGAACAGAGGGCAACTGTTTCTCATTCTATTTATATTTAGGATAATTTAGGATATTTTTTTATCTCCCAATTATTTCAAATTCAAATACTGTCTGCATCTGGTAAGAGAGAACTAGCTATATCAGGAATAATTATAAAGTACGAAACAGGTATAAGAAAATATTTGATATTATTTCAGAAATAAGAAAATTTGTGTATGTTATGATGATGAAAAATAAGTATTAGTTGGTTAAAATAATATTTTTCCTCTCAACCATAATAGTTTTTTAAACGCAAAAATTTGTATAATTTTAAATATTTAATTTAAAATATTTATTAATAAAAAATTCTGAAAATTTATATTTTATTTGTATATAAAAAAAATTATTAAAAAAATTTAAAATGTTGAAATTTCATAAATTTTTAAAAATAAAAAATTTAAATTTTATAAATTTTAATATTTTAAAATTTAAAATTTTTAAATTTACAAAAAATAAAAAATACCTATTTGGGACAAGATTGGAAACCAGGCAAAAAGGGTGCTGTTAGGATTGGGATAATTTGGGGATATCGCCTTAACCCCAAATTAAAGATTTTCCAAAGAAGAGGAATAAGAGATTATCCCAATACAAACATGATTTAGAACAGTTTTGTAAGGAAAGATTTTAAAAATTTATAAATTTATAAATTTATAAATATTTATATATTATAATTTTTTAAAAATTTTAATTTTTAATTTATTTAAAAATTTATAATTTTTTAAAATTTATAAATTTATACAAATTTTTTATATATAAATTTTTAAATTTTTAAATCTTTTTATACAAATTTTTAATTTTTAAAAAGTTAAAAATTTTAAAATTAAAAATTTTAAATAAATTAATTTTTGTATATAAAAAAGTTAAATTTAAATAATACAAAATATAATTAATTTTTTTTTTAAAATAGGCTTTTACATTAATAATAATAAAAAAATTCCATTTATTTTTCTTATTCGGTATTATCAAATCAAATACGTATTTATCCGAATACAAAATTTGACAGTGCAAATTTTTACTTATCTGAATACAAAATTTTACAGTTTCAAATTTTTTTGTTTTTGACGTAGGTGAAATAGAAAATTCTGTAAAAAAATTCCACGGTTTCAATTTTTAAATTGCATTCTATAATTTCACAGAATTTTTCTAAATTTAAAATTTAAACAATTTAAAAGTAAGATATTAATTTTATATTTTAAAATTTAAAATTTAAAATTTCATAATTTAAAATCAAAATCTAAATTAAAAATTAAAAATTTATTTAAAATTTAAAATTTCAAATTTAAAATTTTAAATTTTGAAATTTAAAATCAAAATCTAAATTAAAAATTAAAAATTTATTTAAAATTTAAAATTTCAAATTTAAAATTTTAAAATTTGAAATTTAAAATTTCAAATTTGAAATATAAAATCTAAATTTTAATTTTAAAATTCTAAATTTTAAAAATAAATTTTTAAATTTTAAATATAAATTTTAATCTTTTAAAATTAAAATTTATAATTTTAAATTAAAATTTATTATTTTAAAATTTAAAATTTAAAAATCAATATTATAAAATTTTTAAATTAAAATTTAAAATTTAAAATTTAAAAATATTAAATTTGAAATTTTAAAATTTAAATTTGAAATTAAAATTAGAAAATAAAAATTTAAAATTTAAGAAAATAAAGATTTATATTTAAAATTTAAAATTTAAAAATTTGAAAATTTGAATTTACCTCAGTTTAAAACCGTCATTTGACTCAGTCTTAATCTCCGCCGCCGCATCCGAACAACCCAACGGTTCCCCTTCCGCATTCTAAAACTCGATCCGTTTTTCCTCCGCGTCACGATGCAAGCAGTTACTATTATTGGGGACCGCTCCATTCAATCTCATCTTTTCCTCCTCCTTCTGCTTTAAGTTTCTTGTTTTGCGTATGACAGCAAAGGGCGGTGCAAGTCGGCCCGCTTGTGCCGCGTGCAAACACCAGCGGCGCAAGTGCACGGCTGACTGCCCGCTCGCGCTGTACTTTCCGGCCGACCAGCCCAGGCAGTTCCAGAATGCCCACAGGCTGTTCGGGGTGAGCAACATCCTCCGCATCCTTAAAGATCTCGATCCCGTCCAGAAGTCCGAGGCCATGAAGTCCATCCTCTACGAGGCCAACGTCCGCGAGCACTTCCCCGCGCTTGGCTGTGTCGGTCTCATTTTCGATCTCCAGTATAAGATCTATCAGACGCGGGCCGAGCTCGACAACATCAATTATCAGATCGCCGCCACCCTAAATCAGACTGATCACTACTACTACCAATCCTCCACTCACCTCCAGCTCGCCCCCTCTTCGTCTTCCACGTCGCTGGCTCCTCCCTTAACAACTTCTGCCATTGATCATTTAAACACGGAGAATTCTGTTGCCGATGTAACTAACTACGACACTAACTACGACGACAACAATGAAATGAAATTCGTCGATCCTGTATGGGCAAATCAAATGTACACAAATAACATAGCAATCCAAAATTCAATCACCACTGCAACAGAAATTCAGCTACCGTTCGAAGCTGTGAGGGATACAATTGAGCAACAATCAATTGAGCAACAATACGAAGAGATATCACCATATTTTGATACCATAGACGAAGAAAGAGCTAGCGAATCGAGGTAAGAGTAATTTCATATGCACACATTTATTTAAGTATCTATACATATCAATATCACATGTACTTTTGTTTGTTTTGTGGTGTGCAGAAAATTAAAATCAGTGGTATTGATACGTACCTAAGAACTTTATGAATGAAGCGATAGCATGTTACTTGACGATTTCTCTCAAAAAATATATATATATATGTACCTGACCAGTTTAGAAGAGAAGGTAAAAATAAGTAAGAGAGAGAGTCAAAAAAAAAATAAAAATAAAAATAATATCTACCTGACAATTTCTCTTAAAAAAATATATATATATATCTATCTGACGAGTTTAGAGGAGAAGATAAAAATAAATAAGGAGAGAGAGTCAACAACAAAGAAAAAATAGATCTAATCCAACGAAAGACTGAGATTGAACGGCTGGTTGAATCACAAAACCCTCAAAAATAGCAAAAAGTAATAAAGGAGAAAGGTAAGAATAAATAAGAAAGGGGGGAAAGAAGTAAAAAGTAATAGAGGAAAAAAGCAAAAATAAATAAATAAATTACATATTATGAAGATATTAATCGCTACCCCCTCCTTATCATATATATATATATATAAGTGGTGTCCTCAAATTCCATTTGATCATTTTGTATAATTTATTTATTCAATTTTACGTAATTGGAGGCATATTTAGAGGCAAAGATTTGCTTTGAAGTCTCCAGTTCAAAGTAACAATTTGAATTCATCTTATCTTCATATCTCTATTTTTATTAAGGCTTAAGTCATCATTATTTATTATAAATTATATAAAAAATCGCTTGGCATGCTCCATCCTTAGGGTGGAGTCAAAAAATAGATAAATTTTTTTTTTCGTATTTTTTTTTTAATTGAGATTGCTATTCCACCTACAAGTCCTCAACTTTATTTTGTTTTATATTTGTCAGTTCTAATTCATCGAAGGAACTAACACAACTGATGGCGAAGAACCAACATCATGATATAGAAAAGGTACAACCGATGGCGAAGAACCAATATCATGTTATAGAGAAGGATCTCAAAAGCGCCGCAGCTCATCTGACGCTCACAAACCTCACCGATTGAGGAGAAATTGGTGAGGAGAAATTGGCGAGCGAAATTTTTTTTCATTTATTTTTCGGTATTTTCAATTTTATTCTTTAATTGTTTTATTCTTTATCCAAGTAAATAATAGAGGCAGTGAACATCTAACTTAAATGGTTAGCTCAAAATGCTAAATTTTTTTTTTTCATGTATTGATGAGCATTATGAGCTTTACTGCTGTGTAAATAAGTAGAATGTACAAAGAGAACATTAAAGAAAAGAAAAGTCAATCATTTCTTTGTCAATTGTAGATTCTACTGTTACTTTTTTTTCAGGACCAATTTTCTTTTTGGTTATCAAATTATGTCCAGGTTTTTACACTTGTCCAATTGCTATACTAGACAAAGGCTGCAGGCATGGAGAACTAAAATAAAAGGTATGTTCAAATAGATTCACTTCAATTTACGCAGAAGTAAATACTATGCTATGCTTAAAACATATGGATATATGGATATAGAATGTTTTAATTGAAAGATAGTATAATTTCTTAGTAGAATGATAATTAATATAATCAAAGAGAACTTATTGAAACCTGCCACATCAGCATAAGTAAATTATTAGTAAAACATTTTTAAGTGGCCAAAACATTTTTCCTTTACACTTTATCTTCACTAGGGATAGAAATAACAAAATGTAGTCACATGGATATTTTCATTCCTTGCCAAAAGAAAGAAAGAAGTATCTAAACTTTAATGTTTTAAACTTTTTTGTACTATAGTTGTAGTACAGGGGTCACATTTATTAGTTACTTTAGCAAAAAAAAAATTCACACTGTACAGTATTAGTATTTATATATTTTTGAAGTGATTTAAAATTTTATTCTGACTCATGGGCTTCGTGGGTGGCCCAATATTAAATGAGATTTTTCTGTGAGCCCGAATCGGGTGGTGACTCATGGGCTTCGTAGATGGCCCAATATTAAATGAGATTTTTCTGGGAGCCGTGTTCCAAGGATCACAACTAGTCTCAATATTTTTCTATCTTTATATTTTATATTTTTGACAAAATAAATTTAATGAATCGAATTTTATATTTTAAATGAGATTTTTCTGGGAGCCGTGTTCCAAGGATCACAACTAGTCTCAATATTTTTCTATCTTTATATTTTATATTTTTGACAAAATAAATTTAATGAATCGACAAGGTTTTGTACTCGATAAATCAAGCATCAATTAATAAGTTCTTTGAATCAACAAGGTTTTGAACTCGAGATCTCAAGCATTAATTAATAAGTCCTTTGCCATTTGCACTAAGACAATTGATTTACTATCTTTATATTGGAATGAATGTAATAAGATTTAGTAGTTGACCTTATTCTCTTATTCCAAGTGTTAACATGAGTATTTACATTTTTGAGTTTTAACGTGAGTATTTACATTTTGGATGAATTTTTGAAAATCTCTATTGTTCGAAATTATTCGAAGTGCGCTACTCTATTTTACTTCTAAGACAATACTTGGCTTAACTCACGGGAATTTTAAAAATTATTAATTAAATATTTGTCAAATAAATTATTTTTGGTAATATTTTACTATTAAAAAATAGAAAATATCTTTCTACAGTGTTTGATTTATTCCCATCCAAACATGATTTAGTTAAGATGGGAACACTCTGCATGTTTTCAAAATCAAAATTTTAAAAATTTATAAATTTTAAAATTAATAAATTTTAATATATTATAATTTTTTAAAATTTTAATTTTTAATTTTAAATTTATTTAAAAATTTAAAAAAATTTAAATTTATAAATTTAAAAAACTTTAAAATTTATAAATTTACAAATTTTAAATTTATACAAATTTATACAAATTTTTTATATATAAATTTTTATCTTTTTATTTTTTTCCACAAATTTTTAGATTTTTAAAAATTTTAAATAAATTTATTTTTTTATATAAAGAAGCTAAATTTAAATAATACATATTATAATTAATTTTAAAAATAGACTTTTAAGGTAGAGGGAAATTTTATTAATTATAAAAATTTTTAATTTCTTTATTTTTCTTATTTCACGTTATCAAATTAAACAAGTATAAATATATTACTTAACCGAATACAAAATTCTACATTTTCAAATATTTTGAATGTCATGAAAAAAAAAAATTTCTGTAACTATAAAAAAAATTCTACAGTTTAACTTTCAAACTATTTGAATCACGAAATTTTTCACAATTTAAAATTTAAAAAAATTTTAAAAAATATTAATTTCATATTTTAAAATTTTAAAATTAAATAATTTAAAATCAAAATCTAAATTAAAAAATAAAAATTTGTTTAAAATTTAAAATTTTAAAATTTGAAATTAAAAATTTCAAATTTCAAATTTCAAATTAAAATTTTCAATTTTTCAAATTTTAAATTTCAAATTCAAATTTTGAAATTTCAAAATACAAATTACAAATTTTCAAATTTGAAATTTTAAAATTTATTTTGAAATTTGAAATTTAAAATTTAAAATTTTCAAATTTCAAATTTCAAATTAAAATTTCCAATTTTTCAAATTTTAAATTTCAAATTCAAATTTTAAAATTTTAAATTACAAATTACAAATTTTCAATTTTTAAATTTTCAAATTTGAAATTTGAAATTTTATTTTGAAATTTAAAATTTAAAATTTAAAATTTGAAAAAATTTAATTCAAATTTTAAATTTGAAATTTTAATGGGAAATTATAAATTTGATAATTTTAATAAGAAATTTGAAAATTTTAATTTGAAATTTGAAAAATTTAATATAAAATTTGAAATTTGAAATTTTTTATTTTTATTTAAAATTTGTAAACTGAAAATTAAAATTTAACATTTTAAATTTTAAATTTATGAAATAAAAATTTATTTTTGAAATTTAAAATTTAAAATTTTGAAATTTTGATATCCTAAATTTTATATTTTCTGGAAGGTGAAAGTATTAAAGAGGAATGAAAAAAAAAAATTTCTCTATTGTTTGGAATATAATTTAACTATATTTTAAAAAGTATTATTCTTTTTTATCTCTTAAATATTTTATAGAATAAATTTTTTATGTATCTAGTGAATAAAAGAATAAAAAAAAATTAAACTGATATGACTCCGTTTGGTTTCGGAATAAACCGAGAATAATGAAAATTATTCTTGTTATTCTGCCCAACAGTAGGACAACAATAACTATTCCGTTCAAACCAGATTATTCTAGATAATCCTAGAATAACTCGAAAACAACTATTCCAATATTTTAGAGGAATAGAATTATTCTCATATAATTGTTAGTTTATTAAAAATAATTAAAGAAATATAAAAATATGGTTATATTATATATATAATTTTATTATATTATAAAATATCTTATAATATAAAATAATAATAATATTAATAATTTTATAATTATAATAATAATAAATATTATTATTATAATTATTTTTATAAATTTATTTATATTATATGTTATGCTAAAATATACCATATAATATAAAATAAAATATTATATATAATATTTATATATTTAATTATTATATAATATATTATATTTTTATATATTATATAATATATTTATATTATATATAATATTTATATATTATATTATATATTATATAATATATTATTTATATATTAAATATTTATATATAATATTTATATATAATATTCATATATTATATAATATATAATATTTATATATTAAATAATTAAATTAAATAATTATATTATATGTTATTCTAAAATATATTTTCTTTATTTATTTATATATAATATTTTTATATATTATTATTGAAGTATGCTATATATTAATACTGAAATATTTTATATAATAATATAATTATAATAGCGTTAGATATAATATTTTAATTATTTTATATTAAAAAAATATATTATTTTATATGTATTATTGTACTTATATTAAATATTTTATATATAAAAGATATATATAAGAATATTTTTGATATTTTAAAAAAATTTAATCAATTTTTTTTTTTGTACTATTCTTTATTATTCTTCGTAAAATTACCAAACTAAGATTTTGGTTATCCTCAGAAATTTAAAAAAAATATCAAGTCAAACAAATTTTTTTTTTTACTATATATATTATAGAATAGCAAATTATTCAAAAATAAAAATATTTATTGCTTTAAATATTATTCGGTTACCAAATCCAGACATAAAATACTTGATATATCTAATTTGTAAGGAGAAGAAAGGGATTACCTCGGAGGAACGAAGGGCCCGACAAAAAGAATAGAGCAAGATGTTCCACTACAGTTTCCAGATTATCCTCCAAAAAAAAAATATATATATATGTTTGAGGATAAGGGGCTCCTTATCCCTTACTTATCCCTTCCTTATCTTTCTTGAGATTATCTCCGGAGTAACGAACAAGGAGTGGAACAAGGTATTCCACCCTTGGGTGGAATTATCCTCTTTGGGTGGGATTATCCTCCAAAGAGAATTACGTTTGGGTGGGATTATCCTCCAAAGAGAATTACGTTTGGGGATAAGAGCTCCTTATTACCTTCTTATCCCCAATCCCAATCTAAACAATACTTAAGAGAGAAATAATAGAAAATAGATTTACGAAAAAAAAAGAGAACCAAATAGAAGTTGTTAACAGAACCAATTTGATATATCCTTATGTTATCTAAACTCTTTTATTTCTTGTATTATTTTTGTTTGAAATTATTATTATTATTTTTTAATTCTATTATTATTATTATTATTGTTACTAGCAAACAACCAAATGCCTGATTCTAATTTTTTTTTAAAAAAATGAACATTCAAAAACAAATGATCTTCAATTATATTAAATGTTATAATATATATAAAATATAAAAAATCAATTATCTTGGATTGATCATAAAATGATGACACTTATGTATGCAAACTAAACTTCAAAGATATTGTAAGTCTCTTTGGAACAGAAGCTTAGTAATATTAACAAAAAAACAAAATGTAAAAATTTAATTCTGTTAGAGAGGAAGTGGCTCTTATATTATATCAACAAGAAATTATTTTTCCGTAGTAACATCTGATAATATCAATTCATGTAATCTTTAATAAAAAAAAATGTAAAAAAATATATTTGGAAAAAAAAAAGCAAAAAGAAAAAAAAAAAAAACTATATAACTAACAATTTATATGTAGTTATTGAAAATTTGAAACAACAACTATACAAAATTAACACTCTCAAATTCAACTCAACTGTAACTTTTATGACAAATTAAAGAAAGTAAACCAGAAAAAAAAAAAAAAAAAAGCAGTTAATATTGTTTACCTTCTATTGTTACTTTCACCCAAATAAACTTTGTCATCAGCTCTTCGATTTAAGGACAAAGACAGAAAATAAAATTATAGAAACCGTACAAAAAAGCATTTCAACATCAAAAACTTAAAATTATGAAAATAAATTACCAATATAAATTTTAGGATTAATTTTATACATGTCCTATAAAGATATCGAATAACAAATAAATTTCTACAAAATAATTGATATGGCCAATTTAGCGTTCGAATTTTTGAAAGAGTGCGATTTAACCCAGCTGACCCAAAA
Source organism: Tillandsia leiboldiana (assembly GCA_029204045.2). Lineage (NCBI taxonomy): Eukaryota > Viridiplantae > Streptophyta > Magnoliopsida > Poales > Bromeliaceae > Tillandsia > Tillandsia leiboldiana. Next base: position 6,128,819 of record CM055067.1, on the reverse strand, counting down.
ATTTTATTGAGTTTGACAATTTTTACAATCAGCGTAAAAAAATTTTATACAATTCATAACTTTTCACTTAAGTATTCAATTTCAACATGTAACTCCAATTCGAAAAACACTTTTTGAGATCTGTGCATCAAATGGTAACGCCGGTTCGACCGAGTTTGAAATCTAAATTCAATTGTTTCGACTTCCGCTTTTGCATTTCTAGGATATTTTCAAAAAAAAATTGTATTTTTTAAATTTTGAGTTCGATTATTTGGTTATTTTTTATCGAATTAGTTTTAGAGATATATTAGAATTTATTATCTTCTTTTATAGTAGAATTCAAGTATCGACCCTATATATAGACATACCGTTCAATTAATGTAATTAGTTTATAGAATAGATTGATAATAATTTCGTCTTTGTCGAAGAACTAGTTTTTCATGTATCCCTCTTTTTTCGTCTTTGTGCTTCTTACTTCTTAACGCAGCATAGACTTGCGTTAATTAGTATCGAAACTAGCTTTACCTTCAGAGTGATGCTTTCACGAGAAATGGTCCACGGTCGGAGAAGAAATGGTCCACGGTCGGAGAAGGAACCAAAATGCGCACCAGAACGTTGCAATGCTGGTGTTCGCAACCATGGCAACATGAATGACGACGAGCATACAAGCGTAGAACCCCGAGGTCAGCAAGATCTTCGTGATATGGAAATTGAAGAATTGAGAAAGATCTTGACCACGCTTCTGGCGATGGTCGAAAGTTAGGCCCAAAAAGGCGACAACCTTGATTCGAACTTTTTCGGCTTTGATAACCCTTTCCTTAGTTGTGCTCCGCGAAGAGAGGCATCCGTGCAGGGTTGTGAAACTGCATCGATTGTGTAGATCAGTGGGTCTATTTGAGTACTAAGGTGGAGCCTCAAGAATACTCGAGAGGTCTACAGGTCGAGTGTCATGCCCCGGGCTCATAGAGGAAGCCCCGGGCATGCTAACAAACCCGCCACGTGTGCGAGGGCACATCCCACACACGCGAAGCGTCCAAAACTAATCTGCAAGGGATTTAAAAATCTACAACTAAACATGTATCAAAGCATAAGTAAAACTAAATTATCAGCTATCACTGTACGAAAAATTATACAAGATTATCTCCCAAAATATAAATACAAATAAAAGTACCTAACCTCGCCAGTCCCAAAGTACAGTGTATCTACCAAACTACAAAATTGGTAGTCCACTTTTAAAATATCAAAATTAGAAAAAAAAATGCTATCTACGGTGCGATCCCCTTACCTCGGTCCAGAGTTGTAAGACTTGTGAATTTAAATTCTGAAATTCTAATTCAAATTGATATTTGAAAATTTTTGTAATTCAAAAAATCAAGTTTTTGGCGTCTCCGTGAAGAATTGATTAACATAACCTAACGAGATCGGAACTCGACGAAGTAAAATCACCACTTGATCGGTTTCGTCAAGCTGAACGACGTAGCATTGTCTATTTTTATGTTCGGCGAACCGAAAGCATCGTAAAGCATGCAAAAGAGTGTTATTCACTGAAGATGCGACCTTTGCGACCTAACGAGACCTAATCACGAAAAAACAAAATCGCTACTTGATAGATCTTGTCGAGCTGAACGTCGTAGCGACGACTCTAAAGCCTCGAAAAACATGAAAAATAATGATTTTCAGAGTAAATTGGCAAAAGTGGTAATATTTTATGTATGGATTTTCTTGAAACTTTTTGGGGAGGGGCTTCCTAGCATATTGTTCCTACAATAAGAGACTTAGCCGTAAATTCAAAGCCTAGAGGGACTTATCATCATATTTTTCATACTTATATAAGGAACTCTGTGTCACGTCCCGAGACCGTCAATTTGGACAGTTCGGACACGCGAACAGACCCGTCAATCGGACATGATCTCTCTATACCCGAAAGGAACGAAAACAACCATCTCGGTGAAAGCAAGTGATCAATGAGGTATAATATCAGAGTACAAAACTGCTAAACTAAAACTTTTATTCATTTAAACAAACAGTTTAATGATAAGCGGAAACCAAAGTACATAAGTGAACTACAAAATATAGAGTTAATTACAAGTTTCCCTCAACATGTATTTAAACAAAATTTACAATTTTCATCTCTGTCCTCACAATACATAGTTCACTCAAAATGTCCAAAAAGATACATATAGTGCTAGACCCTCTAGGTCTCTAAACTGTCGGGCTCTTACCTCTATCGTGTGTCTTGCCGGCGATACTTGGATCTGTAAAAATGATCACCAAAGGGTGTGAGAACTACGAATAGTTCCCAGTGGGTTCAACCACCAAAAAAAGATGTTCTACACCACTTGGTCTAATGAAAACAATAGAAGCAAGATAATATATAAATACGAAAAGCTGTAAATGTTAAACTAGCATGCTGATATAAAATTACTTCACTACTAATCATACTCATATAGAATGCTATTATGCTATGACTCGGCCACTATGCCGTTATAAAAGAGTCACATTTAACCTGGCCACCTCGGCCACTTTACACTTTCTTTAGTTCCGTAGCCCTTTGGAAGTATCTCGTCCGATGGGTTCTAACTCTGGTAGTCATGCTATTAATTGAAGAGTTTCAAATCCAAATACGTCATTTTGCACTTTAGTTTCTCTTAATTATCCTTCGAAAGTACCTCGCCCGAAATGGGTCATGACCTTAGAGCCGCATGCGCGCTACTCCAAAATGGAGTCTCAAATCCGAAGGTGTCGATTTTACTCCTTTTCACCTTTTTAAACCTTTTGAAAGTATCTCGTCCGATGGGTTCCAACCCTAAAAGCCGCATGCGCGCTACTCCTAAATGACAAGTCTCAAATCCGAAGGTGCCAATTCTCATTCACTTTTACCCTATGTTATTTACTCTAGGTTAGCTTGGGCGCCCCTAGGTCGCCACTTTAGATTAGAGGTTCGTATTTGCTCGTTGTATTACATTTACCCTAAGATAACACTATGTTGAAACTCTATATTATTCTACCTTAGATTTTTTCCTAAGTTTAATGCTACTCGTTTAACCTAGAGTTATCTCTTAGGTTTTATGCCACACATCTTGACCTCTTAACCTAGATTTTCTCCTAAGTCAAATATTACTGAACCTCATGCAAGATTAACCTTCCTCTAAGTTTTATATACATCAATCTCTTAGGATTAAACCCTAACATGGATATAATCATACATTGACTTCACAACTACTCTTGTTAGCATGCTTCTAAATTCAAAGCAAAGGAAAAAAGGAGAGATCATCTTTTTTCGGTAGAATCCCCCACCCTATGTGTTCTTGTGAAGGAAAGATAGTTTGATCTCTTGAATCACTACGAGATCCCCTAAAAATAGAATAAGAGTCCATAAAGGATCATTCTATCTCTTTTAAATCCATAAAAACTCCAAAAATTTCAAATCCGAAATTTTTTCACATACCTTTTCTAGAAGATAGGGAAAGGGTTCAATCTTCTCTTCTAAGCCTTCTTTGAGGTCTTATCTACAATCTCCAAGCAGTTTTGGAGATCAAATCCACAACTCCAGCCTCCTACAGAGTTTCCCCCTCCTCACTGTCGCCACCCTCCTCACTGTCGCCACTGCTGCTGCTTCTCTAGGGAAAACGCAGAGAGAGTGAGAGAGAGTTGGAGAGGAGAGTGAGAGAAATGAGAGAGAAAGAGAGAGAAAGGGATGAGTTTATGTCCGGGGTAGGTGGCTGTAGCAGAGTGTGTGAAATGATTCAAATGCCCCCGCTAAAATCCCATATTTCCCCCCGGACCTATGCGGTTTCCGTACATTTCGGGCGCCCGCCCCAGCGCTCGCTATTGTACATCCAGGTGCCCGCAGGGCATTTAGGGCATCCCAATCTGGTACGAAGCTTCAGACTTAGCTGATTTCGTCCGTTCTCGACTCAACTTCAATCCGAACATGATTTGTTTTGAACCAAAATTATACTATCCTATATAGTATGTGTGGGTCTATTCGTGGTATAGAGTGGATATCCTCTATAACTAGATATGGACAAATTAGATGATGAAATAGTTTAGCATATAGTTACATTATATGATAGATTTTATTATCGCATGAGTAAAAAGGCATGAGCAGAGTGTTTTCCTTATGCACGTAGCGTAGATTTATCTACTTATTATTTACAACTTATCTTATTTGTTTTTACTTATAGTGCTTTCTTTGGATCTGGTGAGTTGAGCTTCTCACTTTGATGGTCGTATCCAGTGAAAACTATTTTTATTATTCTCACCTCACAGCTTACAGGTCCAGCTGAGCCAAAGAGAAAAAAGAACAGAAAAAAAGAGAGAGAAAAGTGGATGTAAATCTATTTAAATGTATATGATGTAACAAATATATGTAATAGAATAAATGCTTTATATTTTCTGTACTTTCCTTTCGCAATCCTATATGAATTTTATCCCTAATTGGAACTCATTAAATAATGTTTTATATTTTCTGTACTTTTCTTTCGTAATCCGTATATGAATTTTATCCCTAATTGGAACTCATTAAATTATACGGGTTGTGACGCTTGGAACTCATTAAATTATACGAGTTGTGACGCCTTGGACGAATAGAAAAAATTCTGTCAGTGCAGCAGGTCTATGTATGTAACGATCCGGCCCACTAGGAATAATAACTCGTTTGGCCCAAACCACAACCCAAAATGCTTAAGCCCAAATATTATTACTAGTGTTCATATCTCTTATATAACCAATCACAATCCCATTCACATCCGATGTGGGATCACAATCCCATTCACATCTGATGTAGGACTATTGGGGGCGTCACAGACTTTTTTCCGTTTAGGCCCGACGTCCTTGTCAGCCCAAACAGGCCTGACGAGGCTCCTCGTCAGCCCAAACACACACACATTGCCCAAAATCACCAGGCGATGTGAGACTTGTCTCGCTAGCCTCGTCATTTAGACCTCTGATATATTCCGTCACCTTATCTTTCAGATTCTGGCTCAGTCGAGACTCATCACACACTTCCGGCTGATAACTAGCTCCGATACCAAATGTAACGACCCGTCCCACTAGCAATAATAACTCGTTGGGCTCAAACCACAGCTTAAAATGCTTAAGCCCAATTATTATTACTAGTGTCCGTATCTCTTATATACCCAATCACAATCTCATTCACAACCGATATGAAACTATTGGGGGGTCATATTGTACGTGCCCGAACTGACTAATTTGGGGGTCTTGAAACGTGACAAAATAGGCACAAAAGGTGTGGGAGACAGGTGAAGGAGAAAAGAAGCAAGAGAAAAGGAGAAGATGAAGACCATTATGGCCTCATGGGAGGGCATATTTGCACGCTCCTAATTGTTGAGACTTTTTGGAGGGATAAATTTGTAATAACAAAATTATCATTTCACTTTGTTAAAAAATAAACAGCTTACTAACAACTACAAACAAAAGATATAAAGGAAAAATCTAAGGGGCCGTTTGGTAAGGGGGATAAGGGGGGAATACCCCCTTATCCCCGTGTCCATACCCAAACGGGGACAGAATGTTCCGGAATCCAAGTTCTAAGCTGCTTGGAATAGCGGGTATGGATTCGGGAATTCAAATTCTACTGAGATGGTGGAATTAGAGGAATAGGGACGTTGGCGCGGGGTTCGAGGCAAGCTTTTACTTGCTGTCTCTTCTCCCCAACCGCACCCCTTCATCACCCTCTTCTTGCTTTACTCTTCTCCCCAACCGCACCCATCTTCATCTCCATCTTGATCTCTCCGATCTCCGATCTCCTCGCGGCCCCCCTCTCCGATCTCCGATCTCCGATCTCCGATCTCCTTCTCCGCAGCCGCGGCCCCCTCTGTGGCACCTTCTCCTTGCCGCGGCACCCTCTGCGGCTACCCCCTCCGATCTCCGATCTCCGATCTCCGATCTCCTTCTCCGATCTCCTTCTCCGCGCCGCGCCCCTCTGCGCCCCTCTCCGCGCCCCTCTGCGGCCCCTCTGCGCCCCTCTCCGCGCCCCTCTGCGCCCCTCCCTCGCGGCCCCTCTGCGGCTACCCCCTCCGATCTCCCTCTGCGGCCCCTCTGCGCCCCTCTCCGTGCCCCTCTCCGGCCCCTCGCGGCACCTTCTCCGCAGCCGCGGCCCCCTCTGCGGCACCTTCTCCTTGCCGCGGCACCCCCTGCGGCTACCCCCTCCGATCTCCCTCGCGGCCCCTCTGCGGCTACCCCCTCCGATCTCCCTCTGCGCCCCTCTCCGTGCCGCGCCCCTCTGCGCCCCTCTCCGCGCCCCTCTGCGGCCCCTCTGCGCCCCTCCCTCGCGGCCCCCGCTGCGCCCCTCCCTCTGCGGCCCCCTGTGCGCCCCTCCCTCTGCGTCCCTTCTGCGGCCCCCTCTGCGGCCCTCCCTCGCGGCCCCCTCTGCGCCCCTCTCCGCGCCCCTCTGCGGCACCCCCTCCGCGCCGCGCCCCTCTGCGCCCCTCTCCGCGCCCCTCTGCGGCCCCTCTGCGCCCCTCCCTCGCGGCCCCCGCTGCGCCCCTCCCTCTGCGGCCCCCTGTGCGCCCCTCCCTCTGCGTCCCTTCTGCGGCCCCCTCTGCGCCCCTCCCTCGCGGCCCCCTCTGCGCCCCTCTCCGCGCCCCTCTGCGGCCCCTCTGTGCCCCTCCCTCGCGGCCCCCTCTGCGCCCCTCTCCGCGCCCCTCTGCGGCCCCTCGCGGCCCCTTCTCCGCAGCCGCGGCCCCCTCTGCGGCACCTTCTCCGCAGCCGCGGCCCCCTCTGCGGCACCTTCTCCTTGCCGCGGCACCCTCTGCGGCTACCCCCTCCGATCTCCCTCGCGGCCCCTCTGCGGCAACCTGTCCGCTGCGTCCTCTCTCCGCGTCGCCACCCCCTCTGCGGCCCCTCTTGCTTCTTAACAGGTTGTGATTCTTTTTCACAAAGGTATGCCCCCCTATCAGTGCCTTATTCAGTGCTTCGATTCAATATTGCTTTATCAGTGCCTTATTCAGTGCCCCCTATCAGTGCCTTACTCAGTGCCTTATTCAGTGCTTCTTATAATGTTGATGGCATAATGTGTGCATGTCATTGCCATAATATGTGCTGGTTCTCATGTTATTGCCAATTTGGTAGATTTGCCTATTAGCACTGTGTTCCAATGTTGTTGCATTTCATTGGCATGAACTATGGTTGGGCGTTGGTTGTCAGCTAGTTGGCAGCATATGTGATGTTTGTGTGTATGAGGCCTATTCCCTGTTGCCATTTTTTTGACAAGTGTGAGTATGCAGTCTATCCCCTGTAGCTTCAGATATGGACGATGATGATGATTGCCATAGGTATCTGATGGAATGGCATGTAATTACTGCACCCCCATACCAATTGGCAATCAATTGAGTCAAAAAATATTTTATAAAAATTATTTAAAAACGGGTGATAGGCATTATACACACGAACAACACTTAAAGGACGATGATGACGATTGCCACAAGTATCAGATGGACGGCCACTGGCTTATAAAGCCAATGCTACCCCATACTATGTGGCAATCAAGTGAGTCCAATACTTAATTACAATTTCCCTCTATTTCTACTTTATTTATTAGTATCAATGTGGCTTCAAATAAATTATATAACTCTTATTCCAGATGCGTCCATTCAAGAAACACGGTAAGCATCAAGCAAGAAAAAGTGTGGCTTTCGACCCACTTTCTAATTTCGTAGCATCTGAGGAGGGTCCTTGTGGGCAGCGTGCCCAACCTCAGACCCGAACACATAATTGGAGTGATAATATGGACACAATATTCATGTCTTTGCTCATTGAAGAGCATACACTCGGGAATTATGTGAATGGCTCGTTCACTACAGTAGCGTGGGTTCGAATCAATGCGGCATTCAATGCTAGGACCAATTTACAACTCAAGAAGGACCAATTAAAAAATCGGCTAAAAGTTTTAAAACGGACATTCACTCTGTATAACTATTTAGCCAACAAGAGTGGATGGGGTTGGGATTGTATCCACAATATCCCGACACCTGGTGATCCAGCCGACTGGGATGATGTGATAGCGGTATTGACCCTATCTTCAAAATCTAAAAATTTGTTCGACACAATTGTTTCGCGTAATATATGATTAATTGACATTATACATATCTTATTCCTATTCAACAGGGAAATCCATCATATGTAAGATGTCGAGATAGGCCATTTCCGCTATATAAGGATCTGGAATTCTTGACAGAAAAAACCACGGCCACTGGCCGATATGGATATGCATCCACTATGCCTGCAACCCACACTGTTGAGAGTTCATCCTCATCGTCCCCTGGTGAGGATGATACAAATCTTGGAATAAGAATGTCGGGTTTTAATATCTCACAAAATCAATTTGAAGCAGGTGCTTCTGCAGCCCCTCAATATGCAAATACAGGGGCGACACAAACCTACGACTATCCATCTTCAACTCCTGACATCCCCAATGTCGGAGGTACTGCAAGCGGGAGCGGGCATAGCTCAGGAAGCAAACGACCACGCTCTCCACCACCTACAAACCCTCAACCCAAACCTACCGCGTCCTCTGGGGGACGCCGCCGCAAACCAGAAGCTAGTATTAGTGTATTATCTGAACTTGTTGATCTAGGCAAGCAAAAACTTGAACTGGCACGTGAAATGTATCAATATGAAAAGGACTGCAAAAGTAGTATTCCAACAATTTCCATTTGCATGAGCCGAGTCTATGCGATGCCAGGCATGACTACAGAAAAAGCACTGTATGTCGGGGATGCACTCAAAGATCTTAATAATCGTGAACTGTTTATGACAATGAACGACGAGATGGCAATAGCGTGGGTTGAGCGTCAAGTGTCAATGCAATCGTCTGTATATAGGCCATTTTTTCCTGGACATTAGTTTTGTTTTTAATGTGTATGACTTTGTTTGAATGCTGTTACATTTACTTTTGAATCATCATGTAATATGCTGATAAGACATTTCAATTATGTTTGAATGCTGTTAGATGTTCTCTTTAATCATCGACTATATTAACAAGCATGCTTGAATTATTGTTATATTACAACGTCATATGTTGCGCTTGTTAATGTTGAATATATATTGTACTTACAGCATTAATGGGTGATACGAATCATGGTCATGTGTTTTCCTCCAAAATCAATACCATAATAAGGGAGCTTTTAGATGATGATGACGACTATTGGGATGAGGTATTAGCGATGTTGGTTGAGGAAGGTTACTTTACATCTACCCATACTGTCGACAAGCAACCGTGTCGAACCCGGCCATTCACAGGGCACCAGGTGATATGTGATATATTGAATGGCCATCCAGATCGTGGGTACGACCAGTTTCGAATGCGAACAACGACTTTCATCGCACTTCGCAATGAGCTAGTCCAAAAGGGATTGTTACAAAACACACGCCATATGACAATTGAGGAACAGTTGGGAATTTTTATGTTTTGTGTTGGACATGGGGTGGCTAATAGGGTAATCGCTGAAACATTTCAACATTCGGGTGAAACTATCAGTCGACATTTCAACAATGTGCTTCGGGCGATTGTGATGTTGAAAGACGATTACATAACAATTCCGGCGAATAATGTGTCGGTGCATGCCCGGATTAGAGATAATGTCAATTTTCACCCATTCAAGGTATGTATGCTTTAATATTTTTTACTTCACTTATTTATATGTCACCAGTGTTTATTATAATAATTGCCTGCATGTTGTTTCATGTTTATTGCCAGAATGCAATTGGTGCAATAGATGGGACACATCTTCCGGTGGTTGTCAGCAAGAGCAAGCAACCGAGATTCCGGAATCGCAAAGGATTTACTTCGCAAAACATGATGGCTGCAGTATCCTTTGATCACAACTTTCTATTTGTCTGCACTGGTTGGGAGGGATCTGCAGCTGACATGAGAGTACTCCGTTGGGCATGCGAAACTGGAGGATTCACTGTGCCTGAAGGTATATTGTACACAGAATTTTTTATTTTGCATTTCTTTATTGATGGGGAATATAGATTTTAACATTGTAAATGTTGTGTAAAATTTATAGGCAAATATTATTTGGTAGATTCTGGCTATGCAAATACTCACAGATTTCTTGCACCATATCGGGGGGAGCGTTACCATATTAGCCAATTTCAGGGAAGCACAGGGGTTCGCACTCATAGTAGTCCGCGCGAGCTATATAATCATCGACATGCACAGTTGAGAAATGTGGTGGAGAAAACATTCGGTATTTTAAAAAAACGGTTCAAGATCTTGACTGTTGCAACACCCTTTCCATATAAAGTCCAATGCCAGATTGCGATGGCATGTTGTGTTATACATAATTTTATTCGACGACACTCCGGTACGGATGCCATATTTAACGATGTGATAGAGGAAGAACCAAATGTAGAATTAGATGTCGAGGAAACGGTTCATAGTGTTGGTACTACTGAGTCAAACAGAGGCGAGGCGTTGCGCACAATTATAAAAGACGAGTTATGGAATAATCGCAGTTAGTTATATATTTGATTGCAATGTAAGAAATGTGTAATATATGTGATTGAACTGAATTATGATTACTTATGTAAAGGATTCTTCTTATATGTGTATTGAACTGAATTATGATTACAATGGGATTGTATGTATTGGACTTTTTCTTATGTGCATTGAACTGAATTATCATTACAATGGGATTGTATGTAATGGACTTTTCTGATGTGTATTGAACTGAAATATGATTACAATGGGATTGTATGTAAATGAGTTATTATTTTTGGGGATTTTGATTTCAATTTTTGTTGACTCTTTGGTTAATTTGGCTTGCTGTATTATTACTACTGCTATTTATGAATTTGGATTCGGGGAATATTGTTTTACAGTTTTATCTATCTATGTTGAAAAGCATATTTGTACTTATGTTGTGATGAGTTTTGATGCAGAAATTGCTTTAATTTTGATGAATTCTGCAATTTTTACTTTTGATAATTTAGTTTCACCTTGCATTTAAACCACATGTTAAGCATTTTTTTAGTAAATTAATACACAACTCAGGCAATGGTATCAGGCTCCAAAATCACAATTAGATAAAACCTAGTCTTAAATTGATAAGCAATCAAAAATTTGCTTAATTAATGCTTTTAAATTGATAAACAATCAAAAATTTTAAATATTTTAATATATAATTTTTTATCATTTTTAAGTACTTTTAATTATTTATTATTTATTTTTTAATTTTTTTTACTATTTTAAATAATATTTTAAATTTATTATTAGGTTGATTAATATAATAAATTATTTTATTTATAAATTATATCATAAAGGGCAAAATAGTCAATATACATATTTATCACTTATCAATTCTTCTTATTCCTCTATACTCAACCAAACACAATTTTTACCAATTCTTCCTATTCTCCTTATTCCTATATAATTTACCAAACACAATTTACTTTAATTCCGGTATAACTCATAAAACGAACCAAACGCAAATTTACACCAATTCCAGCTAATACCAGAATCTATACCTATCCCCGGTATAACAAGAATTTCCAATTCCTGTTACCAAACGGAGCCTAAGTGTACACTCTTTGATGGGTGTATATCTTACACCCCCACCCATCCAAGGGTGGGGTGAGATGGATGAAAAAGCCCCCACCCTTGGATGGGTGGGAGTGTAAGATGTACACCCATCCAAGGGTGTACAGGTAACATTGCTCATTATACCATTTACAGACTACAGGTCATTTCTTTCGAATAAAGATAAATTACCTCGAAGTGAAATACACTATCTTACCAAATTATAGAAGCCAAAACATTCGAAGGAGCAAAACGAGAAAATCTTCATAGCAAATAGGTTATCCCTGGATAACCTGTTAGGATTATCCAAATAGGGCCTTAGTTCCAAGAGAGGATGGTGCATTTTACTCAAGTACTTGAGGGGATAATGGGGATATTTACGAGTATCCCCACTCTCTTCCCTAACCAATCACTGCCTAAGTGTTAGAAAAAGGGTTAGATTCTTGCATTGATATACAAAAACTCTGTTTTCATGCACGAGTTAAAGAAAGAACAAATAGCTCTTTGAGCACAAAAAAGCACATGTAAGCAACCGCATAAGTACACACCCTTATAGAACAAACTGAATAATAAGCTTGATAAAGAATAGAACAACAACTGGCTATGAAACTCATCGAAAGAAAACAATATAAGGCAGATCACTATAATAGACAGCCTATATCGTATGACATTACCAGGGGCTCAGTAGACAGCAGTCAGCAGACAACAAGTTATATGTCCCACAAAATGATCGCAAAGGAGCAGCAAAACAACTAAAATGCAATGTTCCAAAAGGAAGGAGCACTTCATTCTTAGAGATAAACATAAAAAAAAAAAAAATAACAGCAGGCCTTGATAGCAATAGTATATAAGACAATGGATAAAAAAAGAGAAAAAGCAAGATGGTAGGAGATGCGTACCAGCAGGCCTCGAGAACAATGATGATGAACAGCTGTCGAAACTCTGAGATGAGCAAGTTAAAGAACAACATGGCAAGTTGGCAACATATTACAGAGAAATCAGATCATTCACCAACCTTAGAATACTCACAGATTTGCAAATTCAGTGCAAATTAGAAGCTAAAATCTGAATATTTGAACAGACTTATGCAACATGTTCCCCTCAGATATAAGGAACATACAAACAATAAAGAAAGAATGACTTGATCGATTAACTGTGGACGGTGGATTAACTATCATTTAACATTCCAAGCAGTCAAAATACAACACAGCGATCTTTGAATACCATAACCAAGAATTTGAATGCACACGCGTTAAAATATGCTGTGAAACCATACCAACTGTACTGCATTTTTGCTAACATAAAAGAGATGTTTCCAGCATCAAAGAGAACGGCATGTTAGCAATGATCATCATGAACACACCGCCTAAATAAGGTTCAAATCACATCGGCAGAATTTTGGTTCTTGAATAATATAAATCCTTGAATCCTTTATCAGAGTTTAAATTCTTAATGACAACAACAAGCCAAAACAATATGCTTCCCACCTTCTCTGTGACTGCCGATTGCTAACTATTCTTCTACATCCCGTCATAAAGCCATTAAGCGTGCAAGAACTGCAACCTTGACAGTATGCTCAAATTCTAGCAGCATTTACTTATAGAGAATACCTCGGCTTGTCAGCCTATTTTGGTCAACATTTCAGAACAACATTAAAATTCAGAAAGGCATAATAAAATCGATGATGCCTTCATTATAAAACATTTAATTATAATTTCTCCCTCAGCAGGCAGAAGTTTTCTTTCTGCTTAACTGAAGCTAGAAAAGATTTCAGCCTCATCGCTGCCCTGGACAGGTTCTAAAACTCTTGAACCAATCATGCAAAGTTGCAGAAGTTAGCTGCACCATATTTTCTTCTTGGATAATTCTCGGGCACTTCTACAAAAACTCCTCTTCGAATTACTCGAAAGTTGGACCTTTGTTAGCTTAATGTTACTGATGTTGAAACTCACAGGAATTGTATGTATCAGCTTGCTCTGATTGCGTCTTCTGTAATCCATTCTAAGTTAAGATAGAGATTCTCTGCTAAATCTGTGTCCATTTGCACACCCACCATATAAGCCAATACAATTGCCGTCGCAATCAAGGACAAAAAATTGCATAACGGCAACTGAGTAGAACACCTGATAGGCAATCCAAAGGCAAAAAGTATTTGATTTTGCTTTCTTGGGTTGATTGTGTTCGTCCATATCTGCCGGATCAGGATAAGATACCCACAACCCATATTGGAATTTGATCGATACCAACGAGATATGGATAGCTCAAAGCAAAACAGTAGGAACGGCAAGGAATCCTCCTCACTGCTCCGGTTTCATGTGTCTTAAGAGATGAAAGTCGCTCACAATTGTGGAGATTTTTTTGAAGAAGAATGATACCAACACTATCTTTCTTCGGCTAACACCCTTTACTGGGAATCTCCTGTAGCTTACCGCGGATCCGCCTCAGCTCCTCGACCAGCTCCCTCGCATCCGGCCGGTCATCCTTATCCGCAGCCACACACCTAAACGCCAGCTCAGCGGCCGCCTCAATGCTCCGCATCATCGCCTGCTCCTCCGCCTCGCTCCTGCCCTTCCCCACCAAGGCCGGGTCCACCACCTGACGCAGCTCCCCGACCTGAATCTTCCCCACCACCAAATCCGCAAGCGCCGCCTCCCTCCGCTCCCTCCTCCCGTCCACCGCCCGCATCCCCGTCACCAGCTCCAGCAGCACCACACCGAAGCTGTACACGTCGCTCTTTTCCGTGAGCCGGAAGGACTGGTGGTAGTCCGGGTCCAGGTACCCAGGCGTCCCCTGCGGCCCGGTGCAGCACACGAGTTCTCTGGAGCCATCCGTGGAGCAGGCGTCAGGCACCGTGAGAAGGCGCGAGAGGCCGAAGTCGCCGAGCCGGACGCGCATGTCGGCCTCGATGAAAATGTTGGCGGAGGTGACGTCGCGGTGGACGACGGGGGTTTTTACGGCGAAGTGGAGGTATTCGATGGCGAGCGCGGTTTGGAGAGCGACGTCGACGCGGAGGCTCCAATTGAGGGCGCTGCGGCGGCGAGGGGAGGCGTGGAGGTGGTCGGCGAGGGAGCCGTTGGGGACGTAGTCGTAGACGAGGAGGAGGGCGCGGGGGGAGGCGGAGTAGCCGTGGAGACGGACGAGGTTGGGGTGGCGGAGCGAGGAGAGGATGAGGATTTCATTGCAGAAGGAGCGGATCGGGGCGGCGGCGGATTGGGGGTGGCGGTGGAGGCGCTTGACGGCGGCGAGGCGGCCGTCGCCGAGGTCGGCGAGGAAGACGGACCCGAAGCCGCCGTCGCCGATCTTGCGGCGCGCGTCGAAGCCGCCCGTCGCCGCGTGGAGCTGCTCGTAGGTGAAGACCGGCGAGTGGAGGTGCAGGTGCAGGTGCAGGTGCCGCCTCAAGAACGACGCCGCCGACTCGTCGTTAGCGTTACGGCGGCGGCGGAAGGCGGCGGAGGCGCAGAACGAGAGCAGAATTACGAGAACGCAGGCGGCGGCGAACAGCGCGGCGATAAATATAATAACGAACATGCGGCGGGCGGCCGGGAAGGAGACTCCCGAGGAGGGGTCGCCGCCGCCGCCGGCTCTGCGGCGGACGGAAGAGGCAAAACAGTGAAAGGGTTTCCCCGCCGCGGAGTCGTTGAAGCCGCAGACGCCGATACAGGAGGAGCAGCTGCGGAAGTAAGCATCCGAATTCGGATCCCACTCCACCCGAATCCCGGCCTTAACAAATTCAGCTAGTGATTCCGCCGCGCTACAGTTGCGAGATTGCGAAATGCGGCGGGGATGGGGAGCGGCGCAAGCAGGGAGGAAGAGGCGGCGGGGGTCGGATAAGAGTAGTTTCTGAAATTTGGTGATATTACATAGGATCGAGAGATTCGCGGGGCGGCGGCAGGAGCTGAGGGCGGAGAGGCGGGCGCAGGAGTCGGGGGAAGGGCGGAAGGGGGAGCGGGAGAGGTCGAGAGGGGAGGAGGGGAGAGAGGAGCAGGCGGAATAGGAGGAAGAGAGGGCCAGGGGGAGGGAGAGGAGGAGGGAGGTGGGGGCATGTGAGAGGATGAAGAAGGGGACGGAGTTGATGGAGATGAGAGAGTGCGGGGAGGAGCAGCGGATTTGGAAGGAGGGGTGGCCGCGGCGAGGGGAGGTGGAGAAGGGGAAGGAGTTGTTGGTGGGAGGGGAGGGGAACGGAGGGCAGGGGATGGGGAAGGGAGAAGAGGTGGTTGTTGCTTCCGCAAACGAGAAGAGGAGGAGGAGAATTATATTGAGCAGAGGCATTTGATTTGGGAGGGGAGGGAGGATGGTGACCAGATCTGAGGAGGAGGAGGAGGAGGAGGGGGCTCAGAGGGGAGAGGAAAAGAGATTGTGGGAAAGCTCGAAGTGGGGGAAGTGGGGGGGGGGGGGGGGGGGGGGAAGGTCATCTTGACTTGAAGATGTTTTTTTGATTTCTTTTCTTTTTTTTCCTTTTTTTTTTTCGCGAGTTTTTTTTTTTTTTTTTTTTTTAAATCAATCTCCTCAACTGTCGGGTATAGGATAGTGATAGAACTGGTATAGTACTACGGTCGGGAAAGAGGGCGTAAGGGGTCCTTGACTTGTAATTTGTAGTGGTTGTACGCCATGGGCTCAACGGATTTGTTGTAATAACTTCTTCTTCTTTTTTTTTTTTTTTTTTTTTTTTTTTTTTTTTCTTTTAAAGTTGTCGTCGTTATCAACAGAATTAAATTTAGAGCAATCCGGCGAACTCCAAACTAAAGTCTTCGTCTTGCAGCCCCTTCATTCAATGCCAATTTTTTTTGTTTATCATTATTAATATTTTTTTACTTAATGCACTTGTTACTTATTAAAATAGAAATTTTTTCATATATATTCTCTAATATGCAAATGTGTGTATACGGATAATAGTTTTAAGAATTGGTGGGGGTATAAAATGTACATTTTATTTGTGAATGTATAAAAAATATTTTTTATTTGGACAATTTTATTCGTACATCTTAAATACGGTGTGCAATATACATTATGTCTATTCTAGGATAGAGACCTTTTTCATTCATCATTTCGAAATAGCGAGCAAAATTTATCTCATCGTAAGATGAATGAAATGTAAAATATACACCTCCTTTGAGGTGTATAAACATTATTTTTCCATTTTTAACTTAATGCACGGGCTACTTATTAAAATAGAAAATGCTAGATGTACATCCCACCTATCCTAGGGTGGGGTAAATTTCACTCGTCTCTTCGAAGTGATGAGTGAGTAAATATCCATTCTAGGATGGGCTAGGTGTAGGATGATGAGTGAGTAAATATCCATTCTAGGATGGGCTAGGTGTAGGATGTACACCCCATTTGGGGTGTACATGTAGAATAGATACTAATGTGTGTGTAGATTATATATATATATATATATATATATATATATATATATATATATATATATATATATATATATATATATATATATATTTATAAAGAGAGAGAGAGAGTAGAGTTTATATACTTTTAAAAGTATAAGCCAATTTATATTTGTAAATTTTTTACTATTAGATTTGTACTGGGATTTGTGCTATTGTAAAGTCAACTAAAAAAAAAAAAAGAAGTAAAAGATATAAATCCAAATACAAATTCAATGGTAAAAAGCTTGTGCTTTTAAAAGCATATAAGCTCTATATATATATATATAGCGTAGCGCTACTATACTCTTATGAATATAGACTATTTTGTATTCATAACTTTTTCGCTCTTGGATAAAATGACGTGCGATTAGGATGATAGTTATCCCCTAAGGTTTAGCGGGTTGTTGGTGAAATAGCATAAACCCTATGGGTGCGTTTGGAATGGGGTTAAGGTAGAATTAGCTAAACATGGGATAAGTATAAAGTACGAAACTAGAGCGAAAAAGCGTTTGAGATGGTTCCAGAGATAAGAGATTTTGTGTTTGATTTAATAATGAGGAATAAGAGGAATAAAGAGGTTAAGTTGGGTAAATTACCTTTTTGCCCTCAAGAGTTAATATGTGATAAAAGTTGTTAAAATCTAATTAGTTTGTTTTAATTAATGGATTAATGGTTTAAAAAAATAAAAATAAAATTATAATCATAATTAAATTATATTATTTAAAAATAATATTTAATTTAACATTTTATTTTTTCAAATTAAATTTAAAATTTAAAATATAAAATTTCAACATTTTAATTATAAGATTTAAAATTTTATAATATTAATTTTAAATAATAAATTTTTAACATAAATTTTTTAAAAAATTTGCAAAAATCGTATATTTGCTAAATATTTAGAAATTTTTGCCCTCAAGCTTTATTATGTGATAAAAATTTGGTAAAATTATTTTTCTCGTTTTAATTAATGGATTAATGGTTTAAAAAAATAAAAATAAAATTATAATCATAATTAAATTATATTATTTAAAATAATATTTAATTTAACATTTTATTTTCTAAATTTAAAATTAAAATTTAAAATATAAAATTTCAACATTTTAATTATAAGATTTAAAATTTTATAATATTAATTTTAAATAATAAATTTTTAACATAAAATTTTTTTAAAATTTGCAAAAATCGTATATTTGCTAAATATTTGTAAATTTTTGCCCTCGAGCTTTATTATGTGATAAATTAAAAAAAATTAAATTAAATTTTATAAAAATAATATTTAATTTAAAATTTCATTTGCTCTAATTTTTTTATTAAAAAAAAATTTTCATTATATTTTTCGAAAAATATTTTGTTTAATGGAAAAAAGCATATGCTATTTGTTCGCTATAAATTCCATATTACTTCCCTACTAATATATATAATTTATATTTAATTTCAGTACCGAATTTAACAGACTTACATGTTTATACATCAGTCATAAACACACATCTTTTTATAACAATAATTTTTTTATCTACGTAATTATCGCTGGACTAACTTCTATTATTCCACAATTGATCTGTAAGATCCGTTCGAATGGCGTCGCCCCGCCGTGAGTCTGATGCACCGGACAATGAAGCACCAGGAAATTGAATACCTTCGTCATCCTCTTCCACAACGGTAGCAGGTTGGTCAACTGAATCGTTGAAATATCGATCACTACCCTAATTTCTACGAATAAAATTATGTATGATGCAGCAAGCCATAGCAATAAGACATTGCACCCTAAACGGGAACGATGTTGCAATATTTAAAAAAATTAAGATAAAATCAAAATTATAATCAAATTATATTTTTTAAAAATAATATTTAATTTAACATTTTATTTTCTCAAATTAAATTTAAAATTTTAAATACAAAATTTCAACATTTAAATTTTAAAATTTAAAATTTTATAATATTAATTTTAAATTATAAATTTTAAACATAAAATTTTTTAATTTTCAAATAATAACTTTTACTTTCTTCGTTTTAATTAATGGATTCAAGCCTTACAAAAATTAAGATAAAATTAAAATCAAAATCAAAATCAAAATCAAAATCAAAATCAAAATCAAAATCAAAATCAAATTTCAAATTATATTTTATGAAAATAATATTTAATTTAATATTTTATTTGTTTAAATTAAAGTTAAAATTTCGAATATAAAATTTTAAAATTTAAAGCCTTACAAAAATTATGATAAAATCAAAATCAAAATAAAATTTCTAAAATTTTGAAAATAATATTTAATTTAACATCCAATTAAATTAAAAAAAGAGAGAGAGGAGAGAGAGGGATTTGTGATGATGAGAGTGTATTGGGAAGAGAGAAGGGAGGGGATGAGGGGTAGTTTGGTAAAAAAAAAAAATTATAAAATAATAGGTAAGAACTGTTGTTCCAGATTATTCTAGTTGTACTGGGATAAGCAATACCGGTTGATTCCAGGTGCGTTTGGTAGAATAAGGGGGATAACCCCCTTATTCCCGGTTCCATCCCAATACCAAACGGCCTCTATAGGACCGCTATAATCCTAGCCACATATTGCTTCATCCAAGAATCGATAACTTATGAGTACGAAAGGATATACTCATAAAAGTATAGTAATCAGACTATATATATATATATATATATATATATATATATATATATATATAGAGAGAGAGAGAGAGAGAGAGAGAGAGAGAGAGAGAGAGAGAGTTCGGCTACTATACTTGTACAAGCACCAAACAATTGGAGCTTGTAAGTTTTTTGCCGTCATATCTATCTCTTTGATTAATTTCATCCCTTAGATCATACTATTCCACCATAAATATAGAGAATTGAGCTTCTATGCTTGTAAAAGTACCAAGTTATTGGTGCTTGTAGGTTTTTAGCCCTTTAATGAAAAGATGTGTGGTTAGGATGATAGTGGGCTCCTTGGGTTTAGTGGGTGGTTGGTGGAATAGTATGATCTAAGAGATGAAATTAATCAAAGAGATAGATCTAACGGCAGAAAACTTACAAGCACCAATTATTCGGTGCTTGTATAAGCATAGTAGCCGGACTATATATATATATATATATATATATATATATATATATATATATATATATATATATATATATAGAGAGAGAGAGAGAGAGAGAGAGAGAGAGAGAGAGTAAGCGTATATGCTTTTAAAAGCACAAATCCATTTATGCTTGTGAATTTTTTACCATTAGATTTGTATTGGAATTTGTGATTTTTTTTTCTCTCTCTTTAGTTGACTTTACAATAACACAAATTTTAATACAAATCCAATGATAAAAAATTCACAAGTATAAATTGGCTTGTACTTTTAAAAATATATAAGCTTTACTTTATATATATATATATATATATATATATATATATATATATATATATATATATATATATATATATATATATATATGAGCAATGCTACCTGTACACCCCGAAGGGGTGTACATCATACACCTCCACCATTTTAATGGTGACGATACTTTTTACGGGTCACATCAAGTGACCCATCATCACACCCCCACCCTTAGATGGGTGGGGTGTATGATGTACACCCCGAAAGGGGTGTACACATAGCATTTTCCTATATATATATATACATAGTTTAGTTATTATGCTATCGATAGTGCTATCAAAATTTTCACCGTTAGAATCTATCCTTTTGATCATTTCGGCCTTTTAAATCATATTATTTTTTCCAATCACCCACTAAACGCTAGGGACCCACTATCATCATGACCACATATTTTTTTCATCCAAAGATCAAAAACTTAATAACATCAATGACTTAGTACTATTAATAGAACTAGTCTACTATATATATATATATATATATATATATAGAGAGAGAGAGAGAGAGAGAGAGAGAGAGAGAGAGAGAGACAGAGAGACAGAGACAGAGAGAGCTAGGCTTGTGTGCTTTTAAAAGCACGGAAGTCCCCGGGCTCCCAAATTATTTTTGATGCTGGGACATCCGAATGAACGATCGGCTCCATTAAACTTGATCTAGAATATTTAAAAGGCCTAAAAATTAAATTTCACAAATTTTTTATATCATTTGCTTAGTAATCAAAGTGCCTCAAAATCAATAATTTTAATGATCGTAGTGAGCCGTTTGCAAGTTTAACAGTATAGAAATATCCAAATCACATAAAATTTTGATAAAACATTTCTTATACTATTCCACCAACCACTCACTAAACTCTAGAGAATCACTATCATCCTAATCGCATATTTCTTCATCCAATGGCAGAAAACTTAATAGCACAAATAACTTAGATGCTATTAATAGCATAGTAGCCTAGCTATATATATATATATATATATATATATATATATATATATATATATATATATATATATATATATATATATAGTAGAGGTTATATATTTTTAAAAGTACAAGCTAATTTATATTTGTGAATTTTTTACCATTGGATTTGTATTGGGATTTGTGCTATTGTAAAGTCAACTAAAGAGAGAGAAAGAAAAAATAAAAAATACAAATTTCAATACAAATCTAATGGTAAAAAATTCACAAGCATAGATAGGCTTGTACTTTTAAAAGTATATCAGCTCTATTCTCTTTTATATATATATATATATATATATATATATATATATATATATATATATATATATATATATATATATATATATATATATATATATATATATATATATATATGTATATATATATATTCCGGCTACTATACTCTTATAAGTACGATCGACTTCGTATTCATAAATTGTTTTCGATGATAGAGTTTTTGAATCGACGATCCATAGCATTAAACATAATTTAGAGTATTTGAAACTTCTATAAATTAAATTTCATAATTTTTCGACAATATTTACCCTACATTCAAAAGATCTCACAATTGATAATTTTTAGCAGCCGGTTTAGGATGCTTACTAATTTAACGATGTAAAAGAATCGTTATAGATTGAAATTTTGATAGAAAATTCTATTCACTTTTTAGATAGAGATCTATAATTTCGATCTTAAATTGAAGAAATCGATTCTCTATTTTTAGGAGGTAGTTTGATTTTGACCTTTTATTTTATGCTCACTTTGTCACGCTCCGAGGTCGAAACTGCGACCCGAGCTCTCCAACAGATCCGTCGCCCATACGGGAAACCCCGCATAGACGAAGCGTCCAATCTGCAAAAGATACTACTACAGCTAAACAGATATCAGAGTGGGAAATAAACTGCTGTAATACAAAAATCTAAACCACTGTACAACTAGAATAAAGGTACAATATCCATCTCCCAATATAAATAATACAAAGTCTGATCCACAGGAATAGTACAAATAAAAATCCACCTATACAACATCTATGAATCCAAAAATGGAGAAAAACTAAAATAATAATACATCAGTGTATAATGAAACCCACAATCCGGAATGGTACATCTATCTCACCAAAATGAACTACACTGGTAGGGATATATCTCGTGACTCCCTGTCCTCGGTCCGTCAAGCAAGCTAGAGCAGGAACGGAAGGGTAAACCTCTGCAAAAACTGTCACCGACAGAGGGTGTAAGAATTACACCAACACGTAGTTCTCAGTGGGTACCATCTCCAAGACCAATGGTCTGCCCACTAAGTCTACTAGAGGCATAAGATAACAGAAAATACTGAAAAGAATAAGAAGCTGAAAATAACTCTACATCTACCATGCCTCTATCTACTATGCTCAAAGGGTGATACAGATGAAAATGATGCATCGACTCTATCCTAGTATACTGAATCAACCTAATCATACTGACTGCCACATAGGGTCCAGTCAAACCTGCGCCTACCTATAACCACATACCCGCACTGGGTCAGGAATTACGTAGGCGGTCCCACTCGGACTGCGTCGACAAGCTGCGAAAGATAAGTAACAGGCCTAGCTCCAGAGCAGCACTCGAGGGGAGCGACCCCACCGAGAAAAGTATCCACGCATCTCTGTCGAGCTCAATATGGCTCATGCAAGCTATAGTCCAAAACCACGATCAATCAGATCGACAATGTCCAACTCACAACACTAACCGACCGGCTGGATGAACTCAACGGTCGGGACCGCCGTCAACCAAACGGCTCCCAAGACAGGACATCAAACTCAACATGCTAAAACTCACTGGCTAGGGATACTCCACAGCCGATGACAACGAAGGGCCTGAAAACCTCGAAATACTAGTACCTACAACCCAAATCAAACAAGAACGGGCTCTAGGCATAGCCTCTGTTGTTCTCGACCCGAGGAAGAAAACAGACCTTAGAACCCAGATCACTTGAACCCTCCCGGGCGAGGAAGTTTAGAAGAAAAGATGATATTTATTACTGAAAACTGTTTTCACTCGAACCCTCTCGGGGTGAGGACCCAAAATAGTTTATTTTTATAAAACCATCTTGATTTAAGAAAACCCATTTTAATGAATTTTAGTTCTTTTAGGGAAATTAGTTAGAAAATAGGTTTTATTCCCAAACCCGAAGGGCTAATGCCTTCGCCCAATCAGACAAGAACAGACTCCGGCGATCCTTCGATATTTAGAAGGAAAATATTGATTTACTGAAATCATGTGTGTCCAAAAAGATTCTGGGTTCAAGGTCCTGCTATCACCGGTACACTACTGCTACGAACACAGTGACGACGAATAGATCGGAGAAAACCCGACGATCCGGGACCACCGTTTACCCAAACGGCTCCCGACACTAGTACAAGACTAGCCACAGCTACAAGACTCCACTCGGCCCCCAAGCACGAGTGCAACATGCATCCTACACTAAAAGAAATCCCGATCACTCAGCCCACTACCCGGACGAGGAAAACACTATGTCCAGGAAATAAGAATGTAAAGTGAGGATGTCTAAAACATAAAAGAACCTAGCCCAAATAAGGGTTCTCTACTAATCTGGTTAAACATGCAACATATGATGGGGTGCTAGGTCAAGGTTCCAATAAAATCATTATTAAGAGCACTGATTAAACTACTAACTCTATCATAAGTATGATTCAACTTAGCATGTAGGCTCTCAATCATAAGCATGGTTTATCTCAATATGAAGCTCTCTATCATAACTTAGAACATTACTCATGCTTAAATTCTAATCTGTGATGGCCCAAATCCCCGTGTAGCTTACCCCCGTGGTCCGCGGCGAGAAACACCTATTATTGGTGTACCGGGTCCGTAACGCATCAAATAGATGCGTTAAACGAACTCAGCGCGGAATTGGATCATGTTGCCCTTCGGCTGCCTTCTCCGAAATTTTAAAAGTGGTTTTTCGCTAAACGGAGGCCAGATTTGGATTCAGCGCGGAAAAACATTGAAAAACAGTTATTTGCTTGTATTTTCCTGAGTCCGGACGCCCAAAAACGGATACCCGGAAGTTTACTGCGCAAGTTGGTGCACGGAGGGAGCCGTGGACCTGTCACGCCCCGGGGTCGAAACTGCGACCCGGGCTCGCCAACAGATCCGCCATCTGTACGGAAACTGCCGTACAGACGAAGCGTCTACCCTGCAAGTCAGATCTATAGCTATAATGTATCAAAGCTGAAAAAGAACCAGTAGCTACAGAAATCCACTGAACATCTGATATAATAAAAAATCTCAATACAAAGTCTCTCAGCTACAAAAGTACAAGAAATCCTCACTGATCTCTCAGAATGTCCAGTACAAAAGTGGAGTCATAAAATACCCAAGGTACATCTACCTCTGACTCTCAGTGCTGGTAAGGAACTAAACGGCCACGTCCTCACCTCGATCAGCTGCCTCCGCGCGAACCAAGCCGGAATAGCTACCACAGGAACCTGTCACCGCAGCGGGTGTGAGAACTACTGCAAAGGTAGTTCCCAGTGGGTACCGTCTCAATATCCACGGTATGCCCACTAAGTCTACTGGAGGCACAACAGATAGGTATGCAGATAGATAGATAGATAAAAGCTGAAAGGAACTAGCTATCATGTCTCAATCATCATGCTCAAGAAACTCTACAAATGATGAAGATATGCATACACCCACTACTGCTAACACGCCTCAAGTATCATGCTCAAAGGAAAACTCATCTATGAACAGGCTATGAAACTCACTCACACATATCACCCAATCCCAATGACTGTCCCTCTTTGGACCAGTCAATCAAGCATGCGCTCATCTACTGCCGCGCATCCCGTAGGAACGGACTTACGTAGGCATCCACTGCCGCACATCCCGGAGGAACGGACTTACGTAGGGTGTCCCTCTAGGACCATCTCAGTAATCACCTCGCAGCCTCGTCAGGCTCGGTATCATCATCGCACCCGGGGCGTAGCTCGAGGGGAGCGACCCCACCGAACTCAAGTATCTCAAGTATCTCATAACTGGCATAAAAAGCCAGGCTCAGCAGGCTATAATCCACGATCAAACAGATCGGATCTCAATGCTCAACTAGCATAACTCAGTCGGAGGAAGACTCCACGACTCGAACAGAAAAGCCCAAACACTCTCACAGCTATGTCGGAGAACCCTCAACGACTCAAGGCTAAAATACACGATCAAACAGATCGGATCTCAATGCTCAACAAGCATACGCAGTCGTAGAAAGACTCCACGACTCGAACAGGAAAGCCCAACACTCTCACAGCTATGTCGGAGAACCCTCAACGACTCAATCTAATAATGCACGCCCCTTGGCTGAGTCGGGAAACCTCCACGACTCGATCTGCCAGAGCCCCCAAAACTCTCAAGGCTAAGTGGGAGAACCATCTCCACCACTAAATCCGAACACGACCCATGATCTAGAGTAACCCAATCAGGGAATACATCCTCAATACCCCGCGAACTCAAGTATCTCAAAACTCTCTCATGACACTAGAAAGTCATCTCATAATGCTCTAAAAATCCACTCGGCCCTCTGGCACGAGAACACATGCATTCTGAACCTACTCAACCCCTCGGGAAGATCTCAATATTTTAAAACTCTTTTCAAAACCCAGTTTTCATTAAAACAGGTCCGACGATTTTTAAAACGGTTCAGATGCCAATATAAAGCCAACTAAACATGCAGTCTAGTGTCAAATCACTTCTAGATCATGCTAAAAATATCTGGGGCTTGCAATTGTATTCCTACAATTTTTTAGGCAACTATCAGATTTACCAGCTATGCAAATAATTAAGCTAAACATTATCAACATGCATTCAATAGCTTTAAAGGGCATTCCATACATCTTGAAGAAATTCCAACCCACCTCAAATGCTTTCCGAAGGCCGCGCCGAAATCGGTGAAGAAACGGGCGAAATCTGACGAAAAACTGAACTGCGCCTCTCGCGCGCACGCGCGCCGTTGCGCGTCTCGAAAAAATCCACGAAGCTCCAGTCAACCTCCACAGCACCCAGCTAGGCCACCACAAAAATTTCAGCACAAACCGATCACCCAATACACGAATACAAGCATTGCACAGTGCCGCGGATTTGCGCAGTAATCCCAGCCTGTTGCCTCAACCCGAGAGCACAAGAATGGAGCAAGGATGGAAATTAGCTCAAATTACCATTCAATTCCATCAATAAAACCCAAGAGGAGAACAAACAAATCCAAATCCATAATTTCCGATGATCAATTTACCTCAATTGTGCTCTCGTGCGCGCACGTTGACCGGGTCAACTCCACCAAGCACGAAGCTCACAGACCTTCTCTTCTCCCTCTACTTCCTCCTCTTCTTTCTCTTCTCTGGCAGCAAGAAAAAGGTGGAGGGGATAAGAAATGATGGGTGGAGAGGGAGCATGTGCCGGGGTATAAAAATCAACAATGGAGTGGTTGGAACAGAAGAAGCCCATACCTCAAGCTACAGTGCACCAAACCGAGCTAACTGGGCACTTTCTGTGCTTGTGTACCGGTACCACCCACTTGGTACCGGTACACGGGCCCTGGTTCCGGAACCAAATGGCTGGTTCCGGAACCAAGCCACCCAAAAGCTCCAGAACTAGCCAGAAAATCTCCGAAATGCCCCGTCAACTCACTTTCTCGCCTCGGGACCTCCGCATCACCCCGAAACCAACCGAACACCTCTGTAAACTCATAATACACATGTCCCAAGGGATCAACTCACATCAAACCCATCCATGAAACCAATGCTCGACCCGCAAGCTCTCAATCCGACGCCAACTCACTTTTCTACAAAAAGCTTCCGCGTCGCTCCGGGACCACTCGAACCATCCTGTAAACGAAATTAGAACCTGCTGAAGGTATTTCCACAATACCAGGCTGCCCCGTGGAGTCGGCACACTGCCCGAAACTCCGGTACTCTACAGGACCGGCAGGGGCGCCACGTGGCGGCCTCGGATTAGCCGACTCACACGGCGCGGTCCACGCAGGGGACGGGGGCAGGTGGGGGCGATATAGTATGTGAAGACCCGGATCTTCGTGGTCATTACAGTGTGATCGACAGCTTGTGGAGGCCTATTTCTGTGGATAGTGTTGGTTGCGCGCAAATCGGACCCAAGAAACAGACTCAGTGCGAGAAATGGATCAAGATTGCTTAATTGGGAGTTTCGTCGAAAAATAGATGTGGATTCTTGCAAAACAGATATTGTATTTGGATTCAGCGTGGAAAAATGAGTGAAATGGCTATTTGGTTGCATTATTTGGAATTTTGGATTTCGGAATTGGACTCAGCGTGCGAAAACAGCAAAAAGTGGTATTTTTGGAGCTTATTGGATCTATTTCAGGCTGCCGGTCCGTGGGATTGTGCGTGCACCAGGCGCACTGGCCGCTCGGCCATCCACGCGGCGGCATAGGAGAGGCGGGCGCGGGCCACGCGGCGCGCCTGCGTTGGGCAGAGCGCGCCCAGGTGCGCGCGCCGCCTTGCGCGTCCCCGTGCAGGGGACACGCGGCGCCGCGCCATTGGCGGGCGCCACGTCGGGCGTGGCCGCATCCGGGCCCTCCACCCGAGGGCGGGGCACCCGGATGGGCGCCACGTGCCCCTGGCGAGCGGCGGGCTGGGCCGGGGTTTGGGCCTGGCCCAGCATTGTGCTCCGCACAGTGAACCCCTTGGGTTCTTTCTTCTCTTCTCCTTCTTCTTCTTCTTCTATTTATGAGCTTCCTCCTCCTCCTTCTTCCTTCTTTGGATCCTTCCAACTTTGGGGACTTCTACAGAGGACTCACCTGTAACACCTCTGCATCTTCATCAGCAAAGAGATGGATTATAGAGGCTTCATCACCATCATCTTCTCCATGAGGCAAGCACCACCATTGTTGCTGTTGGTGGACCTTCCCGTCACGTTTCAGTGCGAAAATTCCCCAGGACTCATTTCTTGGAAATTTGAGGTCATTTTTGGTTCTACGTTTTCACAAGAGGTAATTCTACAATTTTTGTATTCAAATATTTCCTCATATCGCATGATTTTACAGAGTTTTAAGGCCATCTTTGGGACCCTTCATTTCAGTATGGAATCCTGAACAGTCCTCAGTGTTTTGGCCTTTCTGGGCAGTAGGATGGAAATTTTTGGATCATTTTTCCGGGGAAATTTCCATAACTCGACGATCTACAATATTGGTATGTATCATGTTCCCCAGATCTGAGTTTTTATTAGGGTTTATGCATGATCTTTGGAGCACCTAGCTGCACTCGTGTACAGATGGAACTTGGTGGATAGTTCAAAGTGTTTATGGGTTTTCTCCTTCATCTGAGCATGAAATTTAGAGTTCTTTAGCTCAATTTGTATCTAATCTCGACAAGGAATCCAATGGTACCTCTCTTGCAGGATTTGGAGCACGTTTGGTTAGGTAACTTTAATGATATTTCCAAGTGCTGTTATAAGGTTTACTGCAGTCCCTGTTTTAGTTTTGATTTGAGCAATGCACCTTGGAATGCAGATAACTTTGTGGATATAAAGTCTTTTTCAGAAATTCAAGTTGGGACTTCTTCTTAACTTCAAGGTGAGAAAATTCTCTTTTGTGATATGTGGATAAATCCCTTTGTAAAAGCCCCTAATTAAGCTTGGAAATGCTAGCAAGTTTATGTTAGCAGTTTTTGGACAGCATTGTGATTTTTGCTTCATTTGAATGTTAAGGAAAATTAATGGTAGATTTTTGAGGACTTGAAGATGTTTGTATGAAAGAGGACATCTTTGTTTTACTGCTAGGAACTTCATCTTGAGGTATTTGGGGCTGCACTTACATGTTCTTAAACTTAATTTCAATTGCTGAAATCCTAGAATTTAATTGCGCAGCGTGCATTGTTTCAGTGATTGCGCCCAATCCGTGAGGCGGATTTGGATGATTTTTGTGGCATCAGACTCCTGGGAGGATAAGGATTACTCACGCCAAAATTCAGCCAGATCGGGCATCGGATCATCAAGTTTAAGGTGGGTGGTTGTGCTTTGCCAAAAACAACGATTTACCCACTCGGGCTATTGGTTTCCCTCATGGCATAGTTGATTGTTGTTCTCGTCTCCTTGGTATAATATGCTTGGATATCCATGTTTAGATTAAGTTAATTGATCCTCAGTGTATACACAAGTGAATGAATAGTTTGATTGACGTTGCATTATCTCATATGAAGCGATTATAAGCGATCATCCTTAAATTTATGGCTATGTGAGAATATTTGGGAAAATTAACCTTTAGCCTACCCTTTGTGATGAATGGTTAACTTGATTTATGTGAGAATGATTTTGGTCGATGTATGTGCAGGATTGGCTATTGTTTGAAGAGGACTTGCTTAATTTATGCGAGAATAATTTTGGTTGCTATATGCGAATGGTTCATTAACTCAAGTGTGAATATTGGGTTGGTTGATGTGAGAAGGACATGGTTGCTATGTGAGAAGGGTTATTGTGGCTTTATGTGAATGTCGTATGGGCTAAGTGTGAATGGCTAACATGGGTATGTGAGGGTGATCTTGTTGATGATTCTTGAACCTATGTCGTGAGAGGTTATATGTTAAATGATTCTTGACTTATCTATATGAGTATAATTGACTTTGTCGACCTTCATTCTACATCTTGTAATGGTTGTCATAATGGTTGATCCTTAGACTATTTTATGAGAGATTGTGTATTGTGGTTAGTCGGCGATTTGACTTATGTGGAAAAGAATATTGTTGGTGGATTCTATGTGCATCCTATGTGAGATCAATGAAGGTTGTGGAACCTTAACATATTCATTGGTGATAGTTGATTGAATGTCCATATTTAAGTGAGGTTAAATGATCTTCGGCATATCTATGTGTGAACGGATGGTTCATGTGAGGGTGGTTAGTGGTCGTGTGAGAATAGTTAACTTCTTAATCTTGATCTAATTTGTGTGAGATTAATTGTTGTCAGTTATCTCCTGACTCTCGTTATGTGAAAATCGTGATGGTTACTATTCTCTCTTTATTTCCAAATGAGAAAACTTGCATGCTTGTACAAACTTGGTTTATGACATATTAGCATTTAACCTCCTATGCGATTGATTATTATATTGGGATATCATGCTCTAATGGGTGTAAGAACACTGTTAGATGCCTTTCTTTTATTCTACATGAGGGCACTTACATGCTTCTATGGACATCTAGATAGGCCACATTTTTCTGCTACACTACCATGTTGGACTTGACTTAGGAGAAACCATGTTTCTTGCTTTTCTCCTTTCATACTAGGCTTAGGGTATTTGTAGCTCGTGCGCGAGCAGGGGGTTTTGGGATAGTATAGTCAGGTTTCTGGGGATTTGGGATAGGCAGGGCTTGATGGCAGGGTATTGCGGCGACCGCGAACTTTGGGCGGTTGACCGGACTGTTATTATTGCATCAGATTGGGGGAGAGGGATCGGGCTTTCCCTTAGTGGATGGTTTTTCCCACTTTGATCAGAGTCGTGATCCAGTCCTGCTATATCAGGTTACTTATGGCTACTTACTTTACTCGTGTAGGTCGCTCCCCTCGAGTGCCACTCCGGAGTGTGCGACAGACAGGCTTTGAGTCCTTGAGACTCATTTTCCCTATCGGTGTTATGCGTTGGCCAGCATACCCGATTTGGCAGGCACAGCAGGCAGTACCGGTGTTTACTGGTGATTAGATTGGGTTTATTCAGGGAGGCATTTATTTACTGATGCATACATTTAGCTATACTTCTTAGCACGACATTTAGAGGCATACTAGTGGTAGCTTCCTCTTATCAGTATTTCTGTTTATAGCCTACCACCTCTCTTACTCCTTCTCTTGCCTCTGGTAGACTTAGTGGGTACGTCGGGGTTTGAGGCTTTACCCACAGGGGGAGGCTACTGGTTTTACTAGTGGTTCTCACCCCCATTGTTGTTTTTCTCCTTTCCTCCCTTTGTTTTGCAGTGTCTGCTGTGGGAGTTGCGGATCTTTCGGTTGACGGTTCGAGGCGAGGGAGTCGCGAGATAGATCCCTACCAGTATTGATTTCTACAGTGGGATAGATGTACCAACCCGGATTATGGGTTTCACTGTACACAGTTGTATTTTATTATTTCAGTTTATCTCCCTTTTTGGATTTATAGATGTTGTATAGATGGCTTTTACTTGTATTACAGTTTCGGTGGACCGGATTATTATATCATTATTTATGGGAGATGGATATTGTACTTTGTTTTTCAGTTGTACAGTAATTCAGACTTTTATTACAGTAGTTTTTCTTCAGCTCTGATATCCATTTAGTTGTTAGATGATACTTTGCTGGTTGGACGCTTCGCCTATGCGGGGATTCGCATAGGTGGCGGATCTGTTGGCGAGCCCAGGTCGCAGTTTCGACCCCCGGGGCGTGACATGGTAGGCAGGCGGGGGCGGCATGGCGGGCACACGGGGGCGCCACGTGGCGCCCCGCGACTAGCCGGCGCCACCCGCCCCCATCTTTTTGTCGGGCCACGCGGTGCGGCCCAATTGGCCGCGCCCCGCTGTTGCGTGGCACGCCCGGATCAATCCATGTACAGCTTTGCGTGTTGTTAAGGATTTTTGTATTGACATATTTCATGAAGTGTTTTGAGTCTTGAAGATTGAAGTTGAAGACTTGAAGATCACATACATCAATCTCAAGAAGAATGGATTCAAAATGATCAGGTATGTTAAATTATATATTTTTGATGATTTGAATACATTCTTATAGTTTAGAAACACTTGGAATAATTTTTATTGCATAAAAATCAAAAACTGAACATTTTATATGTTCAGGATCCGGATCAGGCAGATTCAGTCTCGACCCCGAACATGGTTTGGTTCATGCGAAAAACCAGTCCGGATCAACCCCCATCCAGTCATGATTTTTGGTAAAATGCATGAAACGGTCTGGATCAGACCCATCCAGTCCGGACCCCGAACCTTATTTCTGAAAAAAAATTTGTCAATGACGACAGTCCGGATCAGATGAAATCCAGTCCGGACCGCCGTGCGGAAAAAATTCTGTTAAGATTGTTTTTGATTCTTATCTTTTTCCAAAACGTTTCTAACCTATAAATACACCCTAATATCATCTTTTATGGCATCCCAAGGGGGATCAAAGGATTTCCGAAAATTCCTAAATTCCTATTTTTCTAATCAGAATCAAAAGGTAATCCACGTATAGAGAAGAAAAGGTAAACACTGTTTTATTTTAAGTTTTCTTTCTCTCTATTTATCAATTTGATTCGAGATTTTTTAATCTATTTTTCTTTCGAAGAATCAAATCAATGAATACTTAGATGGTGTTTCCTAGTCTATCTATATTGATCTAAGTATTCAAATATCGTCACCACCAATAAACGAACAACGATTTCCGAAAGGAGAATCGGCGCGTGGATTCGCGTGGCCTTGTGGATTCAAGGTGATCGAGTTCGTGGATTCGAAGTTAGGCGTGTTCGTGGATTTGGCATGCTTCATTGGTGACCGTGGATTCGGTTGAACAACTTCGTGGATTCGAAGTTAGGCGTGTTCGTGGATTCGGCATGCTTCATTGATAACCGTGGATTCGGTTGAAGACTTCGTGGATTCGGAGTTAGGCTTCGTGGATTCGGAGTTAGGCTTCGTGGATTCGAAGTTGTGACGCCTTCGTGGATTCGAGGTGCGTTGTTGGAGCGAGCGGAGAAGATCTACTTGGAGCGTACGGTAAAGGTTGAGTCGTGTGTGTGTGCGCTATATCACCTTGTACGTGTTTAATCTTAGTGGATTTCACCGTGTGATCGGTCCCGTTATTTTTTACTCCTGGATTGGAGTTTTCCACATAAAATCTTGTGTACTTTATTTATTTTTCCGCATTAGGTTATTTTTACGCAAAGATTTTTGAGTTTTATTGTTTATACCTATTCACCCCCCCTCTATGTGGTTCTTCTCCTATTTAGATCCTTGGATCCCATAACCCACAAGTGGTATCAGAGCCGGAATAGGGTTGTAAACAATGATTGAAGGTGGAAAGATCAATAGACCGCCGTTCTTCGATAGAACAAACTATACCTACTGAAAAGTACGCATGAGAGCGTTCTTGATTTCCATCGATGAACGAGTATGGCAATCAATTGAGTCTGTTGGACAAATCCTACTGAGATTATTCCGATGATGTTCACACCATCAAACCTAGGTCGAAATGGACCAAGGAAGAGATTGATGCTTCTTCTTACAACGACAAGAGAATTAATGCTTTGTTTAATGCTTTGTCATAAACTGAATTCTCTCGTGTCTCGACTTGTGAGACTGCGAAAGAAATCTGGGATACTCTCCAAGTTACACATGAGGTTACAAGTTTAGTGAAGATCCAAAAACTGCAGATGCTTACGAGCAAGTTTGACTCTATTCATATGGCAGAAAATGAATCTTTCACAGATTTTTATACACGATTACAAGACATCGTGAATACATGTACTAACTTGGGAGAGAAGATCTCAGAATCAAAAGTTGTAAGAAAGATCTTAAGAACTCTTCCTGAAAAATTTCGTCCTAAGGTTGCAGCCATTGAAACAGTAAAACACCCGGGCGAGATCAAGGTAGAAGAATTAGTTGGTGCACTTCACTTATGAAATGACTTTTCCTACTAACTATTCTTCTGGAAAGTCTTTCTCTTCTTCTTCCAAGTCTTCAGGTATGGCGTTGAAATCAACAAAACATGAAGACGCGGATTCTTCCTCCTCGGACTCTGATGATGATTTATCTATGGAGGACTTTGAGAAACAACTCGCTTTCTTAACAAAGAAATTTCGCCGGAACTTCAGAAGGGGAAACTCAGGCAAATCTTCATCCTTCTCAAAGTTCAGGAAAGGCAAAGGTGCTTCTACATCAAAATTAAGAAAGCAAGAAGGTTACTCAAAGGAGAAGAAGAACACTGAAGGACAGATCCAGTGTTTTAAGTGCAAAGGCTTTGGCCACATTGCAACGGAATGTCCCATCAAGAATTCACCAAAGAAGAAGGCAATGCAAGCCGTCATGTGGGATGACTCTTCCTCGGATGAATCATCTTCTAGTGATGAGGATACTAATGCCACCGCATTCTTCGCATCCACGACTTCACCTTTCATGTGTTTTTCATTGATTGCATCTGGTTCATTGTCTGTTTCTTCCCAGGATAATCAAGTGGCATTGGATACTGAACCAAGTGATTCCGAAGGTGAAGATTTTGCTCTTGCCTACCATAAATTGCTACGGGATTCAAAGAAATTGGCGAAGCATAATAAAAACTTGAGGAGAAAGTTGTTGGAACACGAAGAACAATTTAATAGAGCAACTTCTCTCTCAAGGACTCCTAAAGTGGAAAGGGATAATTTGATCAAGATGAACACTTCCCTTCAAGAGAAGAATGAACATTTCGAGAAGGAACATATAAAGTTGGTAGATAAGGCAAATTACTTCTTGAAGCTCTATTCCGAGGCTCGGTAAGAAAAATTGGAGATGATAAAGACCATATTCCAACTTAAAGAAGATTTGAAGAGATTTTCATCAGGAAGGAGCAAGTTGGACAAATTGCTTGGTCTTGGTTAAACGAATCGTTTGGGTCTTGGATACGGTCGAACTGGTGAGGATCCAAGTTCGAGCGGAATAAAGTTTGTGCCTCAGTCGGTTGCTCCTCCTCTGACGAAAATCATCGCAGCCAACGTTGACAAGCCTACCTCATCCTCTTCGGGTTCAACTGTTATCAAGGTATGTCATCGTTGTGGTTTTGCAGGGCACATAAGACCAAATTGCAAGTATGAAGCAAAACAAACGAATCAAGCACTACTTGCATCAACTACCATCAAGAATAGAGACCGGAATTCAAGAAGAAATCAACCAAAGGTCAATTATAATGGTAGTATATCCCCCAAGACAAGATTGTCATGGAAATCAAAGAAAAGTGATCAACCGAACATGACGCTTTCACCAAGGAGCTCAACTTCGCGATCATTGCCGACGTATTCCAAAACTCGTAAGGTTTGGGTGCGCAAAGGTGAAATCTTCCCATGTCTTGTCATTCACACATCACTACATGCTTATGACAATTCGTCTTGATATCTGGACAGCGGTTGTTCCCGGCACATGACTGATGATAAAAACTATTTTCAAACTTTCGAGAAACCCTCCGGAGGACTTGTTTTCGGAGATGAAAGATCTTCAAAAATAGTTGGAAAAGGAACAATCACTATTCCAGATGGCCCGGTTTTGAATAATGTTTTATTTGTTGAAGGTCTTAAGACTAACCTTATAAGTATTAGTCAATTATGTGATAATAGTTTTTCAGTTAATTTTTCTTCTGTTGAATGTATTGTAACTGATTCAAACCATTCATTCTTTTTGAAAGAGGTTAGATCTCAAAATAATTGCTACGTAGTTCCTGGTAAATTTTTAGATCAATGTAACTTAGTGTCACTTGATAATGAAACTCTTTGGTATGAAAGACTAGGTCACATAAATTTTAAGGAACTATCTAGAATTTCCAATAAAGACGTGGTAAGAGGTGTTCCAAATTAAATTTTAAAAAAAATATTGTGTGTGGAGGTTGTCAAAAGGGAAAACAAACTAGATCCATGCACCGGAACTTGAACCTCGCGGGAACCAAACGGCCGCTGGAATTATTGCACATGGACTTAATGGGGCCGACTCGTCAACCAAGCCTGGGAGGTAAATGGTATATTTTTCTTTTGGTTGATGATTTCTCTAGATATTCATGGGTAGCATTTTTTAAAAGAGAAAGCGGATACTTTCTAGTCTTTTCATGAGATTTGTCATCGGGTTATGATTGAGAAAAATGAAAAGATCGTTCGTGTTTGTAGTGATAGAGGTGGAGAATTCATTAACTCAAAATTCATTAATTTTTGTTCTTCAAACGGCATAAAATATGAATTCTCTGCACCTTATACACCGCAACAGAACGGTGTAGTCGAGCGCAAAAATAGGGTTGTACAGAAGATGGCGCGTGTTATGCTTCATAGCCAGAATCTTCCGCTATATTTTTGGGCTGAAGCAGTTAACACCGCTGTCTATATGATCAATAGAATATATTTGCGCCCTGGTACTTTAAATACGCCATATGAGCTATGGTTTAGTAGAAAAC
The DNA here is from genome assembly GCA_029204045.2 of Tillandsia leiboldiana. Taxonomy (NCBI): domain Eukaryota; kingdom Viridiplantae; phylum Streptophyta; class Magnoliopsida; order Poales; family Bromeliaceae; genus Tillandsia; species Tillandsia leiboldiana. The sequence goes on along the minus strand of CM055067.1, from coordinate 6,092,433 downwards.
CAAATATTAAGTATTTTCGTATCTTCGGGAGTCATTGCTACATTTTACGCGATCGTGAGAATCTTGAAAAATTCGGCTCTCGTAGTGACGAAGGAATTTTTATGGGTTATTCTACAAATAGTAGAGCATATCGGGTATTTAACCTTGAATCTAAAACGATGATAGAATCTATCAATGTTAAAATAGATGAAGCTTTCCATTTTTCTTCTGATAAATCTACTCCTGATATGTCTCTTGATGATGAATTTCCTACTAATGATATTGCATCGGTACATGATAAATCTTCTAAAAATTTTGATGCATCTCATGCTTCTTCTAGTTCATCTAATGTGCAGGAATCATCGTAAATTCCCCCGAGTACACCGTTACCTCAAACGCTTCGAATCTCTAAGAACCATCCGGAATCAAACATTATTGGAGATCCTCAAGAAGGAATTAGAACTCGAAGGCAGTTAGAATGTGGAGTCGCTTGCTACGTCTCCATGGTAGAACCTAAAAATATTGATGAAGCTCTTCAGGACAAGAAGAGTTTAATCAATTTGAAAGGAACAAAGTTTGGGAATTAAAGAAGCCCCCTAAGCAACAAAACATTATTGGTACTAAATAGATTTTCAAGAACAAGAAAATGAAGACGGTACCATTATACAGAACAAAGCGCGTTTGGTTGCTCAGGGCTATTCACAAGTTGAAGGTATAGACTTTGATGAGACTTTCGCCCCGGTTGCCCGTCTCGAGTCCATTCGTATCCTTTTCGCAATTGCTTGTCACTTTAAAATAAAACTATTTCAAATGGACATGAAGAGTGTATTTTTAAATGGTTTTCTAAATAAGGAAGTTTATGTAGCTCAACCGAAAGGTTTCATTAATCATAAATTTCAAACCATGTTTTTCAATTGAAAAAGGTTCTTTACGGACTAAAACAAGCACCGCGAGCATGGTAGGAAAGATTAATGAAATATCTTTTGAAAAAGGGCTATACTCGAGGGGGAGCCGATCGGACACTCTTTGTGAAGTATTCTCAGGATAACTTTATTGTGGCTCAAATCTATGTGGATGACATTGTGTTTGGAGCTACGAGAAACAACGATGCTTCAAAATTCGCCGAAACGATGGAAAGCGAATTTGAGATGTCCATGATGGGCGAGCTTACCTATTTTCTTGGATTGCAGGTTAAACAATGTGAAGATGGCATTCATTTGTGTCAATCCAAATATGCAAAGGAGTTGGTTAAGAAATTCGGATTAGAAGATTCTAAAGATTATCCGACTCCTATGGGAACTAGCAATAAAGGATTAGGAAGTGAATCTCACGGAAAAACTGTAGACGAGAAACTTTACAGAAGTATGATTAAAAGTCTATGTCACGCCCCGAGTTTAAAAACCGGTCTAAACTTTTTTTTTTTTTTTTTTTAAATCAGAGTTTTCAGAAACCGGGCGTAACAGACCGCCACATGCATAGGGAACTCCTCCATCCAGACAGAAACTTCCCTATACATGCACGGCTAGGCAAGTACATAATACATTCAGAGTTCAAGTACAGATAACTTAACTAAGAACGTAACTAACAACTGAACTAGTAAAATACCGTATCTGATCATTACCCAAAAGGTCAGATCCACAGGGGAACAGCTCTATCGTGATCATCTCGCCAGACCGTCCTGACATCTCACCACCCAATGGTCCTGAAAAACAGTCACCCGAGTGTGTGAGACACACATAAGTGTATCCCAGTGGGCACGACGAGCCGGGAAATAGCTAATCGTACCTACTGGATACAATAATCTGCGGATAGTAACAGGTCAGTGGATAAAGGCTGATTAAGCAATAGCAGGTCTACAGATAAGCAGAGTATACTGAAGGATAAGATGCAAGTATACAACTAAGTAGAATACCATTATCAGGGATTAAACAACAGTGCAGATATGCAGTCTAAGCCAAGTAAGATCAAACATGGACCAAATAAACAGAGTATGCATATATGACACAATCATACTATGGATGATAAATTTATAACAGATATGAAAATGCAGGTAAACAAACAAGCAAGAATATCAAGAAGGTGCATCAAAGGTAGTACCACAAATATACCCAATCAATTGCCACTTTTGGCCGCAAGGGCCTCAGGCTAAACTGCCATGGAGCATATGACCTCAGGCTAAACCACTCTTGGTCATTGGGGCCTCAGGCCTAAAGCCACTTTTGGACACCCTGGGGCCTCAGGCCTAAAGCCACTTTTGGACACCCTGCAAGCTATCATAACCCCACTGGGCTCACGGGTCGATCAGACCTCTCTACCGGTAAAGAACACCGTGACGGTGGCCAAACCGTCGGTGTGCGTGACGAAAAGCTGGCTCGACACGGCGATCATAATGCTGATGCTCAAACAATGGTCCACTGACCAAATAGGCGGCAAGAAGCCGAGGAAAATCCCCACTGGGATACAAGTATAACATGCCAAGTACTGAAGTAATCTTACCTATTCTAAACATGCAGTAAAGAATAGAGACAGGTATAGAACTATGCTAGTGACCAATCAAGCATGGCATGTGTTCAGGAAATGCATATCAACTGCTGAAGAAATCATGATATGTCTCAGTAGAGTAATCAAGCAATCTGCTGGAATATAAGCATGATATGCGAGCAAGTAATAAGAACAGGTATAAACTCAGTAGTAGTCATGATGCTAAATCTTAGTCCACGGTCGGTAGACCGGACAGACGGCGAGAAGACGAGTAAATCCCCACTGGGATATCGATACTGATGCAAATCACAATGCTGAATCTAAATCCACGGTCAGTAGACCGGACAGACGGCGAGAAGCCGAGGAAATCCCCACTGGGATATCGATACTAATGCAATTATGTAATCATGCCAGGAACTGAGACTAGAACTCCTATTATTTAGGAACAAGCACATATAGGCATAATCAGGGCTGAAATCAAAAACAAGTGTCCGACTGGACTAAAGCAACCAGAGGGCCGAAAAGATAAAGCCCGGACCGAAGATAACCCACCTCAATGTAGGCCGATCCCGAACTCCCGCTAATCTACTGGGACGCGGTTGCCGAACTGCTAGGCCCTGAACATATAACTGGAATCAGTAACAGACTCGTTCATGCCTATCCTGATAATACTATAATGTCCTGTCGCTAACACGGGGGACTTAGCCAAAACTAGGCTATTACATAATATTGAAACCCCGTTCTGGTCCGTTTTTTAAATCCGGTTAACCAAAATCAGCGCCGTAAGTTCCAGCGCGTCTGGTTTAACGAGACGGAACCCGTGCTCACGGGCTTGGGCCAACAGGAGGCCCACATGCAAAGTTGGCCCATAATTACTTAGGGTCCAAAATACAACTTTACAAACGATACTTTACACTAGATATAACTGAGCTATAACTGAAGCACCATGTATACAGTTAACCGGGAAGTGTGGTGCTCACCTAAAATCAGTCGAGGACTGGCCGGAGTGATCGCCGGAGCAACACCCGATTCAAGCAAGGACTCGGGTTGGGCAACTTGGGCCAAGCTCAGTTCAAACCTGTAACAAAGTGGAGCACGAGTTACAGCAACCTCCCAGAGGGAGCTCCTGACCAGGTTGCAGCCTCGGCCGATGGCCAGAGGCGGCAGCGGCCGGAAAACGCATGAATATAGCTTCTAAATTATCACAATTGGCCGGTTTAAACTCAAGGATTCCTGGGCTCAACCAAACTGATAGGGATACTCTAGAAGGTGTTTAGAGCTCACCCGAGTCGTTGGCCGGCAATCCGAAGCGGCGGCGGCGGCGGCGGCGGTGAGGCTCGGACCAAGGAAAAGGGTGCAACTACAAAGTATTAAATCCCCACGTTACACTTTACATGCAACCTTATAGGTAGTCATATTTACACCAAACGAACATACCTGCGTCGTTTTACCACTTGACGGTGCCCCGGGAATCGCCGAAAGAAGAGTTCGCCGGAAAATGGCCCTTTAATGGCGGAATCCGGTCGGGTGCAAACGGGGCTTTGCAAGATGGACCAAAAGCCTCCACTTGACCCAAGGAAGCTTACTGTGATGATGGCCGGCGTCGGGGATGAGCGACGGTGCCGGTTGGAGGATCTCCGGCGAAGTGCAACAAAAGCCGGGTTTAGGGCTTTGTCGTGCGGCTCGGATCTTCGTCCGATCAACCTCCAACTCTAGGGAAAGCTTGCAGTCGACGAGGGGAAGAGTATCAACGGCCATGATCAAGGTTTCAACGGCCGGATTCTTCCCGTTGTAGAGCTCGGCCGAAAGCTAACTTCCGGCAAGGAAGCTCTCCCGCCGGCGACCGGAGGCACGGCGACAGCCTCAGCTTCACAGAGAAACCCCGCACGACGTCAGGAATCACACCCACAAGCACTTGAGCCATAAAAATAAAAACTTAGCCACACACTAACCCCGCCGGAAATTGGAGAAGAAGAGTATGATGCTCCGCGGCGGCGCGGCGACGGCTGGGGGTCGGGGATGCCCAGGCTCGGTCGCGACCACCACGAAGGTCTCTCCAGTTGAAGCTTGAGCCAACTATGGACTCCCTGGTGTGTGTCCAACTTCAACCCGAGAGGATCAATGCTTGGGTGGCTCTCACTCTCTCGCGGTTGCTCTGGCGACGGGGAGGTGGTGGCGGTGCTCGGTTGGAAGTGGGAGAGGGGTTGTGAAGCTTCGGTTCCAGAGAGGGGTAATGAAGAGGTTCCGCGTGGGGAAGATTACGAAGCGGTTCTACGCGGTTTGCATAAATGCATGCGTAGATGGAACATTTGCATAAAGCCCCCTTCTATTTCCGGTGTTCAAAGTTCAGTCCTAATCCCATTTGCATTACTTTAACACTTAAATCCCTCACTTTTTGATTTATTTGAAAAATGCCCTTCATTCCTCGTATTTTATGCTTTTCGAGGCGTTTCGCTCGTCGAAACGAAAAACAGACTTCGCCATTGCGTCCGGCACGTCGAAATCTACAAGACAGCGATTTTTGTTTTTCGACGCGATGTCCAGATAAATTTTGGGTCCATGAAAACTGTCCAATTCTACAGTTTTCATGCTTCTTGAGATTCTAGGGTCGTCCAATGAAATTTTCGTCTGCGCCATTGCGTCCGGATCGACGAGGCCGATCGAAACGACTACCTGGATCACTATTTTCGGAATCCGAACAGTGAATTAATCAGCGTTGCAATCGACGAAGTCCCGAATCCAGGGTTACTGTTCATCTACAGTATCCAACTTAAATTACTGTGCGCAGAGGCACGGTTACATTGGTCACGTTAAATCGCCTGCTTCTTTTCTGATTTCTGGAAGATCCGATCGTCGGATCGAAAAGTGCTGAATATAAAAATCGCTCGGTTCGACGAGACGATCGCAACGGTCAACTCGGATTTCCAAGATCATGTCCGGATTGGAAAATAGCCTTTTTGTCTCGTAATTCGTGCAACTAGCACTCTGGCAATTGACCAAGCAGGTTAATTTAGGTCTTTTGAATCCGAACTCAGACTGAAAATTACCTTTGATTTATTTATTAAAAATAAAATATTTCGGATTACTACAGTCTACTCTACCTTACTGCTAGTCGCCCAGATATTTCTTTCAGTGTTGGGATTTGCGCGAGATATCAATCAGCACCGAAGGAAATTCACCTGAAAGCGGTAAAAATGATCATCCGGTATGTCAAAGGTACAATCAATTTCAGAATTTGGTATCCTATGGGCACATCTTTCGATATTATAGGATATTCAGATGCCGATTGGGCTAGATCAATGGATGATCGGAAGAGCACGAGTGGTGCATATTTTTATTTTGGCCATTGTCTTGTTGCATGACATAGTAAAAAGCAAAACTGCATTGCTCTCTCTACTGCCGAGGCGGAATATATTTCTACGGGAAGCTGCTCAACTCAATTGATTTGGATGAAGAGTGTATTGAGTAACTTCCGCATTCCTGCGGCCTCGGCAACTATTTTGTGTGACAACACTAGTACCATTAATATTTCTAAAAACCCTGTGTTGCACTCTAGAACAAAACATATTGAACTGAGATATCATTTTCTAAGAGAGCTAGTTGAATCAAATACTTTGCAAATTGCTTATGTTTCAACTGATGATCAATTAGCCAATATTTTAACAAAACCTTTGGATTAAAAACGTTTTATTCATTTGCGAAAAGCAATTGGTATGCTTTCTTTGAAATAACCAATTTTTGAACCATTCCTTAGGTTAGGTTTTGTTTTTGTTTTTGTTCTTTCTGTTTGTATTATAGAACATTAACTGAACATTAGCTTAATTGACTTTAATTGCATCTTTCATGTTTTGAGAAGTTTATTATGATTTGGATATCGTTATAACTCATTTGATGCAATGACCATTTATATCAATTATTTCATCTTTAATTGATCAAAGTCAATTCCTCACTCAATGATCTTTTGGTATTGTCTTTATCTTATTTGATAATTGAAATAAGTATGAGCACGAGATCAATTTTTAGTTGAATACTTAATATTTCACATAATTGATAGCCAATTGAGGGTGAGTCTATTTAAAATTTTCATAATCAAAAGATATGGTAAGAGTTACATCCCTTAGTGGAGTGTGAAAACTACCACCATATGGAGGAAAAAGCTACCACCTCGGTCATCCGAGTACTGTGTGCAGCTACCACATGTTTACCCAGCATGGTGATACTGTTTATTCGATAAAATGCTTTTTAGAATACTTGACTCTGTCAAATTCCAAGGTTGGTATAAGGTGGGATTTTAGATTGAAAGATGCTCAAAGAGCCACTCCCTAAATATATTGACTAGATATTATTATTTGACTTACTAGGGATTTCAAACATCTATCGATATTGATGCTTCATTTTCTTTGCTCAATTGATAATTTGATAAATTCATTACTCACTAGATCGTGACTGATGTTTTGAACTTACTCAACTTTAGAGGTTTCAATTTTTATAAATTTTCGTTTCAAAATTTGGGATATTTTGATAGATTTCTCATAATCTATTTCTTTATATGTGAAACGATACTTTTTATATAAAGCTGATATGCAAGAATGCTTACATACTTTTTCTAAATTTTTTAAAATTTTTATGAATTTTTCTGAAGAAAAAGTTGCATGCAATCCGGATTGGATAAATCAGTTCGGATCCCGAACGATGAGATTTTCTGCGCGAAGCCGATCCGGACTGACTTCTTAATCCGATCCGGACCGCGGCTAGGGTTTATATTAAAACGAGAGGATTTTATCTCTTTTTCATTCAAGCTTTGGATTTCTAGTTATCTCTGTTTCTCTCTCTAGAATCTAAACAAAACTTGGATCATTCTTGACTGGTTTTTCTCTCCATCCAAATAAATATTTAAATCAAAATCTTAGGTTTTTCACAGTTTTTGCTATTTTCTTCAAAACGAGATGAAAATTTGGCCCCGAATTCAATTTTTGATATTTTTCTCTGAAATTTCTTGCATATATTGAACTCTGAATGCCTAAGAAACCTTTTTATGATTGTTTGTTAACTTCTAAACGGATTTTTGGGCTTCGATTTTTGAAATTTCGGTTTTAGGGCATATTTTAAGAATTTTTGAATATCATGGAATTGATCTATTTTTTAAAAAAATTTTGCAAATCCTTCTTGATTCCTAGTTTCTACATAACATGAGAATTGTTTGGGTATAATTTTTATAATTTTTTGAATTAAACATATTTTCTATGTTTTTGAAGACTTGCTCACAGGAGTTCATTAAAAACTCTGTAACAATGTATTTTGAGTGGTTCATTGTGTTCATCACTGCTCTTGTAAGCACGAGGATTACGAACAAGTTAAAACGAGCAAGGAAGAATCAATAGGAGGGAGATTTTGTTCAAGTGGATGAGTCCGAAACGGAATATGAAGACTGGGAGAAAACTGTCAAGGAAACACGAGAGGCTGCCGCAGCTAAAGATTGGACTGCTTTAAAGGGCAAGACACCTATAGAATCCCGCTCGATGATAAGAAAGTATGTTAGAAGGAAGCAAACACAGGATGGTGGACTTCATATTAATGAGCCTCTTGTGACTGTGTCACCTCCACTTGGAGAGAACATCACCCAGATAAAAGATTATGAATGGATTGGAAATAAACCTGCATCGTCAATTCCTATTTTTGTTACACGATCTGTACCCTCGATACCTACTTCGACATCAAAGAGAGACACCTCAGAGGATGATGCCTCTGTGTCCTCCATTTATCGAGAACAGCAAAGACTTTCTTCAGAGCAAGAAAGAATGTCTTTTGACTTACAGTACATCACTGCCGACCAACATGATATTCGAAAGAATTGTTCCAAACTATCAAAGTTGATCAAGGCCATATTTCTGACAAATTAGGATGCTACAGCAGTTCCAATGAAACCGATTCAGAGTAAACATTTGAAGACAAGTTTTTTAGTTTTTTTTTAAGCTTCTCTTTTGCAGATTTTTCTTTATGAACTTTTTGCAAATTTTACCCTCCTTTCATTTTGGCTTGTTTAAGTGACAAAAATGGGGAGAGAAAGCTGAGAACGTGAGACCCTTAAGTAAGTAAAAGGGTAAGTAGAACTGAGGTAGAACTGAACTCTAACATGCCTTGATACTAATTATTTGATGACTAACTATTTGGACATGTAATATTTGTTAACAAGTGACATGTGATGTGATGACTCGACTAACTATTTGAACTTGTTTAAACTTGTTAACTTTGAACATTGAACATAGCATGACATATGGAACTTTGATGATACGTAAAGGTATGTAAATTTTGATTGTCTATATTTATGCATATCAAATTCTTGATGTTATGTATGAATAATCTCTCGGGTTATTTACTGATTTAGATTCTTGAGGTACTTATGTTTTTCTTTTGTCAAGAACTTTATTTTGCAGAGAAAACAAGATTTGAAGACTCCTCGGTTATGTTTAAGTCTAGAGTTTGTTTTAGGAGTTAAATCTTGTATTTATTTGGATCGTACATGCCTATTTTTGTTGTATGGTGATAGCAACAAAAATCATTCTTTTATTTTTTTAAGTGGATTATATGTTTTGTCACGAAACCACCAAAGGGGGAGATTGTTAAGGATTTTTGTATTGACGTATTTCGTGAAGTGTTTTGAGTCTTGAAGATTGAAGTTGAAGACTTGAATATCACGTACATCAATCTTAAGAAGAATGGATTCAAAATGATCTGGTACATTAAATTAAATATTTTTGGTGATTTGAATACATTATTATAGTTTACAAACACTTGGAATAATTTTCATTGTATAAAAATAAAAAATTGGACATTTTATATGTTCAGGATCCGGATCAGGCAGATTCAGTCCAGACCCCGAACATGGTTTGGTTCATGCGAAAAACCAGTCTGGATCAACCCCCATCCAGTCCGGACCCCGAACATGATTTTTGATAAAACGCATGAAACAATCCGGATCAAACCCACCCAGTCCGGACCCCGAATCTTATTTCTGGAAATTTTTCTGTCAATGACGACAGTCCGGATCAGATGAAATCCAGTCCAGACCGTCGTACGGGAAAAATTCTGTTAAGGTTGTTTTTTATTCTTATCTCTTTCCAAAACGTTTCTAACCTATAAATACACCCTAATATCATCTTTTAGGGCATCCCAAGAGGGATCAAAGGATTTCCGAAAATTCCTAAATTCCTATTTTTCTAATAGGAATCAAAAGGTAATCTACGTATAGAGAAGAAAAGGAAAACACTGTTTTATTTTAAGTTTTCTTTCTCTATATTTATCGATTTGGTTCGAGATTTTTTCAATCTTTTTTCTTTCGAAGAATCAAATCGATGAATAGTTAGATGGTGTTTCCTAGTCTATCTATATTGATCTAAGTATTCAAATATCGTCATCACCAATAAACAAACAACGATTTCCGAAAGGAGAATCGGCGCGTGGATTTACGTGGCCTTGTGGATTCAAGGTGATCGACTTCGTGGATTCGAAGTTAGGCGTGTTCGTGGATTCGACATGCTTCATTAGTGACCGTGGATTCGGTTGAACGACTTCGTAGATTCGAAGTTAGGCGTGTTCGTGGATTCAGCATGCTTCATTGATAACCGTGGATTCGGTTGAAGACTTCGTGGATTCGGAGTTAGGCTTCGTGGATTCGAAGTCGTGACGCCTTCGTGGATTCGAGGTGCGTTGTGGAGCGAGCGGAGAAGATTTACTTGGAGCGTACGGTAAAGGTTGAGTCGTGTGTGTGTGCGTTATATCATCTTGTACGTGTTTAATCTTAGTGGATTTCACCGTGTGATCGGTCTCATAGTTTTTTACTCCTGGATTGGAGTTTTCCACGTAAAATTTTGCGTACTTTATTTATTTTTTCGCATTGGGTTATTTTTACGCAAAAGGTTTCTAAGTTTTATTGTTTATATCTATTCACCCTCCCTCTAGGGAGTTTTTTCTCTATTTAGATCCTTGGATCCCATAACCCACACGTGTTTCCTGTTCGGGGCCCGAATGCTCCGGGCGCCCGAAAACGTACCCCGAAGTATGTTTTTCTCAGCCTCTTTTGCATATAAATAGGCCTCTTCTCCCCCTCTTTCTGGTTTTTTTGGGAGGTTTTTCATGAGGAGTTTTTGACAGAGCCTTCTTCACCTTGTGTGCTACCTTTCCATGGATTGAGAGAATTTTTGAAGGCCGCGACATCGACGATTTCAGCGATCCGGCACACTTCGATGTTCCTCTTTCGGTGGCTTCTTCCGTCGTAGTTCAGTCCGCCGGCTCCCCTGAGCTACCCCAAAAGAGTTTTTAGCCGATTCTTGCGGTAGCATTTTCACGATAGGTAGGCTTTCGTTTTTCGTATTTACCACTTCCCTCCATTTTGAGTTTTTATAGGGTTTTTTGGAGCATCTTTAGACCCCATTTTTCTGCAGCAATTTCTGGACAGCGGATGAGAGATCATGCCTTTTCTCGGCCTACGGGTGTCGGAACGTTGAGTTTAAATACTCGATTTGTATCTACACTTTGTAAGGATAGCAGACGTGATTTTTATGGAATTTTTGGAAGACTTTTCACAGGTGAAAAATGGCTGCATATATATATATATATATATATATATATATATATATATATATATATATATATATATATATATATATATATATAGTCTGGCTACTATACTCTTATGAGTATAGACTCCTTCATACTCATAAGTTTTTGACCCTTGATGAAGGAATGTGCGGTTAGTATTATAGTTGTCTTCTAGGGTTTATACTATTTCACCAACAACCCACTAAACCCTAGGAGGCCCATTATCATCCTAACCGCACATCCCTTCATCCAAGGGCGGAAAAGTTATGAGTACAAAGGGGTCTATATATACTCATAAAAGTATAGTAGCCCTATGCTATATATATATATATATATATATATATATATATATATATATATATATATATATATATATATATATATATATATATATATATATATATATATATATATAGACAGAGAGAGAGAGTCCGGCTACTATACTATTAATAGTACGAAGTTATTGGTGCTATCAAGTTTTCTACCCTTAGATCAACCCTTTTGATTATTTTCATCGGTTAGACTTTACTATTTTCCCACCAACCTATTAAACCCAAGGGGCCCTCACTATCATCTCAACCACATATCTTTTAATCTAAGGATTAAAAACTTAATAGCACCAATGACTTGGTACTATTAATAGTATTCCAGCCTAACTCTCTCTCTCTCTCTCTCTCTCTCTCTCTCTCTCTCTCTCTCTCTATATATATATATATATATATATATATATATATATATATATATATATATATATATATATATATATATATATATATATATATATATATATATATATATATATATATATATATATAGTCCGGCTACTATACTCTTATGATTACGATCGACTTCGTACTCATAAGTAATTTTCGATGATAGAATTTTCGAATTGATGATCCATACCGTTAAACATGATTTAGAGTATTTGAAACTTTTAAAAATTAAATTTCATAATTTTTTGACATCATTTACATAACGATCAAAAGATCTCGAAATTGATAATTTTAAACGGCCGGTATAAGATAGTTGCTAGTCTAACGGTGTAAAAGAATCGGAATATATTAAATTTTTTATAGAAAATTCTATTCCACAATCTAGATAGACATTTATAACTCCGATCTTAAATTGAATAATCCGATAATCTATTTTTAGGAGGTCGTTCGATTTTGATCGTTTATTTTAGACTCAATAAATTTTATTATAATTTTAAAAAAATATAAAATTTATTTTTCTATTAATTTAAAATATTTTAAATTATATTTAATAATATAGATAATCGATTAAAAAAATTTATTATTAAAAATTTATGAGTACGAAATTATATGAGAATAGAAGCCATATTATTATATATATGAATCGCATAGATCGAATCCATCCATTTTCAAAAGAGCAATGCTATATGTACACCCCGAAGGGGTGTACATCATACACCTCCACCATTTTAATGGTGCCGATATTTTTTACGGGTCACATCGAATGACCCATCATCACACCCCCACTCTTAGATAGGTGGGGTGTATGATGTACACCCCGAAAGGGGTGTACACATAGCATTTTCCTTTTCAAAAAAAACCCACCTTTATATTCTTATTTTCACCTGTTTGGACTACTGAACAATTACTGTCACCACATCCTCCTCTATGGAAATCATAGGATTAAAATAATTGTTTCACATCTAAATATTGTTTCACATCTAAATTAACGGGTATCGATATTACGTACGAAAATAAATATAATATTTTTTTATTTTATATTTTTATGTATAGTACGCGTAGCACAATTTATTTATAATTTCAAATAAAATTTTAACATGTGATTAACAACTTATTTCTAATCAATACTGATTGATATATTCTGATTGAAGAAATATTTTTATAAAACACAGATTAGACAGAAATTTTTAGAGAAATAAATAAAAAAAAAAATTTAAAGAGATAGACTTTTGTAAAAAAATAATACTACACATATTTTATTTGAAATGTATGATACACATTCTATTCATTCAAAAATAAAAACTTCTCACTATTCACATTGATGTTACTAATAAAATTTATCTTATTTTAAAATGCATCTAAGTGTAAGATATATATATATATATATCAGTAATTTTTTTTTTCTTAGACAGTTGTACCTAATAATTTTCTAAAAAAATAGATATTGCGCTACTTTTCTTTGCTGAGAGTTGTGGCTAATAATTTTTTAAAAAAATTAGGTAAAAAATTTAGATATTGCATAGAAAAGTTGCAGAAAATAAAATAAAATAAAATAAAAAATATTTTATTAGAGAAGTATCCGGGTGGGCAACTCACCATGTGCTGCTTTATTATTTGCGCGTTCTCCATTATTTTTATTTTATTTTTTATTATTATTATTTTGCTTGTTTTTTTTATTGAAATATTTTGAATAAAAAAAATACTAAATGTACATTTTATTTGAGATGGAATGGAATAAATTTTACTCATCACATCGATATAATAAGTAAAAAAATAATTTTAAAATAAAATAAATATAAAATATATATTTTATGTTGAGTATAGATCTATCCTTGCCCTTTGAATGAAGAGACACGTTGCTAGTGCTCGCTGAGTCGTGGTAGGCAGCTGTGTATCGTTTCCCTTTATTAAAAGTATATTATTTTTGTCTTTTTTTTTTTTTTTTCTTTTTTTTTTCTTATAGACGTTGTTGGGATGCATAAACAACTACAATAAATCTTTTTAATTAACTCAAAAGTTGTAGTATTTGAATTCTATTTGAAATTATTTGTGTTATATAGACTGAAAAAGTACAATTATAAAATATTTTATTTTAAAAAATTAGTTACGATATAATTTCTACGATCCTATAAAACAATAATTCTATAAAAGTTATTTCTTTATATGTTTTCGTCTTAATTTCGTTTTATCTAATGTTGTAATATAATTTTTTTCAATTTTGTTTTATCCCATATAATATAACTTTCCATACCTTTGTAATTTATTTTTTCAGAAATAAAAAAATCACTTTGTAGATAAAATGAATTTATTATTTTATTAAATTATTATAAGGAAAATGCTACTTGTACACTTCATTTGGGGGTGTACATCGTACACCCCACCCATCCAATGGGTGGGGTGGGGTGTGGTGAGGGGTCACTTCACAATTTGTGAAGTGACCCCCCACCCTTAGATGGGTGGGTGTAAGATGTACACCCCTTTGGGGGTGCACATGTAGCGTTGCTCTTATTATAAATATCAAAATATTTTAATAAGAAAAAAATAAATTTGTTACTTTGAGTTACATAAAATAAAAATAAAAAATAAAAAAATCCTTTTATCTGACATCTATACAATGCCTAAAAGAGTTTTTTTTTTTTTTTTTTTTTTTTTTTTTCAGTGTGATCAGGCTAGCGGAATGAAGGCACGTGGGCCCCTTTATTGCAGTAGATTTAGAACTATTAATTGAAAAAAAATAAAAATAAAAATATTTGAAACTTATCAATCATCTATTTTTATCTAGAGCAATGCTACATGTACACCCGGAAGGGGTGTATATCATACACCTCCACCATTTTAATGGTGGCGATATCTTTTACGGGTCACATCGATTGACTCATCATCACACCCCACCCATTGGATGGGTGGGGTGTGTGATATACACCCCGAAATGGGTGTACAAGTATCATTTCCCTTTTATCTAACTATCTAATTTAAAAAATAATAATAATTTTACTATCTATTTTTTATTTTTTTTTAATTTAAGCTAGCTAAAAATTCTTTAACTTTAAATTTTAAATTTATCAGTTATCTTTACTAATTTAATTAATATATTTTATACAATTTACACAACTCTAAAATTATTAAAATGAACAATGTAAATTTGGTATTCAAAAAATCATTACACCAATCAAATCAAATAAATTAGTCGAATTAAAATAATTTATAGTCTAAATAAGTTTTACACAAATTTACCTCGAAAAAATTAAGGGCTAAGGTAGGCTTAATGAATCCAAAGCACTCCTCCAAACAAAAAAAGATTACTGCCTCAGATCCCTAAAATGTTACTTCTATATATTATTAATCTATAAACACTACTTCAGGTCTCCAATAATATTGCGAGTTATGTTATGCAATGTGTGACGCTCCCCTTCCTATTGGTTATTTATAGAACAATTCTGGTGCTAACACGATTAAACTTTTTAATTTTTTAAATTTACTACCAAAACAAAAATATTATAGTCGAGTTAAAAAATTTTAGTCATATTATATTATTTATATATATAATTAATCTAAATTTTGAAGGTTTCACATTCTTCCTCCCTTTAAACTCTAATATTCTAGTCAGACTCGAGCGCACTCACAAGTACCAGGCGATGTAAGACTCATTTACACTCACAAGTAGCAAGCGATGTAAAACTCGTCTTGCTAGTTTTAGTCAGCCTTGTGGCGAGCTACACTCCACCCACAACAGTCATTAGCCGAAAAATGAAAGCTACACTCGACCAACAACGGTCCTTAGTCGGAAAGCCACGTTCTACCTGCTATATAACCCTAACTCAGTCTGCTATATAATTTTGACTCAGCCGAAACTTATCACACACTTTCGGCTAATGATTTGTTCTGACAACAACTTTGACACCCCATTTGCTCTGACACCAACTTTAACACCCACTTTTGAGGAGGCTATCAATTCTAGAATTGCTCTAACTCTAACACGCTTAACCCTCTTAACCTCTTAAATCTTACTAACACCCAAAATATTATAGCCGAATTAAAAAAAATTAATCTTATTATATTATTTATACATATGACTAATCTAAATTCCGAGAGTATCACATAATGTATTAGCATCCATTCATATAAATTTACCAATGTTTAGAGGGACCAGTGTTTCCAGTCTTTTACATAATATAAAAACTTTTCACCAATTCATGCATGTAGTACAAATTGTCACGTGAATTTGCCAATTTCATATAATCAATTATACTATATAGAAGGGCATCCAAAGCTAAAAAGTTCACCTGACATAGAAGTCACTAAAAATAAAGGGCATTTACAATTAATCTTGCATGAAATGAAAGGGAATTTCTTGAATTCTGGGGGTCAGTACAGAGCACAAGCAAATTCTCATTTCAGATATTGAATATGCAAAAGCAAATGCCACGAAAAGAAGAGGCTTCTTTGTCAAGCATTTGTCCCTCTTTCTGAGAAAAAATTTCCAATCAATATCTCCTCTCGATCAATTTACCAAATGATCCCGTTACTGACACAGAGTAAACCATTCTTACAGAAAGCGACTTCTGTGGGGATGAAGAAAATGCTGTTCCAAAACTTGAGAAAACAGCTGGTCCAAAGTAGTGATTTTCCCAAATAACCAACAAATACAGTACCATTCGGAATATATAAAGAACTACTGGTGATAGATCACTTCAGTGAAACCACTACTTATGCGATCGCTATTGATAAAGCTGCAATTCACATTCACAGCTCTCTGGGACTGCTCTTTGAAATAGCACAAGAGACGCTTTCCAGAGGTGCAGTTTCGCGCATGTCATCGCGAATGAGGACATTTTAGTAGATAGAACAAGAGAAAATAAAAATGGAAATCTTTCTCAGAAGGACAAATAGAAAACAGGCGAAAAGCAAGGCACTTAAGTTTCTTATTGCTACAATGGTTGATTCGGAGAAGGTGCCAAGTTCTTCTACTCGAAAGATTCCTGCAGCTCAGATGTCAGAACTCGTCCGATGCACGATATTGAATGAAAGTTTGAAGAAGATACGCAGAAGGCCATAGCATCTGTTTGTATGAATAGGAAAAGAGAATGTACAAACCGAGCGGATAAAATTAGCACATAAATCTAGCTTGTTGTCTTGTCGTTAATCACCTTGGAAAGTCCTTCCCACTGAAATATACAAAATTTTAAAATAAGAATTAAAAAGAAAAATAAAATAGGAAACTTCAAATAATAACACCTCTACATAAGTACAAAAAAAAAAACAAAAAAAAAAGAAAAAAGATAACTGCAGAAGAAGTATGTTTGGCTACTGTGCTTCTTGGCTAAGAGCAATTGCAACATTTTTCAGTGAGAAGAGTTGTGAAAGGTATTACTCAATCCCTTATAGGCAAGCAAATATGCCAATTTATTGCAAATCTGAGGAAGTTTCCGAACCTAGTGTTGCAGAAAACTCTTAGAAGAGAATGAAACTCCAAAATTTTCCAAGTTACGATGGCTACTTAATAAGAGAGAATGTTGTTGGGAGAAGATGAGTCTAGAAATTTGCATGAAAGCAGCAAATTTGAGACTAATTTATAGATCAGTTTCTCATACATGTTACTTTGAGAGTATCCCAGTATAGAGTGTACTCAGCGGCAGAATAACTGAAACCTCATCAAAACATTTTAGTTGGAACTACCAAGTAACTTAAATTAATAAACAATAGCATCCAGAATCTAATTCAAATAGTTCAGCTAAAGTAACAATTTGAAAAAATTTCCGTACACAAGGCTAACTAGTTGTCCACAATTATTATTTACCTACAGTAAAGCGATAAAAATAAGTCACGAAGCACTATTCTGCACTAGTCCATATGTTTGTACTCTATTTTTTTCTCTAAATAAGGGGGGAAAAGTCAAAAGCCCTTTTTGGATATATGAACATCTTGTTTAGCATATCTCTTTATTCACTCAAAAAGCTTATAGTATTTGATAGATCAGGAGTGGGATCAGAGGTTTGGAATAGTACCATATTCGTATTTCAAGTCATTTTTTCAAAATAAGAAAAATTACCTCAAAAGTGAAATACGTTATCCTACCAAATTATAAATGCCAAGACCTTATAAGTAGCGAAAATCAAACTCCTAGCTTCCAATCACTTAAGAAAATTTCCATACCAAATAAACTATAATTGGATAACTTATTCCAACATCCAAACAACGCCGTAACCAATTTCTCTAACAATTCAAGGTACAAAGTGCAACTATTCTTACAAAAGTTAGTAACGATAATTTGTTCTGTCACATGAAAGCATTACCCATTAAAAAATGGCAAAGAATGATCTTCACATATCAGATGCATAGTTGGTGTGAGACCACCATGGATTAGGCTTTAGAAAGTGAGGTAAGAGATAGGGACTTAGCCTATTAAGGGTCCGTTTGGATGTCAAAACAAGCTATCCAATGATAACTAGGCTGCATGGGGATTCTCTGATTTGTCAACCTGGGGAGTTTAATTTTAGTGCATTATTTGGTCCTCTTAATTATAATTTTTTAGGATAACGATTTTCACATATGAGGTAATTTATCATATTCGGAGAAAACTAAGAGGTTGCATATATTGTCCATTTGTAAACATGTCCCTATCAACTGGTTAACTTGAGCACTTTTAATGGACAAAAGACATACTAAACAAGAAGTTCATGCATCCAAACGGCAGGCTAATTGCATTGGTAGTTATCGAAGTTTCACTTTGCACCCTACTCTATTAAAATGAAAATAATGTCTCCCTATACCGTATTACCGTTATAATTATACCAAATTTGCTCATTTTATCATCCATGTTGATTTAATTTATGAAAAAATGATCCGATACAGAGTAAGCCATTTTTGAACTCATGTATTTACTAAAGGCACGAATTAGAGTTTACTATTTAACAAGACAAATGGTTAAACTTTTCAAAACAAAACACGTTTTATCATCTAGTATCCTTTTCAAGTGGAAAGGAACTATCTGACGCTAAGTTTCTTGTCAAAAAAAGTTGACTTAGTGCCTATAGGTCACCCTTCTGTTAATGAACTCAACATCAAACGATGAAATGGGCCAACTAGACACGTTATCAAAAGTTTAAGGGGCATTAAGTTCACTTTCAAAGAATAAAAGCCAAAGTGAAACTTTGGCAAAAGTTCTGGGGCTGTTAAAGCTACTAACCCTCCAAAAGGCCCTAAATATTCGTAATGGCAACTAGAACCCACTATGGAACAAAAATGGCTTAGTAATTAGACTCTTATGCCATATTAATCCAACAGTTCAACTAATTAGAGGAAAAGAAAAGATTAAATTCAAAGAAACTAGAAACGTTCATGAAATAATCTATTCAAATGAAAGATTGCACAGCCATTGCAATTTGAAGAACAGTTTTTGCATTTTATGCTAAATTACTTATCATCTTTTGCAAACGTCAGCAATGCCCAATCTATAAATGCGACTTTCTACATGGCGGATTATGCATATATGGGCCCCTCATCGACTATGCATGTGATTTTTTGGTGCAATCCCATGATGCTCATTAAAACAAAAGGGTTTGTGAAACCAGTCTATGACAAAGATCATCAGAAGTAGAAACGTTTACGTGGATTAGTTAAAACTAGTCTAGAACATTTACTCACACAAATGGTCCAAGTGGCAGTAATTGATGAAAATACTCCATATGCAAAGAGAAGTGTATAGAAGCATTGCTGTCTTATGAGACATATAGTAGCATCTGCCATCTAGTGAGACGTAATATAAATATTTTGCGGTAGTAGAAATTAAAGAAAATGTAGTAAATATAAAGGAAACTTTAAAATGGAAAAAAAAAAAAGTAGACCTCCTAGATCTGCATAAGATAGTAGGATCAATGGATCATGCCAAAGTTCAAATTTTCAAGCAGGGTAATGCAAAAATACATTTTAATCCTAATAAGAGGATTGGAACAAAGAATGATGAAGGTAAAGATACAAAACTCGAGGCCCAAGTATTTAGGTAGCTAATCATCTACCTGTCCTGCTTTTGTTCATATCAACATAATATGCATGGTAATAGGCAGCCTGGTTATGTACTTCAGAGGATGTGATCTCTTTAACCATCTCACATTCATGGATGCATGCACTGCAGTTTAAAACATTGTCTGCTGCCAAATTATGCATTTTTGTCTGTTTACAAAAGCCCAGATAGCTTTTTAACTAGCTTGATTCTTCTTCACGATGTTTTTCTTCAGAAAAAAAACAAATGGCATGATGTGGTGAAAAAAGAAAATCATGAAAAACGACAAACTCCGTCGTTAGTATAACCAAAAATATGTAAGGTGGACGAGTCATCCGACATTTACATCTCTAAAGAAAGTCACTAGATTGATTATGGAATAGTTGCAACAGGGAGAACAACTTGCACATTAATTCTTGTTGGTTAGAGAATATCCACCTTCCAAAAGGGCTCTACACAACTTACAACTCAACCACCTAAAACATGGTTTTCTTTTGCTTCATAACTGCATTCAGTATATGAAATTTCATCTCAAAGTTCCTTCATATCCTACATTAGCTAAATGCAAGAATGGGAATAATCAGATGTTATCTCAAAGTTCAGATAAAATTCCGTTGGCTCAAACTATCCAGGTTTAACTAAAAACTCTTCCATATTCTCCATTAGAAAAAATTTTCTACAACTTAAAAGTGTGGAAAAACACATTACCAAAACTGGATTGAAGATATTCTCAAACTAAATAGACCCTCATTGGATCCTTCAGTAACTTGCATAGTACAAAAACGAGAAGGAAAAATAGTAAACCCTCATAAATGGAATCATCAATGAAAGTGTAAATTTGAATATTGTATACAACAATAAAAGCGGAAAAAAAAAAAGACTAATGAAGTTTACGACTAACATGTGTACCTATAAATCAACAAAAACATAACAAAGCAACAGTTGTGATAAACAATATTGAAAAGTTTGAACATTGCACTATAAAAATCTAGTCAATGTCTCAGAAGAGAATGATAAAAAAAAAAAAAAGGCAAAGGCATATGCACTGCACCTACATGAGCTATAGCGTATTTTGAGGTCAGTACTCAAACTTCAGAAGATTCAATTATACTACCAAACCTTTCATTACTTTTATATTAGAAAATCTGTTTAGTCCTATCAAAATTTAACATTTTCTGTCAAAAACAAGTCATAGAATATACAATCAAGTAATCCCTATACTATGATGAATTACAAAATATTCCATCAAAAATGTTCCTAATATCACTAACTACTAAGAAATAGGTAATAAATCAAATTAATGAAGCGACGGATGTTAAAAATCAAATTATTTAAAGTTCAGATGTTCATTTCAAAATACATCAAAGTTCAGCTAAGATCTGCATATTTTTACGTAAAAAATATGCACACAAAATAAGAACTTCAGATGTTCACCTTTTGAGGACTCCTGGACTACCATGACATGCATGGCAGCATTGTTGGGCGGTAATTGCAGGCGGAGAGGATAAAGCTTCCCATTAAGTGGGTTCCGAGAGCAGATTATTATACCGCTGAGCCCCGTTTCCTCCTCCAACCTATGGTTCAGTTCCTCCAAGCTTGTCCCGTCAAAAGTGAAAGATTGGCTATCGATGGCATCATCAGCACTGCCATCATCATCAGCAACAACATAGTAGATCGTCCGCCCTTCCACCTTATGGAGTGGGCCCGAGAAAGAATCTGAAGACTGTTAACACAATATTATTTAGATATCATTAATCTGTGGCAGATTGTAACACTAGTAAGTCTAGATCATTGATGATCGGTCAGCAATTCTACTAATGCAAAAACCAAATTGCCAAGAGAGCACAAGAATGTTTGAGATACAAAACAAAAGTGAAAAACCCCAAATTTTTGAAACAAAGAATACATATTATAAGATCATAACCAACACAAAATATTCATGATCAAAATGACAAGGATTTAAGATGCAAAAAGAGCAGAAACTACGCAAAGATTCAGCATACACAAGAACAGGGAATCAAGATATTTATAAGAATAAATAGATTCATCCAATCCATTCGTAAAACACAATTTCTGTGTTGTTTTCTATCAGATCAATCTTTTATAGTAAGTCTCAAGCCTCGTACATACAATTCTGGCATCCGCCATTTAATAGTGTAAATTTCTGTTTGTTGTTTCTTCCTTTATCCGATTACCTCTCTCATCAACAACAAACATTTATTACCAAATCGATATTTTAAACAACACAAAAGTCATATTTGTATGTCGGAATAAGATATTCGATAATAACTTATGTAGTCCAAATAATTTCTTGCGTGACTGAAAACTAAGAGTTTGATCTTTGCTTCTTAAAAGAGCTTAGCATTCATAATTCAGTAGGATAGTATATTTCACTCAAGAGGCAATTTATCATACTCCCTAAAGTCCTATTTGGATGTCTGAATAAGTTAGTATCCAAGGATAACATATTCAGAATGAAGATTTTCATACATGATTGGAGGCTGGGAGTTTTACTTTTGCTCCTTAAAGGATTTTGATATTTATGATTTGATAGAATAGTATATCTTATTCCAAAAAACTGACTTGAAAACTGAATATGATATTCATTCAAGGCATGCAATCGCACTCCTCATCTGTCAAATAATATATATTTTTCTTATTAAATCAAA
This sequence comes from Tillandsia leiboldiana, assembly GCA_029204045.2. Taxonomy (NCBI): domain Eukaryota; kingdom Viridiplantae; phylum Streptophyta; class Magnoliopsida; order Poales; family Bromeliaceae; genus Tillandsia; species Tillandsia leiboldiana. Next base: position 6,069,994 of record CM055067.1, on the reverse strand, counting down.
GAGAAGAGTTCATACATTCAAATAGGGCTGTGCTTCTGGAGTATTTGGCAAATGAAAGAGACATGCGGAACAAGAAATAGGAACAGAGATTCGACCTCAAGCTCGGACAGGTGCGGCGGCGGGGGCGGCGGCGGCGGCGGCGGGCGAAAGAAAGAGGATTCGGGGGACTCGTCGTCGTCGCTGTCGTCGACGGTGCCGTGGGCGTCCTCCGGCGACGAGGGTGCAGGGGCAGGGGCAGGGCGGGGCTCGAGGAGCTCGACCTCCCAGAGGATCCAGTCCTGGGTGGCGGAGCGGTGGGGGACGTCGTGCGTGACGGAGTTGCGCCAGGGGGGGAGGCCGGCGTTGGCTCGGAGGAAGTTGCCGTAGCGGGTGCGGAGGCGGACGCGGCGGGGGCGGGCGACGATGAGGGGGAAGGGGAGGGGCTCCCACTCGACGGAGGAGTCGAGGCGGCGTGCGGGGGCGGTCTGGACGACCTTGCGGCCGGCGGCGGCGAGGAGGAAGGGCTCGTTGGAGGCCGTCAGGTAGCGGCCGGAGATGCTGCGCAGGCGGACGAAGCGGGCGTCCTGGCCGGCGGGGGGAGGGACGGGGTCGACGGACCAGCGGGCGTTCGGGGAGGCGGCGTCGCGGTCCTGCCGGACGTGCAGCTCGTCCTCGTCGGCGTGCAAGTACTTGCCGTGGTGGCTCCGCAGCCGCACCGTCTTCGCGCGCTCGAACAACTCCATCGAGAGATGAGATGAATCGAAATGATGTTTGAAACCCAAAAAAAAAAAAAAAAAAAAAAAATTAAGAAGAAGCGGACGAGGTCTGGCGGTCACGGTGGGGTGGCTCTCGGCCGGATGGTGGAAGTCGGTAGTTACGGATGGTTGCAGAAAGCGACGCAAATGTTTTCGGCCCGTTCCGTTTGCAGCAACAAAATGTTGTTTACCAACGAATTTAAATTTCAAAATCGTTCCTTGTACACCCGACTTTTTACATGCAATTTTATTTTTCAGATCTAGATATTTCTTTTTTTAAAAAAAAAAAATTAAATTTCAAAATCGTTCCTTGTACACCTGACTTTTTACATGCAATTTTACTTTTCAGATCTAGATATTTTTTTTTTAAAAAAAAAAATCAGTATTGAAAGATGAGACTTTTGTGAACCAAAAAACCCCCTTAGATGGTAAAAGTAAAATGAATGAAAAGAATGGATGACTAGCTAATATTAATAAGAATTAAAATTTTATGCTGACAAAAGTATCAAGTTATTTATGTCTGTGAGTTTTTTATTTTTGAATGTAGAAATGTGCGGTTATGATGATGGTAGGCATCTTGGATTTAATGGGTGGTTGGTAGAATAGTATAATCTAAATGATAGAATTAATTAAAGGTTAAATCTAACGGTAGAAAATTTAGAAGCACCAATTGCTTGGTGCTTGTACAAGCACAGCAGCCGAACTCTATTAATAATATTAATAGTATAATAATCTAGTTCTTTATATATATATATATATATATATATATATATATATATATATATATATATATATATATATATATATATATATATATATATATATATATATAGTTGAGCTGGAATACTATTAGTAGCAAACTGGTTCTGTTGTCACCTATTTATTTTCGATGATATCTAAATCGACGATCGGTATTCTTGAATATGATATAAACCACTAAAAGTATTTTGAAATTAAATTTCAAATATTTTCGACATCATTGACTTATTGATTAAAGTATTACAAAAATTATAATTCTAATAGTAGATATGAATCTTTTGCTCGTTTCATGGTGTAAATAATCTAAATTAGTTGAATTTTGATTAGTTTTTTTTTTTAGCTTTTCTACCTATCTATAGTTATATTATAATTCTTATCATACTTTGATTCATGATTAGAATTTGTAGTAATTAAAAAAAAAATCATTTTTTCACATTTTTCTCAGTACGACGAAATATTAAATGAATGAAAAGAATACCAAAACTTCCAAAAATAAGAAAAAAATATTAGTCTCCTGTCACGGACTTAAGCTTTTCGCCTAGCAAAAATTCGTGCAGCGTCCGTCTTCCTGCTCGAACAGGGCAAGTCTTGCTCTCTATTTGCTAGCCCAGACCTTCGCGCCCTACGACTAAAAGCAAAAGTAGAGAAAAGAGAGAGGAATAGTGGTTCCGCAGAAAAAACTAAGTACTCTCTTTACTTAAAAAAATAACACTACAAGATACAACTCTCTCTTGTTGAATTGGCCTTAGCCAACTTCCCTATTTATAGGGTTATGTACAACTCACTCACTAAACCTACATTTACAAGCCATGACTCTTGGCATTTCCATGACTATAATGGTGGTGGTTGCAAGTCTCTTCACCTTCCAAATATTTTTTTGTCTCACAAATGAGGTTGGGCTAGCTTGATAAGCCCACTTCAATTTGGACTAGAAACTTAGACTAAAATTTTTTAAATCCCTAATATTTCGCTTCAAAAGAGTAAAGAAAGAGTAAAGAAACTACAAATAGAAATAGAAAGCTTGTATTACAAATTATAGCAACGGAGGAATGCAAAAAAAATATTACAATATATGGCAAAAAGGAGAATATTGTTAATTTTTTTTAAAAAAAATAGAGAAAGAAAAACAACTTCTTCTCCTTTTTTCCTCATACTTCATTAAAACCACTTCCATCATTTTTGTCTCCCATTTCACCATTTCTCTATAACGAATAAACCATCTCCTTACTCTTCTCTCCCATTTCTTCAACGTTCTAGAGTGGCGCACGATCCCTACTGCTGCTACCACGTCATCTTCAACCAAGGAGAGATAGGTGTTTATCATTGTTGTTAGGTCGTCACCATTGGCTGAGGACAAGTGGGCACCCATCACCGACCAAGGAGGTGGCCACTCACCTGTGATGCTGCATCGATGACCGTGACGACCATCCGTCGAATGCTTTACTGTCGACGATAGAGAAGGAAGACGACGACCATCCACCAACGCTTTGCTGTCAATGGTAGCGGAGGACGACGACGATGACAATGACCATCCGTCGGTGCTTTGAAGTAAATAGAAGCAAAGGACGATGACGATGACCATCCGCTTGGCACTTAGACATCCGCAGAGGAAAAGTACTACAACCATCCACTTGGCACTTAGCTGTCGACAAAAGAGAAGTACGACAATCATTAACTTGGTGCTTTGTCGTCGACAATTAGAGAAGGGCGACAATGACAACCGTTTCGCTTGGTGCTTAGCCGTCGGCGAAAAGTACCAATCAAATTATTGATTGTCACTATTTTTTATTTGTGCATAATATATATATAGTTTATGTACGTGCGCTAAGTGTTAGACAAAATATCAAAAAGAGCTTGTTCGTTATGTATTGCTCATGTGTGCATGCCAAGTCTTTGACAAAATATCGAAGACGGCTTGCGCATGACGAAATGCCAATGATAACTTGAGCATGAAGCATTTCTCATGTGCATGTGCTAAATGCTCGATGACATTACAAAGATAGCTTGTGTATGATATGTGATTCAAATACGCATGTCAAATGTTCGTGGATTGTCAAACTTCATTTGTGCATAAGCAATGCTTGGCAAAATATCAAACTCAACTTGTGCGTGATGTATAGTTTATGTGCACGTCTCAAGTGTTCAACGAAATACTAAAAAAGAATTATACATTATGCATTGCTCACGTGTGCATGAACTTAAAGAGAGAAGAGGGTTTAAAGAGAATAACCCTCTTTAATTTATAGAGCGGAGAGGGCTTAAATACCTAAAGTCTTTTATTTGTGGAGCCGGTGGTTGCAATTAATGATCGAGTTAAATACACAACAAGGCCAGTAAAGAGGTCGAAGTAGATATCTTGCCTCAGAGGCATCAAGCCATTAATAGAGGTCAATTTCAAAATTTGGAGAGAGGCGTTGATGATGAAGGTGAATCTCAAATGAGATCTTGCTCAATGATAGCAATAATTAAGAGAGGATGCAAGACTAGTAGAGAGGAGGATGAAGGAATCTAAAACGAGTAAAGAGAGATTAGAGAGGTGTTATGGATGAAGCCGGATCTCCGATGAGATCTCTCTCATTGATAGTGATAGTTGAGGGAGGAGGCAAGACAGAAAAATAGGAGGAAGAATGCCACGCCCCCGGTTATTCCGGAATCCAGGCTCGCTAACAGATCCGCCGCATACACGAGAAGCTCCGTGCACACAAAGCGCTAGTACATACTCAAGTATATAGCAACCATACAAATGAGCAACACAAAGCTAATAGATAAAATTAACTAAAAATTGAAATTGTACAAAAATATCAACTAGATACAAATCCATCTCCCAGAAATAGAATAAATACAACTAGCCGGTTAAAATCAGACCTAAAAAGTACGATAGTCTAACTAAAATAACGTCGGTTTGCAGCCACCGCAACCGCTAACCCACAAAATAGAAAAGAGAGCTATATAACTAGCGATCCCCTTACCTCGGTTTGCAGCCGCCGCAACTGCTATAGAAGACTCCGCAAAAAAAAAGGGGTCAACACAGGGTGTTAGAACTACTAAAAATCAATAGTACTCCTCAGTGGATGCCGCCAATGACGACTGCAACCCACCCACTAAGTCTACTAGAGGCATAAAGGAGAAAAAGCAGTAAAGAATATAAAATAAACTGCTAAAATAAAATTTACCACTACTGTACATCTATTCTAGAATAAAAATGAACAAGTATATATATGAAATGGTATGCATCAACTACAATAATCCGCCGAGCATAAACCCAATCCGCCGACTAGCTCAAAACCCTAGTCCTCGCCTGCACTAACATCACATCTGATTTCACTAATAACTCGTGGGTCATCGACATGGAAACAAACTGTAGAACAATCTAACCGTCTAACTTCGGAATGGCATTCGATGGGAGCGACCCCCTGGAGGATAAAGTAATCAGGTCAATTATGTTGCAGGCTAAAATCAATACTCATGACCAAAGTGAATGACCCTAACCACTAATATATAGTCTCGGTCCAAAATGATGCATAAACAATAATTCGGTCCAACCGTCCAAAATCTACAGCTACCGTATATCTCAAAAGTCAAATAATCTGGCGATATCCCACCCTGACTCAAAAATAACCACACTATTATTAACCCATACTCAAAACTCCGAGCACTAATGAACTAGTCAACCATAAGAAAAGAGGTTTAGGTTTTCTAAGTTTATTGTCATATAAAGATAGTGTGAATGAGTGAATCCTAACTAAATGACCAATCAACTCATGCGAATAGATAATGAAACATGTTTGGTTCAGTTTAGAATTCTATCATCATAATTTAGCACAATCTAACCGAAAGTAAACAGCATAAAAACACACTATATCATACTGAAATTGAGTAAACATAGTGTGCAGCTTGAAGTTTCGATATACTCAATCAAACTCACTTGAAGGGCAAATCTAACTACGTATCAGGATGAAAATTGGCAAGCACATGCCTTAGGTCCCAAATTACCAAGAAAAACAATAAAATCCAAGAGATCCCTGTCGGAATGAGCCCAAATGAAAATCAATCGAAAATCATCCAAAATTCCAACAAACATTGCCTCATTTTGGAAAAACTAAAATTCCACAATACATACCTCAAATCAATGACTCAAACTTAAATTGTAAGTTCCTCTCAACCTCAGGAACACCCAAAAATTTTCAAATTGCAGCAATAAGATCCCAATCAAAAGAAATTTCTAAAATACTTCGTTGCTGTCCAAACTGATGCTACTGCTCCTGAAGCTGTTGTTGTTGCTGTTGAGTTTACTCTAATAGCTCCACAGAGCAGCCAAGGTCAAGAAAAACACCACAATACTCACAAATGTATTCTCAAACTCCTAATCTATCAGAAAAAACTCTGTAATCACCATAAAATTACATTCAAAAGGTGATCAAAAGCTCAAGAACATAAACACCTCAAAACCTTGATTTTCGGTTGATAAACTAAATAAAAACTGAAATTCGTAAATAACTAACCTTCAAATCATTTCAAACCAAATTCTCACAAACTCTAGGTGAAGTTAAGATCATGCCCAACCAGTCAAAAGTCCAGCTCAAAGAGAAAAATTTAAGAAAAAACTATCAAATTTTCAGCTCAACTTGAAACTAGTAATTTTTACTAGATTTTCAATAAATCCAAAAATATCTAGAGATTTGATGAAATGAAGCCGTCCACAAGTTCTTAACTTTGAGTTCTATCAGTGTACCAACTTCTCCAAGTGTCCCAAGCCACGAAACACCTTCAATGTCCAAGAATATGTCAAGTTGCCTCAAGCTACAAGGCTGCTGCTAGCTGCTGTTGGAGAGTTTCAACAGTGGGAAGAAGAGGAAAAAGATGGAAATTGGAGCTTAAACCACAGTAATAACCTGATTTTTGGCATTGGAGTTATGAAAGGCTTCTCAGGGGATGTAGGGAGCTATTTTATAGAGAGTTCCATCTAGTAAGTTAAGCCAACAGACCAAAATAAACCAATGCTGCCTTATAGTTAAAACCCATATTTAGGCGCCTAGAACCTAAATCGGGCACCCTAAACTCCAGAAATCCGCACGCACTGGCACATAATAATAATTCAATTCCTCTCTAATGCATTCGAAAAGATTTGGGCACTCGAAACCGGTGCCCGAAAGTCCACCAACTAGCTGACACTTGTCAAAATTCTTCAATACATATGAGTGGAGTTCACCAACCCTATTCAGGCGGCTACAATAACTATCGGGCACCCAAAACATTAGCTCGAAACAACCTACAACATCAACCGCAGCTCTGAAAATATCTGGGTGTAAGAAATTATCCAGCACAAAAAACATAAACGCAGCGAAAAATTAATATAACATTTTTTTTTTAAAACAAAATTCATATCACATATGAAATATAAAACAAAATCAATGCAGCGCCGACGAATCATTCTCATGTTATAATGTAAAATAATTTAAACTAAACATATCTAATGTTTAAATTACATCACGTTGAACCAGTTAAAATTTTTGATCTACTGTACAGTTGGAGCTGAATATGATGAATCGTGGTTCCAACGTAGTCGTGCACGTGCCCGGCCTTTATGAGTATCCACACAGAATCAGTATAGATCCAACGCCTTCCGTTGCACAGAACAGATGAACCACAAACTAAAAGAACGGTGCTAGCAATCCCTCTGATGTCTACTGTGATGACCCGAATCTTCACGGTGGTTTTGCAGAGTGAATTGTGGCTTCTGGAGGCTTATGTTGTGTGTTGGAGATGTTTGCGCGCAAATCAAATCTCAGGATTGGACCCAGCGTGAAATTTGGTTTAAGAATACCTGTTTGGATGCCTTCGACAAATTTTAGAAGTGGAATTGGGCAAAACGGATATCGAATTTGGACTCAGCGCGCGAAAATGATGAAATTAGACTATTTACTTGTATTTTTCGGAGCCCGGATGCCTAAACACGGATTTCGAGGCATAGGTTACTGTTCCGGCAACCGGTGTGGTGACCCAGATCTCCGCAGGGCTTCTACAGTGCGATTAGCAGCTTCTGGAGGCCTATGTGGCATGTCGACGGTGTTTCTGCACCAATTTGGACTCAAGTGATGGACTTCGGGTGTATACTGGATCACGTGAGTGATCGGAGGACCCCGTCGGATGTTTTGATGTGGTTTCGCGCGAAATGGTTATTAAAATTGGACTCAGCGCGAAATTTGAGTAAAGAACACTTCTCCGGGAATTTTCGGCAAATTTTAGAAGAGGAATTTGGCAAATCGGACTTCGGATTTGGATTCAGCGCGCGAAAACGGTCAAGATGGACTATTTACTTGTATTTTTCGGAGCCCGGATGACCCGGCACGGATTTCGAGGTGATTGGTACTGTTCCGGCCGCCGGAGTGGCGCCGGCGGCGGCGGCGGGCGGCGGAGCGCGGCGGCTGGCGGCGGCGGAGGTGCGCGGTCCACCGCGGAGGCGTGCACCCGGGCGCTGGCCACGTGGCGCCTCCCGGTTGGCGGGCGCTGTGGGCGCGGTCCACGGGATGGCGCGGGTGCACGGTGGACCCGGGGGTGGACACGTGGCAGATCGGGGTTGGTGCGGCGTTGTGCGCGCGGTCCACGGTGCGGGGAGCTGGTACCTCGGGCCGCGTGCCCGACAGGCACGCGTGGGCGCACGTGGGGCGCGGCGTGGGCGCGTTGACCCGAGGCTCCCGGTGTGGACGCCACGTGTCGTCGCTGGGTTCGGCCACGTGGCGCTTGGCTGTTGGCCCAAACAGCTGTTTGCTGTTTGGGTGTACACGTGGCGGCCTGGGGTTCTTCCGGGCGTGAACAGTAACGGGCCGGGCCCGCTACTGTAGCAGCCCGGAAGTACCGGGCGCCCGAAACTTTGGGCCAAAATTCCAAAGTTCGGATTTTCGGGCTGGGCTTTAAATAGCCGTCTTGTGAGGGAGTTTTGCCCCCTTTCCCGAGCTCCCCTGCCCATGGCCCCTTTAGGAAAGTTGTAGATCTTGGTGTTGTGCATCTTCTGGCAGAGGCCCGGATTTTTTGGAAGCCGCGGCGTCGACGACTTCGGCATCGGAGCGCAGTGTGGCGATTTTTCATCGGAGGCCCGTTATCGTCGCAGTTTGATCTGGGAGGTCTACAGAGCTACTCCGTCAGTATTTTTGGACGATTTCTGCGGCGTTGGAATCACGAGAGGTACGTCTTCGACTTTCGTGTTGATCATCTTGCTGGATTCAGAGTTTATGACACGGTTTTCGAGGCATTTCTAAGCCGCTGTTTTCTGGTGGAGTTTTTGGACAGCGGCCCCTTGCCAGAATTTTATCTCCGCACCCGAGTGTCGGATTGAGACGAGCCTATACACTTTTTGGATCTACTCGTCGCAAGGATTATCATTGTATTTTTCCGGGATTTTTCTGAGGCTTGCCCGAAGGTATACTATTTCCCTTTTATCTGTGTTTGAGTTTACAGTTGTGTGGTTGTGAGTATTTGCGCACCTGTACTGTGGAATTTGTAACTTGGCCTACGGGGCTCGGATTTGGGCGTGCAGGTACCCGTTTCGAAGGTCTCGACGAGACGCTCGCTGTGATATTTTTATTGGAATTTTTGGAGTTCGTTTTACAGGTGAAAATTTCGCATTAATGGGACTGTTCCCAGCAGATTTGTGATGCTTGGATTTTATGGAATTAAGTGTAACTTTGGGTCGTGTTTTTGTACCCAGGAGGTATTGATCAGTGTTCCTGTATTGTTGGATTGGTGGGTGTGTAGAGATATCTGTTTCTGGACTTTCTCAGCTGTGCGACTCCGGACAGTTAGCATTTTCAGGTGGGTGGCCTTGTCTCCAAAATTGACGGACTGTGCTTTAAATCTGCTATAGTAGGACTATGCATGATAGTGAAATGCTTATGCAGCATGTTAGATTGTAGGAATTGCTATTCCTTGTATTATCTGATGGTATTGTCATCTCCTTGCTTTCTACCACCTGTAAATTATAGTTATTGGAACTTGACCTAGCACCCCGTCATATGTTGCATGTGTAACCAGACTAGTAGAAAACCCTCACTTGGGCTAGGGTTATTTCTGCTTTAGACATCCACACTTCTACTTTCCTGGACATAGTGTTCTTCCTCGCCCGGGTAGTGGGCCGAGTGGTCAGGTGTTATCTTTTAGTGTGGGATGCATGTTATACTCGTGCTTGGGAGCAGAGTGGCGTCTGGTAGATGTAGTTGGTTGTTCTTCTGTAGCGGGAGCTGTTTGGGTAGACGGCGGTCCCGAGATGCTTTATTTTTCTTGTTTTATCTGTCGCCGCTGTGTTAGTGGCAGCGGTAGATCAGTGTTAGCAGGACCTTAAACCCAGAACCTTTTTGGACACTCATATGATTTTTATCAACCAAATGGTTTCTTCCAAGCATCGTAGGGTCGCCGGAGTCGGTTCATGTTTGATTGGACGAAGGCATTAGCCCTTCGAGGCTTGGATATAAAACTTGGTTTCAACTGTTTTCCTAAAAAGAACTAAAAATCATGAAATATGGATTTCTTACAGATCAAAGGGCTTCAGTAAGAAATGTCACCTTTTCCTATAAATTAACCACCCGAGATGATTCGAGTGGTCTGGGTTCTAAGGTCTGCATTCTTCTTGGGACGAGAACAACGAGAGGCTATGCCTAAAGCCTGTTCTTGTTTGATTTGGATTGTAGGTTCTAATCTTTCGGGGTTCCCGGACCCTTCCTCGGGTCAGTGGATGCGATGTTGGCCTGTAGAGGCAGTTGTTCGCAGTGGATGCGACTTTGTGCTATGAGTTGGTAGAGTGTGATCTAGAGGTTGTTTCTCTGATTTAGTGGTGGAGATGGTTCTCCCACTTAGCTTTGAGGATCTTGGGGTTCTGGCAGATCGAGTCGTGGAAGTTTCCCGACTCAGCCATGGTCGTGCTTTATCAGATTGAGTCGTTGAGGGTTCTCCGACTTAGCTGTTTGAGTCGAGGTTCTTTTTCCGACTGAGTTGTGTTTGAGCTTGGAGTTACCGATCTGTTTGATCGTGGATCATAGCCTGCATGAGCCGCATTTGGCTTGACAGAGATACTTTACAGAGATACTTTACAGAGATACTTGAGATGGGTTACTTTGACTCGAGCGGGTCGCTCCCCTCGAGGGCCACTCCGGAGTAGGCGAGGCCGGGTTGTGTAGCGGCGTGAGATTGAGCTTTTCTATTGCGACTTGTTGTTGCATTTGTCCCTCTGGCTGTGCTGGTGTTGGCAGTCATGGACGTCCTACGTAAGTCCGCTCCTCCGGGACGTAACGGCAGTAGGTTGGCGCATGTTGGCAGTCATGGACGTCCTACGTAAGTCCGCTCCTCCGGGATGTAACGGCAGTAGGTTGGCGCAGGCTTGACTGGACCTGATGAGGCAGTCAGTTCAGATTGGGTGATCAGAGATGAGAGTTAGTTGTGGCATCATGTTCTTTCTGTTCCACTCCTTGAGCATCTAGGTAGAGGCATAGTAGCTGTAGAGTTTACTTTTCCAGCTTTCCTTACAGCACTGCTTTTGTTACTTTATGCCTCTAGTGGACTTAGTGGGCAGACCGTCGGGCTTGTTGGCGGCACCCACTGAGAACTACTTGGGACGTAGTTCTCACACCCGTCGTGGTGTCTTTTCCCACAGGAACTTCTACTCTGGTTCCTGTTGTTCCTGTTGCTGATCCTTCTGACCGAGCGAGGGAGTCGCGAGCTAGTTCCCTACCCGTCGTTGGAGTGTAGCGGTACCCCTTCAGAGGAGAGCTTCAGTAGATTAGTTATTTTATTTTTCTCCTTTGAGAGACTGTTGTAGTGAGGATTGTTGTATTGAGAGCCTGTACACTGATGTATTTATTGGAGATACCTCCCGGTTGAGTTCTGAGTTTGTATATGAGGATATTGTATGATTATCTTTTTGGGAGACGGACATTGTTGTATTATTTCCAGTTGTACGGTGATTGATTTAGTTATACAACAGATTTTTATTTTTAGCTCTGATATCTGTTTAGCTGTAGCACTTCTCTTGCAGGTAGGACGCTTCACCTATGCGGGTTTGGCATAGGTGGCGGATCTGTTGGCGAGCCGGGTCGCAGTTTCGACCCCGGGGCGTGACAGATTAGAGTGGTATCAGAGCCTAGGTTGTAGGTCATTGAGGACTTAGAAACCCTAGGCTTGTGGTTGGACATTAGGATGACTACGTGAGAGTCGTGACTTTTAGCGAGAGTCCTGATAGAGTTTTGTACCTCTCCCATGAGACGGGATGAGTGATTGGCATGTTTATGCTCCTAAGCGATTATGTTGGCTGCAGACAACATAATGTTGTGGAATTGGTAACATGCCTTAGACTTTCGCTGGATTGGGTCGTATGGTTGTTGTGTCCTGATGTTTATTATTGTGCAGTGGACTACGATGCCCCTGAGACGTCGTGTAGCGAAGATGGCACATCCCGCATCTGATGAGTAACCCGAGCAGCGGGAGACAGAGCTATCAGAGCAGAGCGTGACCCGAGAGTTATGGATCCAGATGGCACAGATGTCGGAGGCTGTCCGATGCCAGGGGAGGCCATGGAACGTTTGATGCGCTTGTTGGAGCAGAGAGCATAGCCAGTGGCAGTATCGCTTGAGTGTCCTCCAGTACTTTCTTCCTATGCAGTGGTACCTTCAGTTGCACTTGTGGCACCGACTGAGCCAGCAGCCCCTCCGTGCCGACGAGTAGTGCCGAGGCACCGAGGTAGGGTGGATAGTGGATAGTAGCTGAGCTTAGGGACCTCATTGATCGATGGAGCCAGTCCCGGCAGTCTGAACCATCCCGATTCACAGGTTTGAGTTGGAGCCCTTGTAGGCAAAATTGGGGTTGGTGGTGATGGAGAGACTATCTGTGAGCCTTTATGTGCTAGGGAGTTTATACAGTTGTCGAACTGCACGCTCCAGGTTTCGAGGGACGAGGCGCATAGGATATGTTTGACGGGGAATGGTTTGCGCCAGGATACCTTTCAGTTTAGTTGGTCCCTCCGTTTTGAATTATTGACGCTTCGATGGGTAGGCATTGTGTGTGGAGCATGACGCTGCAGTTTCTTTGGATAGGGATCGGCCGCCAGAGGCGAGTGCTGGATATCGGCGCTTGGCGTCGGGTGATGGAGGACAGACTGACCGGCAGAGGCATTTCTCCTCTCCGTACCTGGATGACGAATTGTCGAGATGCCAGAGATCGGGTGGACCCCGATGGCAGCATCAGCACCTATATCAGAGTAGCGCAACGGTAGCGTGGATTTGTTATCTGCGGATGACTTTATTCGTCGCCTCAATGTGAGCAGAGACAGAGGTTGTGCTCCCTTGTGGTTTATGTCCTATGCAGTTGAGGCCGCGAGTTATACGGGTGGACTTATTGGTAATTATGGCAGTTCGGCGTTTCGACCTAGTGCTTGGGTTTTTGTTGGCACAGTGCCACAGGATGTTAGACTGCGAAAGGAGAGGACTTTGACCTTCTGCGAGGCAGACGAGAGGAGATTTGGTTGTTGAGGTCGTCTGAGCACACTGGTTATAGCGACAGTGTGAGAGGTGCTTACGGCGGCACCGGGACCCAAAGATATCTCTGTTGCCACGAGATTCCGGGTGTGATTTCACCTGAGCTGTTGATAATGCCGCCGGTTAGGGAGATAGAGATTGAGTTTGGCGTGGTTCGGGGAACCGCGCCACCCTCGGCAGCACCTCATTGGATATTGCCAGTAGAGCTGTGAGAGCTGATGGCGCAGTTGCAGGATCTGATGGATCGAGGGGTCTGTTTGACCTAGTGCCACGCCGTTGATATACGGTGGTGATGCCACATCGT
>CM055067.1:6004934-6056671 GCA_029204045.2 Tillandsia leiboldiana | reverse complement strand
TATGGATCCAGATGGCACAGATGTCGGAGGCTGTCCGATGCCAGGGGAGGCCATGGAACGTTTGATGCGCTTGTTGGAGCAGAGAGCATAGCCAGTGGCAGTATCGCTTGAGTGTCCTCCAGTACTTTCTTCCTATGCAGTGGTACCTTCAGTTGCACTTGTGGCACCGACTGAGCCAGCAGCCCCTCCGTGCCGACGAGTAGTGCCGAGGCACCGAGGTAGGGTGGATAGTGGATAGTAGCTGAGCTTAGGGACCTCATTGATCGATGGAGCCAGTCCCGGCAGTCTGAACCATCCCGATTCACAGGTTTGAGTTGGAGCCCTTGTAGGCAAAATTGGGGTTGGTGGTGATGGAGAGACTATCTGTGAGCCTTTATGTGCTAGGGAGTTTATACAGTTGTCGAACTGCACGCTCCAGGTTTCGAGGGACGAGGCGCATAGGATATGTTTGACGGGGAATGGTTTGCGCCAGGATACCTTTCAGTTTAGTTGGTCCCTCCGTTTTGAATTATTGACGCTTCGATGGGTAGGCATTGTGTGTGGAGCATGACGCTGCAGTTTCTTTGGATAGGGATCGGCCGCCAGAGGCGAGTGCTGGATATCGGCGCTTGGCGTCGGGTGATGGAGGACAGACTGACCGGCAGAGGCATTTCTCCTCTCCGTACCTGGATGACGAATTGTCGAGATGCCAGAGATCGGGTGGACCCCGATGGCAGCATCAGCACCTATATCAGAGTAGCGCAACGGTAGCGTGGATTTGTTATCTGCGGATGACTTTATTCGTCGCCTCAATGTGAGCAGAGACAGAGGTTGTGCTCCCTTGTGGTTTATGTCCTATGCAGTTGAGGCCGCGAGTTATACGGGTGGACTTATTGGTAATTATGGCAGTTCGGCGTTTCGACCTAGTGCTTGGGTTTTTGTTGGCACAGTGCCACAGGATGTTAGACTGCGAAAGGAGAGGACTTTGACCTTCTGCGAGGCAGACGAGAGGAGATTTGGTTGTTGAGGTCGTCTGAGCACACTGGTTATAGCGACAGTGTGAGAGGTGCTTACGGCGGCACCGGGACCCAAAGATATCTCTGTTGCCACGAGATTCCGGGTGTGATTTCACCTGAGCTGTTGATAATGCCGCCGGTTAGGGAGATAGAGATTGAGTTTGGCGTGGTTCGGGGAACCGCGCCACCCTCGGCAGCACCTCATTGGATATTGCCAGTAGAGCTGTGAGAGCTGATGGCGCAGTTGCAGGATCTGATGGATCGAGGGGTCTGTTTGACCTAGTGCCACGCCGTTGATATACGGTGGTGATGCCACATCGTTGATACACGATTGTGAGGGCCTTTTATGGGTCGAGTGTAGACAGGTCCAAGTATTATTCTGGACCTTTTGATGGAATTATACTCCGGCAGTTGTACGATTGATGCAGGTACAGATTTTGGAATCTTACGGCTGAGTATTTCGCCAAGATGGTGTTCAGGTCACGGTAGGGGCATTATGTTTTAGTAAGGCCAATTGGATTGATTAACGCCCTACCACTCTTTTGTTTGAGGAATTGTGCTCCAGCTGTACTTGATTGCTTTGGTAACTAGATCCTCCAGGGATATTATGATCTACTCCCAGAGCAGCTTGGAGCATAAGGAGCACTGGTGGATGTGTTACCATGCTGTGTGGATGAAGCTGTATGCCAGATATTGAGATACAAGTTTTAGCTTTAGAAGCTTACCTTCTTGGGTCACATTGTGTTAGCCATAGGAGCGGCGGTGGAATTCTGGCCAATGTGGATGCTATTTGAGTTTGGCTGAGATCAACATTTATTGTTGAGGTGATGAGTTTTTTTTTGGATTTGGCAGTGCCAGGAGAGCATGGCGAATGGATGATGAGACTGGTACTAGCGCCGATTGCAGCATTGCCAGAGATGGGGGATGGACCTTGTGTCAGTGATGCCTCCCATAGTGGCTGTGGAGTTACCATTGGGTTATTCTTGAGCATTTTGTATCACCCCGCTAGGGCCACTGTGGTGGCGGATACCTGGAACCGGAGAGCTATTTGGGGTTGAGTTTGATGATTCCGTTGCTGGCGCTGGGTGGGACCGTTGCGGAACAGGGCTCGAGGTTGTGTCCCTGAGGGTCCCTTTTGACGGTAGACTGTGGTGAAGCAGTCCATGCGATTGGTCAGGATCCGAGAGTGTTTGAGCGAGGACCCTAGCCGATTAGGGCTTCTTTTCTCTGGACGACCGTATGGGGTATGTTTCGGATCGCCTGGTTGAGCTGGCACTAGGGAGCGGTTTTGGTGCGTGCTACATTGGTTGTTCTCTCTTTTCCCCCCAGCCTTTTCCTTCCACGTCTCAGCTCAGGAGTGTTAGGCTTGTGGATTCCTCGCCCGTGATGACTCGTTTCCTTTGAGATCTGCGAGTACTTGTGGTACGAGGGATGCCGTTGCAAATTCTGGCTCATGAGATGAGAGAATTATGCAATTTGGGCCATGCCGTACCGGTTGTTGTTGTTGTTGTGGAGTAATCACGGGGAGTGACAGGTGACTTGAGAGCTGGAGACGGCAGTGTTATGTACCTACCCTTGTTTTGTGGCACCTTTTGGGTTGAGCTAGTTTCGAGGACGAAACTTTCTTTTAGTGGGGGAGGATGTGGTGACCCAGATCTCCGCAGGGCTTCTACAGTGCGATTAGCAGCTTCTGGAGGCCTATGTGGCATGTCGACGGTGTTTCTGCACCAATTTGGACTCAAGTGATGGACTTCGGGTGTATACTGGATCACGTGAGTGATCGGAGGACCCCGTCGGATGTTTTGATGTGGTTTCGCGCGAAATGGTTATTAAAATTGGACTCAGCGCGAAATTTGAGTAAAGAACACTTCTCCGGGAATTTTCGGCAAATTTTAGAAGAGGAATTTGGCAAATCGGACTTCGGATTTGGATTCAGCGCGCGAAAACGGTCAAGATGGACTATTTACTTGTATTTTTCGGAGCCCGGATGACCCGGCACGGATTTCGAGGTGATTGGTACTGTTCCGGCCGCCGGAGTGGCGCCGGCGGCGGCGGCGGGCGGCGGAGCGCGGCGGCTGGCGGCGGCGGAGGTGCGCGGTCCACCGCGGAGGCGTGCACCCGGGCGCTGGCCACGTGGCGCCTCCCGGTTGGCGGGCGCTGTGGGCGCGGTCCACGGGATGGCGCGGGTGCACGGTGGACCCGGGGGGTGGACACGTGGCAGATCGGGGTTGGTGCGGCGTTGTGCGCGCGGTCCACGGTGCGGGGAGCTGGTACCTCGGGCCGCGTGCCCGACAGGCACGCGTGGGCGCACGTGGGGCGCGGCGTGGGCGCGTTGACCCGAGGCTCCCGGTGTGGACGCCACGTGTCGTCGCTGGGTTCGGCCACGTGGCGCTTGGCTGTTGGCCCAAACAGCTGTTTGCTGTTTGGGTGTACACGTGGCGGCCTGGGGTTCTTCCGGGCGTGAACAGTAACGGGCCGGGCCCGCTACTGTAGCAGCCCGGAAGTACCGGGCGCCCGAAACTTTGGGCCAAAATTCCAAAGTTCGGATTTTCGGGCTGGGCTTTAAATAGCCGTCTTGTGAGGGAGTTTTGCCCCCTTTCCCGAGCTCCCCTGCCCATGGCCCCTTTAGGAAAGTTGTAGATCTTGGTGTTGTGCATCTTCTGGCAGAGGCCCGGATTTTTTGGAAGCCGCGGCGTCGACGACTTCGGCATCGGAGCGCAGTGTGGCGATTTTTCATCGGAGGCCCATTATCGTCGCAGTTTGATCTGGGAGGTCTACAGAGCTACTCCGTCAGTATTTTTGGACGATTTCTGCGGCGTTGGAATCACGAGAGGTACGTCTTCGACTTTCGTGTTGATCATCTTGCTGGATTCAGAGTTTATGACACGGTTTTCGAGGCATTTCTAAGCCGCTGTTTTCTGGTGGAGTTTTTGGACAGCGGCCCCTTGCCAGAATTTTATCTCCGCACCCGAGTGTCGGATTGAGACGAGCCTATACACTTTTTGGATCTACTCGTCGCAAGGATTATCATTGTATTTTTCCGGGATTTTTCTGAGGCTTGCCCGAAGGTATACTATTTCCCTTTTATCTGTGTTTGAGTTTACAGTTGTGTGGTTGTGAGTATTTGCGCACCTGTACTGTGGAATTTGTAACTTGGCCTACGGGGCTCGGATTTGGGCGTGCAGGTACCCGTTTCGAAGGTCTCGACGAGACGCTCGCTGTGATATTTTTATTGGAATTTTTGGAGTTCGTTTTACAGGTGAAAATTTCGCATTAATGGGACTGTTCCCAGCAGATTTGTGATGCTTGGATTTTATGGAATTAAGTGTAACTTTGGGTCGTGTTTTTGTACCCAGGAGGTATTGATCAGTGTTCCTGTATTGTTGGATTGGTGGGTGTGTAGAGATATCTGTTTCTGGACTTTCTCAGCTGTGCGACTCCGGACAGTTAGCATTTTCAGGTGGGTGGCCTTGTCTCCAAAATTGACGGACTGTGCTTTAAATCTGCTATAGTAGGACTATGCATGATAGTGAAATGCTTGTGCAGCATGTTAGATTGTAGGAATTGCTATTCCTTGTATTATCTGATGGTATTGTCATCTCCTTGCTTTCTACCACCTGTAAATTATAGTTATTGGAACTTGACCTAGCACCCCGTCATATGTTGCATGTGTAACCAGACTAGTAGAAAACCCTCACTTGGGCTAGGGTTATTTCTGCTTTAGACATCCACACTTCTACTTTCCTGGACATAGTGTTCTTCCTCGCCCGGGTAGTGGGCCGAGTGGTCAGGTGTTATCTTTTAGTGTGGGATGCATGTTATACTCGTGCTTGGGAGCAGAGTGGCGTCTGGTAGATGTAGTTGGTTGTTCTTCTGTAGCGGGAGCTGTTTGGGTAGACGGCGGTCCCGAGATGCTTTATTTTTCTTGTTTTATCTGTCGCCGCTGTGTTAGTGGCAGCGGTAGATCAGTGTTAGCAGGACCTTAAACCCAGAACCTTTTTGGACACTCATATGATTTTTATCAACCAAATGGTTTCTTCCAAGCATCGTAGGGTCGCCGGAGTCGGTTCATGTTTGATTGGACGAAGGCATTAGCCCTTCGAGGCTTGGATATAAAACTTGGTTTCAACTGTTTTCCTAAAAAGAACTAAAAATCATGAAATATGGATTTCTTACAGATCAAAGGGCTTCAGTAAGAAATGTCACCTTTTCCTATAAATTAACCACCCGAGATGATTCGAGTGGTCTGGGTTCTAAGGTCTGCATTCTTCTTGGGACGAGAACAACGAGAGGCTATGCCTAAAGCCTGTTCTTGTTTGATTTGGATTGTAGGTTCTAATCTTTCGGGGTTCCCGGACCCTTCCTCGGGTCAGTGGATGCGATGTTGGCCTGTAGAGGCAGTTGTTCGCAGTGGATGCGACTTTGTGCTATGAGTTGGTAGAGTGTGATCTAGAGGTTGTTTCTCTGATTTAGTGGTGGAGATGGTTCTCCCACTTAGCTTTGAGGATCTTGGGGTTCTGGCAGATCGAGTCGTGGAAGTTTCCCGACTCAGCCATGGTCGTGCTTTATCAGATTGAGTCGTTGAGGGTTCTCCGACTTAGCTGTTTGAGTCGAGGTTCTTTTTCCGACTGAGTTGTGTTTGAGCTTGGAGTTACCGATCTGTTTGATCGTGGATCATAGCCTGCATGAGCCGCATTTGGCTTGACAGAGATACTTTACAGAGATACTTTACAGAGATACTTGAGATGGGTTACTTTGACTCGAGCGGGTCGCTCCCCTCGAGGGCCACTCCGGAGTAGGCGAGGCCGGGTTGTGTAGCGGCGTGAGATTGAGCTTTTCTATTGCGACTTGTTGTTGCATTTGTCCCTCTGGCTGTGCTGGTGTTGGCAGTCATGGACGTCCTACGTAAGTCCGCTCCTCCGGGACGTAACGGCAGTAGGTTGGCGCATGTTGGCAGTCATGGACGTCCTACGTAAGTCCGCTCCTCCGGGATGTAACGGCAGTAGGTTGGCGCAGGCTTGACTGGACCTGATGAGGCAGTCAGTTCAGATTGGGTGATCAGAGATGAGAGTTAGTTGTGGCATCATGTTCTTTCTGTTCCACTCCTTGAGCATCTAGGTAGAGGCATAGTAGCTGTAGAGTTTACTTTTCCAGCTTTCCTTACAGCACTGCTTTTGTTACTTTATGCCTCTAGTGGACTTAGTGGGCAGACCGTCGGGCTTGTTGGCGGCACCCACTGAGAACTACTTGGGACGTAGTTCTCACACCCGTCGTGGTGTCTTTTCCCACAGGAACTTCTACTCTGGTTCCTGTTGTTCCTGTTGCTGATCCTTCTGACCGAGCGAGGGAGTCGCGAGCTAGTTCCCTACCCGTCGTTGGAGTGTAGCGGTACCCCTTCAGAGGAGAGCTTCAGTAGATTAGTTATTTTATTTTTCTCCTTTGAGAGACTGTTGTAGTGAGGATTGTTGTATTGAGAGCCTGTACACTGATGTATTTATTGGAGATACCTCCCGGTTGAGTTCTGAGTTTGTATATGAGGATATTGTATGATTATCTTTTTGGGAGACGGACATTGTTGTATTATTTCCAGTTGTACGGTGATTGATTTAGTTATACAACAGATTTTTATTTTTAGCTCTGATATCTGTTTAGCTGTAGCACTTCTCTTGCAGGTAGGACGCTTCACCTATGCGGGTTTGGCATAGGTGGCGGATCTGTTGGCGAGCCGGGTCGCAGTTTCGACCCCGGGGCGTGACAACCGGGGTAGCGCGAGCGGCGACGGACAGGCGGCGGAGCGCGACGGCGCTGGCGCGGGTAGGCGCGGGCGCGACTGCGGGCAAGCCGGTCCACGGGACTTGGGCGTGCACCGGGCGCAGCCAACGCGGAGGATGCCACGTGGCGGGCTCCTATTGGCCGAACGGCGACGAGGGAGTCGAGGCGCCCATCGCGCCGGGCGTGGCGCACGGTGGACCGCGCCAGGATGCGTGGCGTGCGCCCATTGGCGGGCGCAGCGACCCGGTTGGCCCGCCGTGAACCGCGGCCCGTGATTCCCGCCGTGGACCGCGCTGCCATGCGGCACGCCGCGATTGGCAAGCGCGCGTGCGCGGGGCGCGGAGCAGGCCACGTGGCGCCCTGTGGGCGATTCGGGCACGCACAGTTGCGGGCCGGGCCAGATTCGGGCGCCCGATTCCTGCGCCCGAATCTGGAATCTCCTTTTTGGTGGGCTTGGGGTATAAATAGCCCATTTGGGCTTCTTTTCCCGAGTTTTCTCAGCCCATTTTCGACAGGGAGCGTCGTCTTCGAGTCTTCTTCGACTTTTGGAATCCCGTTGATTTTTTGGAGTCGTGCCATCTGTGTTCTTCTCGACATTGCGAGCTTCGACGCGCCTTGGATACCGAGTTTTTTCGTCGATGCTTCTTCCGTGAGCTCCCCAGGACTGACGGGAGGGAGTTTTTGGCCGATTTTTCATGGTATCGGTTTCACGAGAGGTAGATCTTCATTTTTCATGTTTTCCGCTCCTCTCAGTTTTGGGTTTTTATTGGGGTTTCTGGAACATCTTTGAACCCCTTTCTTGCTGGTGTTTTCATGGACAACGGAGCTTGTCGGATTTTTATCTTGGTGCTTGGTTATCGGATTTCGGCATGTGAGGAGTCGATCAACATCTAAGCTTCGCGAGGATCGCAGTCATATTTTTATTGGAATTTTTGAAGATCATCTCGCAGGTGATATTTTGGCTTCTTTCGGACTGATCTTTCCGCAGATTTGTGATCGTGAGGATTTTTGCTTACCGCGATGTTTGGACTGTATCTTTATGCCCAAGAAGAGTTTTCTAGTGTTTTTGGGCTCGTTGGAATTGTGGGAATATGAGGATTATCCCCGTTCAGTTTCAGCCCATTTGGATCTTGGATCGATGCGCACTTTCAGGTGGGTTGCTTCGTCTCCAGAACCGGTGGACGGTTCTCTAATTCTATCTGATAGAATGCATGCATGTTTAGTGTACCAATGTATGGTTGAGGGGTAAGCTTAGTAATGGAATTTGTTTGAGAAATTGCAAGATAATATCCGTGTTATATCTTATGAAAACTTGCAAGACTTGGATATCCATGTTTATGGTTAATGAAAGCTTACCTAAGGGAATGCTACCCTCTGTGATTGATAGCATGCATAATTTTACGTACAATCTATAGGATTGAGATGTAAGTATGAGGAATGGCCTAGATCATATAGATTGATGCTTACTTAATTTATTGTACATGTTTTGGTGGATTTGAGATCTTGTATATTGTAAAATGGTTATGTACATCTTATGCTAGTTGAGATAGAAGCATGCTTGTGAGAGATGAGGTTTTCTATTTATGCTAAGTAAAATTTAATGCTATTACTGGAACTTGACCTAGCACCCTGTCATATGTTGCATGTTTAACCAGACTAGTAAAGAACCTTCACTTGGGCTAGGTTCTTTTTGTAGTAGCCCCGATCCCCGTGCAGCTTTCCCCATGACCCACGTTGTGGAAGACCTATTATTGGTGTGTCGGACCTGCAACGCGTCAATTGGACGCGTTGAACGAACTCTGTGAGGCTTCTGGATTAAGCCTACCTTCAAGCTATTTTCGTCGGATTTTAGAAATGGTTTCAAGCTAATCCGATGTCGGATTTGGATTCAGTGCGAAAAAATGTCGAAAATCGACTATTTACTCGTATTTTTCTGAGTCCGGATGCCCAAAAAGGGACACCCGGAAGTTTTCTGCGCATTTTGGTGCATGGGGGAAGTCGTGGACCGGTCGGATGCCACGTGGCGGCCTCTGATTGGCCGACGCATGCGGCGCGGTCCACAGAGAAGAAGCGCTGGTGCATGGACCGGGCGCGGGGGACACGTGGCGGCCTCGGATTCGCGGGCTCACGCGGCGCGGTCCACGTTGTCGAAAGGGATGGCGCATGGACCGGGGCGGGCCACATGGCAGTCTGTGAGTGGCCGGCTCTGGTACGCGCGGTCCACGTATCAGGGAGAGCAGGCGGGGCAGGTGGGGGCAGGCGGGGGCGGGTGACCGCCATACACGGGGCGCCACGTGGCGCCCGGCGATTGGCGGGCGCCACGTGGCGCCCGGCGATTGGCGGGCGCCACCCACCCCACTTACCCCAGTCAGGCCACGCGGCGGATCCCCAGCGGCCCCGCACACGCTGTCCTCTATTCGGGACACATGTCGGGCGCTGGGCGATCCGGGCGTTGGTCGTGTGCTGGGCCGGGGGGGGCGGGTTCGAGCACTGTAGCGGCTCGAAACCCCCCGGGCGCCCGGAAATTGGGCCCGAAAGCCCAATAAAGTGGTTTTTTTGGGTTCTTTTGGTGTGGGCCTATAAATAGGCCACCCTCAAGGGCCTTTAGGCCATTTTCCCGAACTCCTCTGCCTTTGTGCCCTTAATCAAACTTGTTCTTCATCTTGTGTTGCATCTTGCGAAGGAGTTTCAGATTTTTTGGAGGGCGGCATCGATGACTTTGGCATTTTGGCGCAGGGAGACGTTCTTTCTTCGGCGGCCCATTTCCGTCGCGTTTCGGTCCAGGAGGTCAACAGAGCTACTCCAAAGGAATTTTTGGATGATTTTTGTGGCATCAGTTTCACGAGAGGTACATCTACGTTTTTTATGTTTTCCACTCCTCCCAGATTTGAGTTGTTATAGGGGTTTCTGGTACATCTTTAAACCCCTATTGTTGCTGATGATTTTCTTGGGCAGCATAGCTTGTCGGATTTTTATCTCTGCGCTTGAGTATCGGATTTCGACATGTGAGGACTCGATCGACATCTACTCTTTACGAGAATCGCCGTAGTATTTTTATTGGAATTTTTAGAGATTATCTCGCAGGTAGTATTTAAGCATTTTATGGACTGATTTTTATAGCAGCATGTGTTTGTGGGAATTTTTGCTTATTGCAATGTTTGGACCATATGTTTGTACCCGGGAGGAGTTTTTGGGTATTTTTGGGCCCGTTGGAATTGTGGGAATCCGAGGATTGTCCCCGTTCAGTTTCAGCCTATTTGGACCTTAGTTTGATGCGCACTTTCAGGTGGGTTGCTTCGTCTTCAAAACCGGTGGACGGTTCATTAACTCTATGGTGTAGTGAACATACATGATTGTGAGATGTGTTAGGAAGCATGCTAGAGAGAGAGAGAGTTGATGCTCCTTGTGTTGCTATGATGATCATGTTGATTTGTCGCTTCCTAATTATGTTAAATTAAATGCTATTATTGGAACTTGACCTAGCACCCTGTCATATGATGCATGCCAACCAGACTAGTAGAAAACTCCAACATGGGCTAGTTTATTTATGCTTTAGACACTCCCACATATTTACTCTTTCACCTGGACTTAGAGCTTCCTCGCCCGGGTAGTGGGCCGAGTGGTCGGGTTGTCATGGGATGCATGTTACACTCGTACCTGGGGGCCGAGTGGAGTTTGGTAGCTGTGTTTAGATCAGTACTTGTTCTGGGAGCCGTCTGAGTCGATGGTAGGTCCCGACTGTGTGGATTTCCAGCCAGTGAGTGAGAGATGTGGTGTTGGTCATTGTCGATCTTGTTGATCGTAGATTTGGACTATAGCCTGCATGAGCCGCTTTGAGCTCGACAGAGATGCGCGGATACTTTCCTCGGTGGGGTCGCGCCCCTCGAGTGCCACTCCGGAGCAGAGCCTGATACTTTACTATTGCCACTCCGGAGCAGAGCCGGTTACTTTTGTATCGCGACTTGTCGACGCAGTCCTTCTGGCTGGGCCCTTTTTGGGCAGTCACGGACGCCCTACGTAAGTCCAGTCCTCTGTGGATGTAATGGCAGTAGGTGGGCGCAGGTTTGACTGGACCCTATGTGGCAGTCAGTATAGATTGGGTGATTGTGTTATTGAGAGATAGTAGTTGCAACATGTTTCCATCTGTATCACCCTTTTAGATAGAGGTATTGTAGCTGTAGAGTTATTTCCAGCCATTTTCCTTTCAGTACTGCATTTGTTACTTTATGCCTCTAGTAGACTTAGTGGGCAGACCGTCGGGCTTGTTGGCGGTACCTACAGAGAACTACGTGACGGTGTAGTTCTCACACCCATGGTTGGTGACTTCTCCAGGGACCCCTACTCCAGTTCATGCTACTCCAGCTGCTGATCCTTCTGACCGAGGTAAGGGAGTCGCGCGCTAGATCCCTACCAGTCTTCTTCCAGAGAGAAAGTAGATCCCCTTTTTGATGTTGTACCAGTACTGTCAGTGATTTTGGGATGTATCTTGTACTTTTTACTTTTGAGAGTTTTATTTTGAAGAGACTTATGTATTTGTGAAGACCTGGCATGTACTATTTGGAGTTGTATATATTTATTTTAGTAGATTACTTTTTCGCTCTGATATCTGTATAGTGTAGTATGATCTTTTGCAGGTTAGTCGTTTCATCTATACGGGGCTTCCCATATGGGCGGCGGATCTGTTGGCGGGCCCGGGTCGCAGTTTCGACGTCGGGGTGTGACACTTTTATGCTTTAGACATCCCACACTTTGCATCTTTTCCTGGACATAGAGTTTTCTCGCCTGGGTAGTGGGCCGAGTAGTCAGGTTATTGTGGGACATTTGTTGCACTCGTGCCTAGGGGCTGAGTGGCGTCTGGTAGCTGAGATTAGACCAGTTCTAGTGTTGTTGGGAGCGGTTTGGGTTGACGGTGGTCCCGGGCCGTTGAGTATCTTCCGGTCAGTGTTGTTGGGAACCGTTTGGGTTGATGGTGGTCCCGGGTCGTTGAGTGTCGTCCGACCAGTTGTGTTAGCCCTCGAGTGGTGGGTCGATCTCGGCTGTGGAGTATCTCCTGCCAGTGTGTTTGGTGTGGCAAGTTGGGTGTTCGTTTTGGGAGTCGTTTGGGTCGACGGCGGTCCCGGCTGTGGAGTATCTCCAGCCAGTGTGTTTAGTGCCACGAGTTGGTTGAGTCGCTAGTGTCTTGAGATTTGTGAGAGCTTATTAGCTGGGTCGTTGAGAGTACTCCGACCGTTGTGTGAGATGTTTGAGGATCTTGAGTCCTTCCGTTCTAAGAGTGAGCGTGGATTTTGATTATAGCCTGCAGGAGCCACTTTGAGCTCGATAGAGATGCGCGGATACATTTCCTCCGTGGGGTCGCGCCCCTCGAGTGCCCCGTCCGGAGTGGGCCTATTACTTTAGTATCGCGACTTGTCGATGCCGTCCGCGTGGGACGCCCTACGTAAATCCCATCCTCTTGTGGATGTGTGGTAGTAGGTGGGCGCAGGCTTGACTGGATTCTATGTGGCAGTCAGTTTGATTGGGTCGATTGAGTACCTCATATGCGAGTGGTTGCATATCTTTTCATCTGTATCACCGATTGAGCATTTAGATAGAGGCATGGTAGCTGTTGAGTATTTCCAGCTTTTCTTATTCAGTTTTTTACTGCATCGTTATCTTATGCCTCTAGTAGATTTAGTGGGCAGACCGTCGGGCTTGGTGGGGGTACCCATTGAGAACTACGTGTTGGTGTAGTTCCCACACCCTCTGTCGGTGATAGTTTTGCATAGGCTTCTTCTCCAGTTCCTACCTCAGCTGTTGCTGCTTCTTCTGATCGAGACGAGGGAGTCGCGAGCTAGATCCCTACCTGTCTTTGGAGAGTAGTTGTACCCCCTTATTGGAGATTTATTGTACAATCAGTTAGATTGTTTATTTTTACTTTTGAGAGATTGATGTATTGTGAGGATTTGACTTGTACTGTGAGCCTGTACACTGATTATTATTATTATTATTATTTTTGGGAGGTGGATACTGTATTTTATTCCAGTTGTACAGTGGTTGGATTTTAGTTTTACAGCAGTTTACTTTCCAGCTCTGATATTTGTTTAGTTGTAATTTTTTCCTTGCAGGTTGGACACTTCGCCTATGCGGGGTTTTCCATATAGGTGGCGGATCTGTTGGCGAGCCTGGGTCGCAGTTTCGACCTCGGGACGTGACAGATTAGGGTGGTATCAGAGCCTAGGATGTAGGTCATTGTGGACTTAGAAACCCTAGGCTTGTGGTTGGACCCTAGGATGACTTCGTGAGAGTCGTGATTTATAGCGAGAGTCCTGATTGAGTTTTATACCTCTCCCAAGGGACAGGATGAGCAATCGACATGTTTATTCTCCTAAGTGATTATGTTGGCTACAGACAACATAATGTTGTGGAATGGGTGACATGCTCTAGACTTTCGCTAGATAGGGTCGAGTGTTTGTTGTGTGCTGATTTACGATTTTCGTCGTGGTGAGCGGTGTCTCCCTAACACGGGGTTTTGATCGGTGCGTACCCCGTCGCAGCCGTTGAGCCAGAGCTGTTAGATTCGGGCCGGATACCCAGATTGAGGTCAGAGAGCTCTGGACCCAGATGGCAGAATTGTTAGAGGCATATCAGCGGAGGAGTGAGCAGCTAGTTTGGGTGACACAGTTGTCGGAGCAGTGGGCAGCCCGACAGTGCTTCCCTCCTGAGACCACCCGGTTGCAGTATCCTCAGTGGCAGCAATTTCAGTGGCGCCGATAAAGCGAGCAGCCCCCTCCGTGGCAACGATTAGCACCGAGACATCGAGGCAGGGTGGACAGCTAACAGCAGTTGAGCTATGAGTCATCATGGATTGACTGAGCCAGTTTCGGCAGTTGGACCCACCCCTATTCGTAGGATTGAGTTTAGAGCCTCTAGAGGCAGAGTCGTGGGCAGCGGTGATGGAGAGACTGTTGAGAGCCTCCTTGTGCCATAGAGTTTATGCAGTTTCTGAACTATGTGCACCATGTTTAGAGGGACGAGGCGCATAGGATATGTATGTCTGGGAGTGGATTGTGCTAGGATACCTTTCAGCTCATTCGGTCCCTCCGTTACAGATTTTGGATGCCTCGATGGTGTAGGCATTGTTTTGGAGCGTGGCGGTGTAGTTCCTTTGTATTGGGATCTGTCTCCAGAGGCAAGTTCTAGATACTGGCGCTCGGCGCCAGGTGATGGAGGACAGATCAGTAGGCAGAGGCCTTCCCGAGTTCTTTCCCTAGGGTAGTGGATTTCTGAGGCGCCAAAGGTCGGTTGGACCCCGATGGCAGCATCAGCATCAGTATCAGCAGCGACGGTAGCATGGATGTGTTATCTGTGGAGGACCGTATTTGTAGCCCCAGTGTGAGCAGAGGCAGGGGCCGTGTGTAGTGGCACAGGTCCCCGTGCAGTTTTTTCATGATCCGTGGTGATGAAACACCTATTATTGGTTTGTCGGGCCCGCAACATGTCAAATGGACACGTTGGACGGACCCAGTGAGGATTTGGGATCAAGCCTGGCTATTTACTTGTATTTTTGATATGGATATAGGCTAAACGGATGCCGTATTTGGATTCAACGTGGAAAAATGCTTGAAACGGCTATTTACTTGTATTTTTCGGAGTCCGGACGCCCAAAAACGGACCCCCGGAAGTTTACAGTGTTTTCGGTGCACGGCGGAGGGGGGGGAGGGGGGGTTGTGGACCGGCGGGAGTGCCACGTGGCAACCCAGGATTGGCCGGCGCACGCTTCCGGTCGAGGGAACCTGGGCACTGGTGCAGTGGACCGGCGGAGGGACATGTGGCGGCCTGTTATTGGCTGGCTCACGCTGCGCGGTCCCCGGGGAATAGGCGCTGGCACAGTGGCCAGAGCGGGTGACACATGGCAGCTTCCTATTGGCGGGTTTATGTTGTGCGGTCCACGGAGTCGGGCGGCTCGGCGCATGGACCGGGGCGCGCAACGTGGCGGCCCCAGATTCACTGGCCCACGAGCGCGCGAGCACGCGGGGCCGCGGCGCTGATGCCGTACGCACGCGTGGCGGGGGACACGCGGCGTGTCGGGCGGCGGTTGGCGGGCGCCGCCCGCGTGGTGGGCGGGGCGCCGCCCACGTGCGCCACGTGGCGTCCCGCTACTGGCGGGCGCCGCTGGTGAGCTGTTCTGCGCGGGCCACGCGGCAGCGCCCGATTCGCGGGCGCCGCTGTTTGCTGTTCAGGGGGCACGTGTCACGCCCGAGTGAATCCGGGTGCTGATCGTGGGCTGGGCTGCGGCCCATTCGGGCGCCCGAATGTTGGGCTTGTGCCCGAATGTTTGGTGGGTTATAAAAAGCCCACCACCCCCTCATTTCTCTTGTTTTTCCGAGCTTTAGAGAGAGAGTGACCTGAAGAAGACTTGTTCCCCTCTCTGTTCTCTACCTCTTCAAGAAGTCTCAGAATTTTTGGAGTTGCCGACAGCGAGTTCTCTGCGA
The DNA here is from genome assembly GCA_029204045.2 of Tillandsia leiboldiana. NCBI lineage: Eukaryota > Viridiplantae > Streptophyta > Magnoliopsida > Poales > Bromeliaceae > Tillandsia > Tillandsia leiboldiana. Next base: position 6,041,433 of record CM055067.1, on the reverse strand, counting down.
TGCGGCGCGCTTCGATGATTTCCTTTTTCGGCCCGTTTCTGTCGCAGTTCAGTCGGAAAAATACCGCAAACCAGGAGGAATTTTTGGGCGATTTCTGCGATAGTGTGTTCCTAAGAGCATGGGCTTGTTTGATTTTTATCTTGGCCTACGAGTATCGGATCAGGGCATGTAATTACTCGTTTTGGATCTACTCGTCGCAAGGATCGCAGCCGTAATTTTTCTGGATTTTTCTGAGGGCCGCACACAGTGTTTCGCAGATTCTAAGGTTGCGGGAACAGTTGTTGGACAGCGGGGAGTTCTTTTATAGTTGGGGAGTTTTTTGGACTTGGATTTGCTTGCCAGGTGGGTGATTGTTGCTTACCTTTTACTGTGATTTACTCACTAGGACTATTAGAGAGACCCCTAATTTATTTGGCACCCCATTAGAAATCATGCTTAAATAAATGATCCTAATTAATCTTCGGCCTATTTTTGTGGGATTGATATACTATGGTGGTGATATGTTGGCATGCCATGCTAGCACATAGACTTGTATGAAAGTTAATTAAATGGAACAGGATGACATATTTATATGCGGGTACTACTTTGATGATTTATTATGGATCAGGGATTATAGACATGTGTAGTTGGTTAGTGATTTTGGCATGATGATTATATCTATGTGGAGCTATTATTTGATACACATGCGGAGCTACTATTTGATACACTCTTTTTTATCTTTCATGATGACATTTACATGCTTGTATGGACATCTAGATAGGCCACTATTTATTGCTACACTATCATATTGGGACTTGACTTAGGAGAAACCATGATTGTTCCTTTTCTTCTTTTCATTTAGACTTTTGATTCATGTTTGGGATAGTGTAGTCAGGACCTTGGAGTCTGGGACAGGTGGTACTTGATTGTTGATTGGTGGGGGGATTGCGGCAACCGCGGACAGTAGGCGGTTGACCGGATATTATCTATTTTATCAGATTGTGGACTTGTGGGGTATTGCGGTAACTGCGGACATTAGGCGGTTGACCGGATGTTTATCTTTGCATCAGATTGGGGTTGAGTCTTGTCGATCTTTGCATCAGATTGGGATTGGGTTTTCTGTAGTGGATAGATTTTCCCACTTGAGCATAGTCGTGATCCAGTCCTGCTATATTGAGATACTTGTGATATGGTTACTTTACTCGTGTGGGTAACTCCCCTCGAGTCCACTCCGGAGTGTGCTGTGGTACTTCCGTGCCGGACAGTTATTGTGTGTAGTGGTACCTCGGTGCCGGACAATTATTGAGTTCTTGCTATCACTTCGGCGTGGATTGGCTTGCCCGATGATGATGGCGGCAGCAGGCAGTACCGGGTTTTACTGGCCGTTAGATTGGATTTATTTGGACAGATACTGTTTACTGATGCATGCATATAGTCATTTTAGTCGGTACTGCATTTAGAGGCTTACTAGTTGTGGTTTTCTAGTTTCAGCAATTTATTTACCTTACCACTTTACCTTTCCCTTTGCCTCTGGTAGATTTAGTGGGTACGTCAGAGTTTGAGGCTTTACCTTACCACTTTACCTTTCCCTTTGCCTCTGGTAGACTTAGTGGGTACGTCGGAGTTTGAGGCTTTACCCACAGGGGGAGGCTACTGGTTTACTAGTGGTTCTCACCCCCATTGTTGTTTCCTCTTTTTTTCTTCCCTTTGTTTTGTAGAGTCTTCTGCAGGAGCTGCTGGGCCATCGGCAGCTAATCGAGATAAGGGGATCGCTGAGTAGATAGATCTCCTGTGAGGCTGAGAGTTACTGTTAGACAGATGTTGTACCCTCCACTTAGACTGTTGTATTTTTCTTTTATTTTGGGTCCGGCTTTAGCCAGCTGGTTGTACTATTTTGGTGAGCTGGGAGATTATTGTGATGACCCGGATCTCCGCAGAGCTTTTGCAGTGTGAATTGTGGATTCTGGAGGCCTATGATGTGTGTTGGAGTTGGTTGCGCGCAAATTAGACTTCATATTTAGACTCAGCGCGAAATTTGGATTAAGAATACCTGTCCGGATGCCTTCGACAAATTTTAGAAGTGGAATTTGGCAAAACGGACATCGGATTTGGATTCAGCGTGCGAAAACGATGAAAATGGACTACTTACTTGTATTTTTCGGAGCCCGGCTGCCAAAACACGGATTTCGAGCCGTGGAGTACTGTTTCGACGGCCGGGCGGCAGCACCTGCGGCGACGGGCAGCGGCGGAGCGCGGTGGCGCGGGCGCAGGCAGGTGCTTGAGCGGCGGCGGGCAGGCTGGTCCACAGATTTTGGCGTACACCGGGACCAACCAACGTTAGAAAAGCCACGTGTCGCGCGCTGATTGGGCGGTCAACGCACGCGCGATAGCGCGCCGGGCGCGGCTCACCGTGGACCCCGCCAGGCCACGTGTCGCCCGCCCATTGGCGGGCGCAGCGACCCGACTGGGCCGCCGTGAACCGCGGCCCACGGTTCCCGCCGTGGACCGCGCGCCACGCGGCGCGCCGCGATTGGCGGGCGCGCGGGGCGCGGATGGGCTACGTGGCGGGCCGAGGTGGTTTCGGGCGCGCGCAGTAACGGGCCGGGCCTGGCACTGTAGCAGCCCGATTGCCTTTCGGGCGCCCGAATTTTGGGCCCGAAAGCCCAATAGCTTGATTTTTGGGTTCGTTTTGGAGGGGTCTATAAATAGGCCCCTTTGCTCGGCCTTTTGGCCATTTTCCCGAGGCCCCCTGAGGTTGAGTGCTTTAGAGAAGTTGTTCCTCTGCTTGTGCTGCATCTCTCGAGGGAGTTTCGGAATTTTTGGAGGGCGCGACATCGACGGCTTCGGTGATTCGGCGCAGTGCTAAGTTTCTTCTTCGGTGGCCTATTTCCGTCGCATTTCAGTCCACGAGGTCCACAGAGCTAATCCGACATAATTTTTGGATTATTTTTGTGGCATCGGTTTCATGAGAGGTAGGCCTTCGATTTCCGTGTTGATCACCTTGCTTCATTTTGCGTTCTTGGCATGGTTTACGAGGCATCTTTGAACCCCTTTCCTGCTGGTGGTTTTTCTGGATAGCGGAGGCTTGTCGGATTTTTATCTCTGCACTCGGTTATCGGATTTCGACATATGAGGACTCGATCGAGATCTACTCTTCGTGAGGATCGCCATTGTATTTTTATTGGAATTTTTGGAGATTATCTCGTAGGTGGTATTTAAGCATTTTCAGGACTGATTTTTCAATAGTTTGTAAACTTGGAATTTTGTGTTGATTGCAATGTTTGGACCATATCTTTGTACCCAGGAGATGTTTTTGGGTGATTTTGGACCCGTTGGAATCGTGGGAACTCGAGGATTTGTCCTCGCTCAGTTTCAGCCTTTTTGGATCTTGGATTTATGCACGCTCCAGGTGGGTTGCTTCGTTTCCAAAATCGGTGGACGGTTTATTAATTCTGTTGTATAGAAAGCATGCATGATTGTGAGATATGTTAGAAATTATGTTGGTTAATGTTCCCTAATCTTGCTTTAGTTAAACTAAATGCTACTTTTGGAACTTGACCTAGCACCCTGTCATATGTTACATGTGTAACCAGATTAGTAGAAAACCCTCACTTGGGCTAGGTTTATTTATGCTTTAGACATCCACACTTCTTATTCTATTCCTGGACATAGTGTTACCCTCGCTCGGGTAGTGGGTCGAGTGGTCGGGATTTCTCTTAGTGTGGGATGCATGTACACTCGTGCTTGGGGGCAGAGTGGAGTCTGGTAGATGTAGCTGGTCTTTTATCTGTGGCGGGAACCGTTTGGGTGAACGGTGGTCCCGGGATGTCTTGTTTCTCTGTTTTATGTGTTGCCACTGTGTTAGTGGCAATCGTATACCAGTGATTGGGCAGTTGACCGAATGGTTACTTATGCATCAGATTGGGGATCGGGGATTCTTTAGTTGAGGGTTTTGTTCCACTTGAGTATAGTTGTGATCTAGTCCTGCTTTTATGATACTTGAGACACTGATTGAGTTTGCTTATCACACCGGCGCGGTTTTATATGCCTGGTGATGCTTTCCTCGTGTGGGTAGCTCCCCTCGAGTTCCCCTCTGGAGCGTGGGGGTCAGACAGTGATTGAGTTTGGTTATCACACCGGCGCGGCTTTATATGCCCAGTGATGCTTTCCTCGTGTGGGTAGCTCCCCTCGAGTTCCCCTCTAGAGCGTAGGGGAGTTTCCCTCTGGAGCGTGGAGGTCAGACAGTTATTGAATTTTTGCCATCACATCGGCGCGGCATTACTTGCCCGATGATGAGGGCGACAGCAGGCAGTACCAGTTTTTACTGGCAGTTAGATTGGGTTACCGGGACAGTTTGGTTACTAATGCTTTTAGAGGCATAGTAGTGGTAGTTTTCTTTTTTAGCAGTTTTGTTGTTTACCACTCTTCTTCCCCTTTTTGCCTCTGGTAGACCTAGTGGGTGCGTCGAAATTTAAGGCTTTACCCACTGGGGGAGGCTACTGGTTTATTAGTAGTTCTCACCCCCATTCTTCTTTCCTATTTTTCTTCTCCTTTGTTTTGAAGTGTCTTCTGCAGGTGCCGATGGGTTTTCAGCGGCGGGTCGAGGAGAGAGGACGACTGAGTAGATAGATCTCGAGGCAGGATGAGCGAGTTAGCTGGACTGTTGGTGTACCATTATTTCCTCAGACGATTGTACTTTACTTTTGGGACTGGCTTTAGCCAGCTGGTTGTATCATTTTGGTGAGCTGGGAGAGACAGATGTATTATTTTTACAGATGTACTGTATTTTTTTTTCAGCTTCAATCTGAGATGTATTAGTTTTTAATTCAGTTCTGTTTTATGCTCTTTTTTTGTTATCTCTTATATCTGAGCAAGTTATTGATGCTTCGTGTACGCGGGAAATACCGTGTGCACGGCGGATCTGTAGACGAGCCCGGGTTCTGGTTTACACCCGGGGCGTGACACCCGGTCCCTTTTTTGTGGTCGGCTATGGAGTATACCCTGCTAGTGAGTTTGCTTGTGGAGTTGATGTCCTTTTTGGGGAGCCGTTGGGTTAACAGCGGGCCTGACTGTTCTAGCGGTTCCTGGTAGTGAGTTAGAGATGTGATTTGGATACTGTCGATCTTGATGATCGTGGATTTGGACTATAGCCTGCATGAGCCATATTGAGCTCGACAGATATGTGCAGATACTTTCCTTGGTGGGGCCGCGCCCCTCGAGTGCCACTCCGGAGCTGGGCCTGTTACTTTGCTATCACGGCTTGTCGACGCAGTCCCTCTGGCTGGGCCAGTTTTGGCAGTCACGGACGCCCTACGTAAGTCCGGTCCTCCTTGGATGTAACGGCTGTAGGTGGGCGCAGGTTTGACTGGATCCTATGTGGCAGTCACTATGATTGGGTTGATTGAGTACTTGGGTTAGAGTCGATGCATCATTTTCATCTGTATCACCCTTTGATCATTGTAGATAGAGTCATGATAGCTGTAGACTCTTTCCAGCTTATCTTTTCATTATTACAGTTTTCCTGTTATCTTATGCCTCTAGTAGACTTAGTGGGCAGACCATCGGGCTTGGTAGCAGTTCCCACTGTGAACTACTGTAGGATGTAGTTCTCACACCCGTCGTGGTGATTTTTCCCCAGGGACCCTTTCTTCAGTTCCTACTGATCATTTTGTTGCTGATCGAGGTGAGGGAGTCGCGAGCTAGTTCCCTACCCGTCCTTTGAGTATAGCGGTACCCCTTTTTGGAGCTTAGTAGTGCAGTCTGCTGGATTTTAGTAGTTAGTTACTTTTGAGAGTTTTATTGTGAGAGACTTTTGTAGTGAGGTTCAGACTTGTACTATTTGACAGTTGTATTATTTCTTATTTCAGTAGTTTACTTTTCAGCTCTGATATCTGTATAGCTATAGTATCATTCTTTTTGCAGGTTAGACGCTTCGTCTATACGGGGTTTCCCGTATGGGCGGCGGATCTGTTGGCGGGCCCGGGTCACAGTTTCGACCTCGGGGCGTGACAGATTAGAGTGGTATCAGAGCCTAGGTTGTAGGTCATTATGGACTTGAAAACCCTAGGCATGTGGATTGACCTTTGGATGACTACGTGAGAGTCGTGATTTATAGCGAGTCCTGATTGAATTTTATACCTCTCCCAAGGGACGGGATGAGTAATTGGCATGTTTATTCTCCTAATCGATTATGTTGGCTGCAGACAACATAATGCTGTGGAATGGATGACATGTTTTAGACTTTCGCTGGATTGGGTCGAATGGTTGTTCTTGTTAAGGAATTTGTATTGGCGTATTTCGTGAAAGTGTTTAAGTCTTGAAGATTGAAGATGAAGATGTTTGGATCATATACCTCAATCTCAAGAAAGAAGAATTCAAAAGGATCAGGTACGTTTAAATAAATAATCTTGGTGATCCGAATACTTCTTATAGTGTAGAAACACTTGGATGGATTTTTAATTGAATAAAAATAAAAAAACTGGACTGTTATATGTTCAGGATCCGGATCAGGGTATTCCAGTCCAGACCCCGAACGTAGGTAAGTTCATGCGGAATTTCAGTCCGGATCGCCCCTGGTTCAGTCCGGACCCCGAACATAGATTCTGCAGAAATCGCATGAACAGTCCGGACCGTGCATCCTTCAGTCCGGACCCCGAACATGATTTTTTCAGGAATTCTCTGAAAAATGACGACAGTCCGGATCAAGCCAAATCCAGTCCGGACCGTCGTCCGGAAAAAGTTCTGTTAAAGTTAGTTTTTGATTCTTATCTTCCTCCAAAGGTTTCTAACCTATAAATAAACCCTTTGATTCATTTTTTTAGGGTTAATCCAAAATACGACCGAAAATTAGAAAAATCCACATATAGAGAAGAAAGGAAAAACTAGATCGATTATATGTTTCTTCATCTATATTGATTAATTTGATTCTAGGGTTTCAAAGCTCATATCTCTTATAGAATCGAATTAATGAATACTTAGATGGTATTTCTGATCTATCTTTGATCTAAGTATTCGGCGGATTTTCACCACCAACAAAACAACGATTTTCCCAAAAATCGACGCGTGGATTCACGTGGCCTTGTGGACTCAAGGTGCTACCGTTTCATGGATTCGAAACGAGGTGCGCTCGTGGATTTGAGACGTACTACTTGGTGGAGACCGTGGATTCGGTTGGACGTCGTGGACTCGACGTTGGACGCCGTGGATTCGGCGTTGGACGCAAATCGTGGATTCGAGGCGCGTTGCGGAGCGAGCGGAGAAGATCAACTAGGAGCGTATGGAAAAAGGTTGAGCCGTGTGTGAGTACGTTATATCACCTTTGTACGTATTTAATCTTAGTGGATTTCACCGTGTGATCGGTCCCGTAGTTTTTTACTCCTGGTTTGGAGTTTTTCACATAAAATCTCTGCGTGTTATTTACTTTTCCGCATTAGGTTATTTTTACGCAAAGATTTTGGTGTGTTTATTGTTTACACCTATTCACCCCCCTCTAGGTATTTTTTCCCCTGTTCAGATCCATATTTAACATAACCCACAAGTGGTATCAGAGAGGGAATAGGGTTGTAAACAATGGTTGAAGGTGGAAACATCAACAGACCACCGTTCTTCGATGGAACAAACTATGCTTATTGGAAAGTACGCATGAGAGCGTTTTTAATTTCCATCGATGAACGGGTGTGGCAATCAATCGAGTTTGGATGGTCAAATCCTACTGAAATTATTGCTGATGTTTGCACCATCAAACCTAGGCCGAAATGGACCAAGGAAGAAATTGATGCATCTTCTTACAACGGCAAAGGGATTAACGTCTTATTTAATGCTTTGTCGCAAACCGAATTCTCTCGCGTCTCGGCATGTGAGACTGCGAAAGAAATCTGGGATGTTCTACAAGTTACACATGAGGGAACAAGCCTTGTGAAGATTCAAAAACTGCAAATGCTTACGAGCAAATTTGACTCTATTTTTATGGCAGAAAATGAATCGTTCACAGATTATTATACACGATTGCAAGATATCGTTAATACATGTGCTAACTTGGGAGAGAAAATTCCAGAATCTAAAGTTGTAAGAAATATTTTAAGGACTCTTCCTGAAAGATTTTGTGCCAAGATTGCAGCCATTGAAACAGTAAAACACCCGGACGAAATCCGTATAGAAGAATTAGTTGGTGCACTTCAAACGTATGAAATGACTTTTCCTACTAACTATTCTTCTGGAAAGCCATCTTCTTCTAAGTCTTCAGGTTTTGCGTTGAAATCAACAAAAGAAGAAGATGCGGATTCATCCTCCTCAGACGATGACGAGAATCTATCAATGGAGGATTTCGAGAAGCAACTTGCACTCTTGACGAGAAAATTTCGCCGAAACTTTCGAAGGGGTAACTCAAGGAAAATATCATCCTTCATAAAGTCGAAGAAAGGCAAAGGAACTTCAGGCTTTAAGTCAAGAAAGCAAGAGAGTTTTTCAAAGGACAAGAAGAACTCGGAGGGACAAATCCAATGCTTCAAGTGCCGAGGCTACGGTCACATCTCAACGGAGTGTCCCAACAAGAATCCGTCAAAGAAGAAGGCGATGCAAGCCGTCACTTGGGATGACACCTTAACTGTTACGGCATTTTGGTGTTGGCATATTTCGTGAGTCAAGTCAGTGAGTTGAGTCGGAGTCTTAAAGGGATCAAATTGTCAATCAGCAATCAAAGACTTAGAGAAGATTCAACAAGAGCTCAAGTTGACACTCAGTGTCTTGAGTCTTGAAGATTGAAGTTGAAGAATTGTGGATCAGCTACATCAATCTCAAGAAGAAAGTATTCAAGAGGATCAGGTATGTTTAACTAAATAATTGTGGTGATCCGAATACTTTCTTATAGTGTAGAAATACTTGGATGATCTTTTAATTGCATAAAAATCAAAAACTGGACATGGGACATGTTCAGGATCCGGATCAGACCTTGCAATCCGGATCCCGAAGGGTACTTGTTCATTGGCAATTTCAATCCGGATCCTAGGCCATTCCGATCCGGATCCCGAACATGGGACTTTGCTGAATTGCATGAACGATCCGGATCGGACCTTGCAATCCGGATCCCGAACCCTTGGTTTTCTGGAATCGTCAATCTCGTTACGACAATCCGGATCGCAGTAAATCCGATCCGGATCGCCGTCCTGAAAGTTTCCAGATAAGGTATGTTTTTGATTCTTATCTCTTTCCAAAAGTTTCTAAACTATAAATAGACGTTTAGGGTTTCTCAAAAATGTGGGTTCTCTACCGATTAATTTATAAAACACTTGAGAGCAACCCTAGAGGCTAGGTTCTTATCGTTCTTCTTTTTAGCTTCTTTTAGGTCAATTCGACGGTTCTTTCAAGAACATATCTTTCGTCGAATTGATCTAATCTTTGCTTAGAGATTTTTTCTACGGTTCCTCAATGAGAATCTAAGCAAAGGATCACCATCGAAGTCAATATTCTTATCGACTGAGTTTGCGTCGTGGATTCGACGTGGCATCGTGGATTCGGTGTGCTAAAGGCGTTTCGTGGATTCGAAACGTGTGCTCGTGGATTCGAGTGGCGTTCGTGGATTCGAACGTGTGTAGTGGACGTGCAAACGGTGGAGCGCGAGGTCCGAAGAAATTGAAGGAGTGGTTAAATCCGTGGAGACGGTAATCACCTTGTTATTCTTCTTTTCTTAGTGGATTGTTATTGCGTGGACATCCAACCGGTCAGCGCAAGGTCCGAAGAAGCTGAAGGAGGGGTTGAGTCCGTGGAGTCGGTAATCACCTTGTTATTCTTCTATTCTTAGTGGATTGTTATTGCGTGTTGGTCCCGTGGTTTTTCTCCTGGATTGGAGTTTCCACGTAAATCTCGGTGTGCTGTTTTTATTTTCCGCATTGGTTTTTATTTTGCACTGAGATTGAGTTTTTAAGTATTACACCTATTCACGCCCCCCTCTAGTTGTTTGATAGTACCTATTTAGATCCTTGTGGATCCTTAATATTATAAAAACCTACATCAACTTCCAATGAGTCATCTTTCAGTGATGAGGATAACAACGCAACGGCATTCCACGCGTCCACAACTTCACCTTACGTGTGCTTTATGGCAAGTACATCCGGTTCATTATCCAACTCCTCCCAAGTTGAAAAGAATGCAACGGACGATGAACCGAGTAATTCCGAAGGTGAAGACTTTGCTTTTGCCTACCATAAACTACTAAAGGATTCAAAGAAATTGGGAAAGTAAAACTAGAGTTTGAGAAGAAGATTGCAGGATCTCGAGGAAGAAGCAAAAAGGGCAACTTCTCTCTCAAACGCTCTTGAAGTGGAAAGGGACAACTTGATCAAAGTAAATGTTTTCCTTCAAGAGAAGAATGAGCATTTCGAGAAGGAACACAACAAATTGGTGGATAAAGCTAATTACTTCTTGAAGCTCTACTCCGAGGCTCGACAAGAGAAGATGGAAATGACGAAGACCATATTCCAACTTAAGGATGATTTGAAGAGATTTTCTTCAGGTAGGAGCAAGTTGGATAAGTTGCTTGGTCTTGGTCAAACGAATCGTTTGGGCCTTGGATACAATCGAACTGGAGACAGCCCTAGTTCGAGTGAAACAATTTTTGTGCCCCAGTCGGCGTCTCCTCCTCCGACGGAAATCACTACATCCAACGACAACAAGCCTACCTCACCTACTTCGGGTTCAACAAGTACAAAGGTATGTTTTCGTTGTGGTTTTGCAGGGCACATAAGAAGAGATTGCAAGATTGGAGCAAAACGATCAAATCAAGCGACTCTTGCAACAACTACCAACGAGTTCATTCCCCGGAAATCAAAGGAGAAATTTTCAAAGGTAAAGAACCTTGGTAGTACACCTATCAAGACGACGTCAAAGAAAAGCGATCAATCAAACAAGACGCTTTCACCAAGGAGAATAACTTCACAATCATTACCGACGTACTCCAAAACTCAAAAGGTTTAGGTGCGCAAAGGTGAATTCTTCCCTTGTCTTGTCATTCATACTTCACTGCATGCTTATGACAACTCATTTTGGTATCTGGATAGTGGATGTTCCTGTCACATGACCGGCGACAAAAATTGTTTTCAAACTTTAGAGAAAACCTCCGGAGGACTTGTAGTTTTCGAAGACAGTCGTTCTTCTAAAATTGTTGGAAAAGGAACAATTACTATTCCATAAGGCCCGGTTTTGAACAATGTTTATTTGTTGAAGGCCTTAAGACTAACCTCATTAGCATTAGTCAACTATGTAATAATGGCTTTTCAGTTAATTTTTCATCTGTTGAATGTATTGTAACTGATAAGGACCATTTATTCTTTTTGAAAGGGGTTAGGTCTGAAAATAATTGCTATGTAGTTCCTAATAAAATTTCTGAACATTGTAACCTAGTGTCACTTGGAAATGAAACTCTTTGGCATGAAAGACTAGGTCACATTAATTTTAAGGAACTAGCTAGAATTTTAAATAAAGACGTGGTTAGGGGAGTTCCTAAACTATCTTTTAAAGAAAACATTGTGTGTGGAGGTTGTCAAAAGGGAAAACAATCAAGGGCCACGTACAAGAATTTAAACCACGTGGGAACCAAACGACCATTAGAATTATTGCACATGGACTTAATGGGGCCGACTCGTCAACCAAGTTTGGGAGGTAAATGGTACATTTTTCTTATGGTTGATGATTTCTCTAGATATTCATGGGTAACGTTTTTAAAAGAGAAAGCGGATACTTTCGATTCTTTTCATAAGATATATCATCGTGTTATGATTGAGATAAATGAAAAGATCGTTCGTGTTCGAAGTGATAGAGGTGGAGAATTCATCAATTCAAAATTCATTGATTTTTGCACTTCCAATGGCATAAAACATGAATTCTCTGCACCCTATACACCTCAACAGAATGGTGTAGTCGAGCGCAAAAACAGAGTAGTACAAGAGATGGCGCGTGTTATGCTTCACAGCTGGAAACTCCCATTACATTTTTGGGCTGAAGCAGTTAACACCGCGGTCTATGTAATTAATCGAGTTTATTTGCGCCCGGGTACTTTAAATACACCATATGAGCTATGGTTTTGTAGAAAACCAAATATCAAATATTTTCGAATCTTTGGGAGTCGCTGTTACATTTTACGTGATCGCGAAAATCTTAGAAAATTCGACTCTCGAAGTGACAAAGGAATTTTTATGGGTTATTCTACAAACAGTAGAGCATATCGGGTTTTTAATCTCGAATCTAAAACGATGGTAGAATCTTTTAATATTAAAGTAGATGAAGCTTTTCATTTTTCATCTGATAGATCTACCTCTGATATGTCTCTTGATGATGAATCTCCTGTAAATGATAATGCATCTTCTCATAATAATTCTTCCGATAATGTTGATGCATCTAATGGTTCTTCTAGTTTATCTGATATGCAGGAATCATCACACATACCTCCGAACACTCCGTTGCCTCAAACGTTACGTATCTCCAAGGACCATCCAGAGTCAAATATCATTGGAGATCCACAAGAAGGAGTCAGGACTCGGAGACAATTGGTTTGTGGAGTTGCGTGTTACGTCTCCATGTTGGAACCAAAGAACGTTGATGAGGCTCTTTAAGACGATTATTGGATTGAAGCAATGCAAGAAGAGCTCCATCAATTTGAAAGAAACAAAGTCTGGGAACTAACGAAGCCTCCAAAGCAACAAAACATCATTGGTACTAAGTGGATTTTCAAGAACAAGAAAAATGAGGATGGTACCAACATTAGGAACAAAGCACGACTAGTTGCTAAGGGCTATTCACAAATTGAAGGTATAGACTTTGATGAGACGTTCGGCCCGGTAGCTCGTCTCGAGTCAATTCGTATCCTTTTCGCAATTGCTTGTCATTTCAAAATTAAACTCTTTCAAATGGACGTTAAGAGCGCCTTTTTAAATGGTTTTCTAAATGAGGAAGTTTATGTGGCTCAACCGAAAGGTTTCATTGACCATAAACTACCTAACCATATTTTTTGACTAAAAAGGGCTCTTTACGGTCTAAAACAAGCACCGCGAGCATGGTACGAAAGGTTGACAAAGCACCTTTTGAAAAAGGGCTACACTCGAGGGGGAGCGGATCGGACACTCTTTGTGAAACATTTTCAGGAAAACTTTATTGTCGCACAAATCTATGTCGATGACATTGTATTTGGAGCAACAAGGTATAATGATGCTTCAAAATTCGCCGAAACCATGGAAAGCGAATTTGAGATGTCCATGATGGGTGAGCTAATATATTTTCTTGGATTGCAAGTTAAACAAAGTGAAGAAGGCATTCATCTGTGCCAATCCAAGTATGTAAAGGAGTTGGTCAAGAAGTTCGGATTAGAAAATTCTAAAGACTTTCCGACTCCAATGGGAACTAGCAACAAGGGATTAGGAAGTGAATCTCTAAGTGAAAGTGTAGACGAGAAGCTTTATCGCAGCATGATTGGAAGTCTACTTTATCTCACGGCTAGTCGCTCGGATATATCCTTCAGTGTTGGGATTTGCGTGAGATATCAATCTGCACCGAAGGAGGTTCACCTAAAAGCGGTGAAAAGGATCATCCAGTACGTCAAAGGTACACTAAATTTCGAAATTTGGTATCCTATGGGCACAACTCTCGACATAATAGGATACTCAGATGCCGATTGGGCAGGATCAGTGGATGATCGGAAAAGTACGAGTGGTACATGTTTTTACTTTGGCCATTGTCTTGTTGCATGGCATAGTAAAAAGCAAAACTGCATTGCACTCTCGACTGCCGAAGCGGAATATATTTCAGCGGGTAGTTGTTCAACTCAATTGGTTTGGATGAAAAGCGTGTCGACTTCTAATTTTTTGCGACTTCGGTAACTATTCTTTGTGACAACACTAGTGCTATAAATATTTCTAAAAACCCTGTGTTGCACTCAAGAACAAAACACATTGAACTTAGATATCATTTTCTAAGAGAGCTAGTTGAATCAAGTATTCTTCAAATTTCTTATGTTTCAACTGAAAATAAATTAGCCGATATTTTAACAAAACCTCTGGATCAAAAATGTTTTATTCATTTACGTAAAGCAATTGGAATGCTTCCTTTGAAATAACACCTTTTGAAACCATTGCTTAGGTTAGGTTTTGTGTTATGTTTTTATTCTTTATCTATGCTTGTACATAGAACATTAACTGAGCATTAGTTAATTGACTTTAATTGCATCATTTCATATTTTAAGAAATTTATTATGATTTAGATATCATGATAATTCATTTGATGCAATGGTCATTTATATCAATTAGTTCATCTTTAATTGATCAAAGTCAATTTCTCTTTCAAATGATCTCTTGGTATAGTTTTTATCTTATTTGACAATTGAGTTAAGTATGAACACGAGATCAATTTTTGGTTGAATACTTCATATCTTAAATAATTGATAGCCAATTGAGGGGGAGCTTATTAAAGTTTTATGCTCAAAAGATGTGGAAAGAGTTACATCCCAATGAGAAGTGTGAAAACTACCACCACATGGAGGAAAGAGCTACCACCTCGGTCGTCCGAGTACTGTGTGCAGCTACCACATATATACCAAGCATGGTTTTTCTTGTTGATTAAATAAAATACTTTTTTGGAATGCTTGACTCTGTCGAATTCCAAGGTTGGTATAAGGTGGGTATTTTTATCGAAACATGCTCAAAGAGCAACTCCCTATAATAAATTGACTAGATACATTATTTAACTTATTTGGGATTTCAAACATCTATCGATCTTTGTGCTTCATTTTCGTTGCAAAATTAATGATTTGATAAATGCATTACTCATTAGATCGTGATTGATGTTTTGAACTTGTTCAACTTTAAAGGATTTAATTTTTATAAATTTTCGTTTCATTACTTAGATATTAATGATAGATTTAGCATAATCTATCTCTTTTGATATGAAACGATGATTTTTGTTTAAAGTTGATATACAAAATTGCTTACATATTTTTTCTGGAATTTCTGGAATTTTTATAAATTTTTCTGAAGAAAAAGTTGAAGCCGATCCGGACTGAAAAATCTGATCCGGATCCCGAACGCAGAAATTGTCTGCGGGTAGCCGATCCGGACTGGATTCACGAGCTGATCCGGACCGCGGCTAGGGTTTATAAGAAACGAAAGGGTATTTGATTTCTTTTTACCTCAAGCTTTTGTTTCTAAACCTCCAGAGCTTTTTTCTCTAAACTCCAACATATTTGGACTCTTCCAAACTCAAGTTCTTTCGATTTCAAGTAAGTCTCTTTGATCAAAACTCGAATTTTTCACTCTTTTTGCCTATTCTTCAAAACGTGAATGAAATTCATGACTAATTCGTTTTTGAACGGTTTTTGATCAAATTTCTTTTAAAATAAGAACTCTGAGTAGATTAGTTTTGTTGGTATGCCTTGTATTCTCTTGTTTAACGTATTTTTGAGCTTCGATTTCTAAAAATTCGGTTTTAGGGCATATTATGAGAATTTTTGAAAATCATGGAGTTGATCTATTTTTAAAATTCCTTTTGCAAAACTAACTTGATTCCTAGTCTCTATGCACGATAATGATTGTTTGGGTACAATTTTTCAAATTTTTGAAAATTAAATAATTTTTCGTGTTCTTGAGTTCTTGCTCGCAGGTTCTCCATTTTCTAACGCACTAGCAAAGATGGTTTTTGCTTGGATTCTAGTACTCATTGCAGCAATGGTGCACACTCGAGCGACGAACAAGCTCAAAAGAGCTAAGAAAACTCAAGGGAAATGAGACTATATCAACTTGGATAAAACGGATTCTAAGACGGAATCAACAAACTGGGATGAATTAATGGAAGACGACGCAGCACCTGCTACATCAAAAAGGAAAGCCCCTGGTTCAACAAAGGCGAAGACAGCGCCTACTGCTGCCGAAAAAGGAAAAGCTCCAATGCCACCAACATCAATTTCAATGAAAAGAAAAAATGTAGCTCGACGAATGGGACGAGCGCAAGGGATTGAGATTGAAAAACCAATAGCACATGATTCACCACCTCCAGAGGAATGCGTGCCTATTAACACTGATCGACTGAAAGCATTTGAGAACCGAGAGTGTATTGGCGAACGACACGTTAATATTGGAGCTCTTCGAGATCGTTCTGCGGCTTTTGGAAATCTGATTGAATAAGCCAATCTCTCTCAAGTTTGCAAATTTTCTGAAACGCTTGGATATTGTTTGCATCTGGTACGGACCTTTTACACCAATGCACTGCAGCTTCAAGAGCATGAAGACGGACCAATGGAGTTCTATACTACGGTCCGAGGGACAAAACTCCAAATAACTCCTCAACTAATTGGAGAAGTCCTAGGGATGAAATCCAGCATGGCGGGGACCCATTACTTGAAAGGAAAAAGTTTGACAAACTTGTTGTGGCAAACAGTTGTTAATGGAATATGCATGCCGGAGACACAGTCAACTGGAAATTTTGTTTACTCTAAAGAGCTTCGACCTGAGTACCGGTTTCTCAATTTCATCATATGCTACAACATTCTTCCGAACATGCAGACGAAAGTCCTGCGATGGGATTGCATGCTTTTCTTATATCTTTTGGGACATTCGTCGGAGGCAGTGGGTTTGAACATCAATATCCCCTATATCATTTGGAATAGGATGGCACGGTACGTTGAACATCCTCATCCAACGGAAAGACTTCCGTTCCCATTAATCATAATGAGAATCTTCAGGAAATTCAAGGTTGATACTCGCTCTTCAAGTTATCAACACAGTTTGGGAATGATTAATGATTCGATAGTTGTAAAGTCTTTGCCAAAACTGCCTAATGACACCCCGACTCCTCCACATAGCAAGAAACCTTCAGTCGCTACTTCAGTAACACCCTCAAAGCAAGTACCTATGTCAGATGATGAAGCTTCTGTGACTTCCATTTATAAAGAGCAACACAGACTATCTTTTGAATAGGAACAGATCGCAAAAGAACAGAAGCGCATCTCTGAGGAGCTAGAAATAATAACTGCATCTCAAATCACTTTGACGAAGAAATTTACTTCAATGAAGAAGTTGGTGAAAAAGATGTTTACAAAGATGGGATGTAGTAGCTCTGACGATTCAGAATCTGACAATTGACTATTTGTTCATTTTTGTTTTGCAGGTTCTCAGTTTTAGTTCTTACACGTTTTGAACTTTTTCACTCCTTTAATTTTTGTAATTTTAGCTAACTTCAGTGACAAAAAGGGCGAGAGAGATATGAACATTTGGACATGTTTGTGAGAACTTTGGAACTTGGAAGGTAAGTATGACAACAACTTTTGCTTTGTATTGTGAATGAATGCATGCCTCAACTAACTATTCGACTAACTATTTGGGCATGTAATATTACTAACAAGTTGTTTGATGACTAACATACTTATGACATTTGGAATTTAATGCTTAGATGATATGTGAATTGCTTTGATTGTTTATCTCAATACATATCTGATTTTATAAATGTCATGGTGAGTATAAACTCTATCTCTGTTTGATTTTTGAATGTTAAATTCTTGAGGTATCTAACGATTTCTTTTGTCAAGAATTATTTCTTTTGCAGAGAGTACAAACGTCTAAGTCTAGAGTCTATTTTAGGAGTTTATCTCATGCATTCATTTTTATTTGGATCATAATTGTAAATTTTTGTTGTATGGTGATAACAACAAAAATATCTTTTTGAATTTTCTTTAAGTGGATTTTTGTTTTGTCACGAAACCGCCAAAGGGGGAGATTGTTAAGGAATTTGTATTGGCGTATTTCGTGAAAGTGTTTAAGTCTTGAAGATTGAAGATGAAGATGTTTGGATCATATATCTCAATCTCAAGAAAGAAGAATTCAAAAGGTTCGGGTACGTTTAACTAAATAATCTTGGTGATCCGAATACTTCTTATAGTGTAGAAACACTTGGATGGATTTTTAATTAAATAAAAATAAAAAAACTGGACTGTTATATGTCCAGGATCCGGATCAGGGTATTCCAGTCCGGACCCCGAACGTAGGTAAGTTCATACGGAATTTCAGTCCGGATCGCCCCTGGTTCAGTCCGGACCCCGAACATGGATTCTGCAGAAATCGCATGAACAGTCCGAACCATGCATCCTTCAGTCCGGACCCCGAACATGATTTTTTTAGGAATTCTCTGAAAAATGACGACAGTCCGGATCAAGCCAAATCCAGTCCGGACCGTCGTGCGGAAAAAATTCTGTTAAAGTCAGTTTTTGATTCTTATCTTTTCCAAAGGTTTCTAACCTATAAATAAACCCTTTGATTCATTTTTTTAGGGTTAATCCAAAATATGATCGAAAATTAGAAAAATCCACATATAGAGAAGAAAGGAAAAACTAGATCGATTATATGTTTCTTCATCTATATTGATTAATTTGATTCTAGGGTTTCAAAGCTCATATCTCTTGTAGAAACAAATTAATGAATACTTAGATGGTATTTTCGATCTATCTTTGATCTAAGTATTCGGCGGATTTTCACCACCAGCAAAACAACGATTTTCCCAAAAATCAATGCGTGGATTCGCGTGGCCTTGTGGACTCAAGGTGCTACCGTTTCGTGGATTCGAAACGAGGTGCGCTCGTGGATTTGAGACGTACTACTTGGTGGAGACCGTGGATTCGGTTGGACGTCGTGGACTCGACGTTGGACGCAGTGGATTCGGTGTTGGACGCAAATCGTGGATTCGAGGCGCGTTGCGGAGCGAGCGGAGAAGATCAACTAGGAGCATATGGAAAAAGGTTGAGTCGTGTGTGAGTATGTTATATCACCTTTGTACATGTTTAATCATAGTGGATTTCACCGTGTGATCGGTCTCGTGGTTTTTTACTCCTAGTTTAGAGTTTTCCACGTAAAATCTCTGCGTGTTATTTACTTTTCCGTATTGGGTTATTTTTACGCAAAGATTTTGGTGTGTTTATTGTTTACACCTATTCACCCCCCTCTAGGTATTTTTTCTCCTGTTCAGATTCATATTTAATATAACCCACAGTTCTGTCCTGATGTTTGTTATTGTGCAGTGGAATACGATGCCCCTGAGACGTCGTGCAGTAAGGAGGGCACATCCCGCATCTGATGAGTTACCCGAGCAGCGGGAGGCAGAGCTATCAGAGCGGAGCGAGACCCAGGAGTTATGGACCCAGATGGCACAGATGTCGGAGGCTGTCCGATGCCAGGAGGTGGCCATGGAACGCTTGATGTGCTTGTTGGAGCAGAGAGCACAGCCAGTTGCAGTACCGCCTGAGTGTCCTCCAGCACTTTCTTTCCATGCAGTGGCATCTCTAGCTATACCAGTGGCACCGATTGAGCGAGCAGCCCCCTCCGTGCCGACGAGTAGTGTCGAGGCACCGAGGTAGGGTGGATAGCGGATAGTAGATGAGCTTTGGGACATCATCGATCAATGGAGCCAGTCCCGGCAGTCTGATCCACCCTGATTTGCAGGATTGAGCTTGGAGTCGTGGGAGGCAAGTCTTGGATCACAACGATGGAGCGACTGTTTGAGACCCTTTTTATTCAGGAGCAATTTCAGGTTCTTTTGGCGACAACTTGTTGGAGCACATTGCCGAGGTTTGGTGGCGCCGAGTACGACTATCGGTCCTCCTGGGACCCAGCTGCTTACTTGGGCGGAGTTCTGCAGTATTCTTCTTGAAGCTTTCTTCCCTGAGAATGTCAGATAGAAGCTGGAAGAGGATCTGAGGAACCTCCAACAGGGAGACCATTCTGTACAGAAGTACATCATGGATTTCAACCGGCTATTAGACTGTGTACTACATGCGGCCAGGGACGAGGCGCATTGGATTTACTTGTTCGAGCAGGGTTTGCGTCGAGATATCTATCAGTTTGTTCGGTCACGCAGACTGCAGACTTTTGACGCCTCGATGGAGCAGGCTCTTATATGGAACGAGGGAATGTGATTTTGACTGAGTGGGGCACAGCCCCCGGTGGGAGTTTGGGCGTGAAGCGCCAAGCGCCTGATGACGGAGGACAGACGAGTAGGCAGGAGCCTCCGAGACCTCTACGATTCCATCCTCAGGATCGTGGGTTTCAGAGGCGCCAAAGATCGGCAGCAGCCACAATACCAGCAGTCTCAGCAGTGGTATCAGTAGCAGCAGCGGCAGTAGGATGGATGTGTTTCTACGGAGGACCCCATTCGTTGCCCAGTGTGAGCAGAGGCAGAGGCCATGCTTCCTATGTGGATAGTCTAGATATTTTCCGACAGACTGGACTTTGACGTGGAGGCAGACTGAGCGACGACCACCTACATCGAGCGGATGAGTCTGTGCCGCCCGGTTGGAGGGCGCCACGGCAGTGGATCGGGTTGTCGCAGTCATGATTTCATCATAGCAGTCTGAGTTAGAGTATTTTTGCTTTCCTGCATGGACTAGAGATAGAGTTGTTACCACGTGTACTAGAGGTACAGGTTCCTATTGGTGTTGTGCACTTGGAGGAGGCTTGTGGATCATGTCCAGTGCAGTGAGACCGCGGATTATACCAGCAGGTGTGACGGTAGTGTGACGGTTTGGTGGCAGCTCCAAGACTCTGATCGAGCATACGGGATGAACCGGTTGGCGCGATATCATGCAACGACTGATTGTGGATTGAGAACAGTGACCCTTCCGCGAGCTGGACTGGAGGAGTTCATTTTCACAAGTTGCCAAGGTACCCTTCCTGCAGCGATGGCTTCAGCGGCAATGGACAGACACCACCACTACCACGTATGTGACGATTAGGACTAGAGGTTGTGTTCCTAGGGGTCACGGTTAGATTGTAGCTTTCATTTTTGTGGCCATAGCAGGAACGGCTTCAACACTTCTCTCCCTTTTTATCGCCTTTATGATGAAACTTATGAACGGGATGAAAACTTCGAAAGGCTACTCCAGAAATGGAAACAGTGCCCAAACCTGTTCTTGTTTGATTGGGGCGAGGGCACCGGCCTTTCAGAATTTTCGGACTTTTCGTTATTTTCGGCTGCTTTCCAAATTGAGAGTTGGAGTTGATGACATTCCTGATGGTGGGGCCTTTACCTTTCTTGTTTGGATGTGTTGGCGTACTTCGTGTAGATTTGGACGAGTTGGTTTTGGTGGTGCGTTTTAGTTTCGGGGACGAAACTTTCTTTTAGTAGGGGAGGATGTGATGACCCGGATCTCCGCAGAGCTTTTGCAGTGTGAATTGTGGCTTCTGGAGGCTTATTATGTGTGTTGGAGTTGGTTGCGCGCAAATCAGACTTCAAATTTGGACCCAGCGTGAAATTTGGATTAAGAATACCTGTCCGGATGCCTTCGACAAATTTTAGAAGTGGAATTTGGCAAAACGGACATCGGATTTGGATTCAGCGCGCGAAAACGATGAAAATGGACTACTTACTTGTATTTCTCGGAGCCCGGATGCCAAAACACGGATTTTGAGGCGAGGAGTACTGTTCCGGCGACCGGGGGGCAGCGCCGGCGGCGACGGGCAGCGGCGGAGAGCGGTGGCGCGGGCGCGGGCAGGTGCTTGAGCGGCGGCGGGTGGGCTGGTCCACAGATTTTGGCGTGCACCGGGACCAACCAACGTTGGAAAAGCCACGTGTTGCGCGCTCATTAGGCGGTCAACGCACGCGTGACAACGCGCCGGGCGCGGCGCACCATGGACCCCGCCAGGCCACATGTCGCCCGCCCATTGGCGGGCGCAGCGACCCGGCTGGGCCGCCGTGAACCGCGGCCCACGGTTCCCGCCGTGGACCGCGCGCCACGCGGCTCGCCGCGATTGGCGGGCGCGCGTGCACCGGGCCCGCGAGGCGCGGATGGGCTACGTGGCAGGCCGAGGTGGTTTCGGGCGCACAGTAACGGGCCGGGCCTGGCATTGTAGCAGCCCGATTGCCTTTCGGGTGCCAGAATTTTGGGCCCGAAAGCCCAATAGCTTGATTTTTAGGTTCTTTTTGGAGGGGCCTATAAATAGGCCCCTTTGCTCGGCCTTTTGGCCTTTTTCCCGAGGCCCCCTGAGGTTGAGTGCTTTAGAGAAGTTGTTCCTCTGCTTGTACTGCATCTCTCGAGGGAGTTTCGGAATTTTTGGAGGGCGCGACATCGACGTCTTCGGCGATTCGGCGCAGTGCGACGTTTCTTCTTCGGTGGCCCATTTCCGTCGCGTTTCAGTCCACGAGGTCCACAGAGCTACTTCGATGGAATTTTTGGATCATTTTTGTGGCATCGGTTTCATGAGAGGTAGGCCTTCGATTTCCGTGTTGATCACCTTGCTTTGTTTTGAGTTCTTGGCACAATTTACGAGGCATCTTTGAACCCCTTTCCTGCTGGTGGTTTTTCTGGACAGCAGAGGCTTGTCGGATTTTTATCTCTGCACTCAGGTATCGGATTTCGACATGTGATGACTCGATCGACATCTACTCTTCGTGAGGATCGCCGTCGTATTTTTATTGGAATTTTTGGAGATTATCTTGCAGTGGTATTTAAGCATTTTCAGGACTAATTTTTCAGTAGTAAACTTGAAATTTTGTGTTGATTGCAATGTTTGGACCATATCTTTGTACCCAGGAGGTGTTTTTGGGTGATTTTGGACCCGTTGGAATTGTGGGAATTCGAGGATTTGTCCCCGTTCAGTTTCAGCCTTTTTGGATCTTGGATTGACGCACGCTCCAGGTGGGTTGCTTTGTTTCCAAAACCGGTGGACGGTTCATTAAATCTGTTGTATAGAAAGCATGCATGATTGTGAGATATGTTAGAAATCATGTTGGTTAATGTTCCCTGGTCTTGCTTTAGTTAAACTAAATGCTACTTTTGGAACTTGACCTAGCACCCTGCCGTATGTTACATGTGTAACCAGACTAGTAGAAAACCCTCACTTGGGCTAGGTTTATTTATGCTTTAGACATCCACATTTCTTATTCTACTTCTGGACATAGTGTTATCCTCGCCCGGGTAGTGGGTCGAGTGGTCGGGATTTCTCTTAGTGTGGGATGCATGTACACTCGTGCTTGGGGGCAGAGTGGAGTCTGGTAGATGTAGCTGGTCTTTTATCTGTTGCGGGAACCGTTTGGGTGAACGGTGGTCCCGGGATGTCTTGTTTCTCTGTTTTATGTGTTGCCACTGTGTTAGTGGCAATCATATACCAGTGATAGCAGGACCTTGAACCCAGAACCTTTTGGACACAGACATGCTTTTAGTCAACCAATGTTTTCTTCCAAATATTGAAGGGTCGCCGAAGTCTGTTCTTGTATGATTGGACGAAGGCATTAGCCCTTCGGGGTTTGGGTATAAAAACTTGTTTTCCAACTGTTTTTCCTAAAAGAACTAAAAATTATTAAAAATAGGTTTTCCTCAAATCAAGATGGGTTTTCAAAAAGGGAACTACTTTTAGTACTCACCCCGCGTGGGTTGAGTAAAAAATGGTTTTCAGTAATAAATGTCACATTTTTTATGTAAACTTCCCTACTCAAGAGGATTTGAGTGGTTGGGTTCTAAGGGCTGCCTTTTTTCTTTGGGTCGAGAACAACGAGAGGCTATGCCTAGAGCCTGTTCTTGTTTGATTTGGGTTGTAGGTTCTAGTCTTTCGGGGTTCCCGGTCCCTTCTTTGTGGTCGGCTATGGAGTATACCCAGCTAGTGAGTTTGCTTGTGGAGTTGATGTTCTTTTTGGGGAGCCGTTGGTTTGACAGCGGTCCCGACTGTTCGAGTGGTTCCTGTTAGTGAGTTAGAGATGTGATTTGGATACTGTCGATCTTGATGATCGTGGATTTGGACTATAGCCTGTATGAGCCATATTGAGCTCGAAAGAGATGCGCAGATACTTTCCTCGGTGGGGTCGCGCCCCTCGAGTGCCACTCCGGAGCTGGGCCTGTTACTTTGCTATTGCGACTTGTCGATGCAGTCCCTCTAGCTGGGCCAGTTTTGGCAGTCACGGATGCCCTACGTAAGTCCAGTCCTCCTTGGATGTAACGGCTGTAGGTGGGCGCAGGTTTGACTGGACCCTATGTGGCAGTCACTGTGATTGGGTTGATTGAGTACTTGGGTTAGAGTCGATGCATCATTTTCATCTATATCACCCTTTAAGCATTGTAGATAGAGGCATGATAGCTGTAGACTCTTTCCAGCTTATGTTTTCAATATTACAGTTTTCCTGCTATCTTATGCCTCTAGTAGACTTAGTGGGCAGACCGTCGGGCTTGGTAGCGGTACCCACTGTGAACTACTATGGGATGTAGTTCTCACACCCGCCGTGGTGATTTTTCCCTAGGGACCCTTTCTTCAGTTCCTGCTGCTCCAGTTGTTGATCCTTTTGTTGCTGGTCGAGGTGAGGGAGTCACGAGCTAGTTCCCTACCCGTCCTTGGAGTATAGCGGTACCTATTTTTGGAGCTTAGTAGTGCAGTCTGCTGGATTTTAGTAGTTAGTTACTTTTGAGAGTTTTATTGTGAGAGATTTTTGTAGTGAGGTTCAGACTTGTACTATTTGACAGTTGTATTATTTCTTATTTCAGTAGTTTACTTTTCAGCTCTGATATCTATATAGCTATAGTATCATTCCTTTTGCAGGTAAGACGCTTCGTCTATACGGGGTTTCTCGTATGGGCGGCGGATCTGTTGGCGGGCCCGGATCGCAGTTTCAACCCCGGGGCGTGATAATTATTGTATTTATTATAGCTTTATTTTATTTCCAGTATGAGATATTATGTAATTCTTTTTAGTTCAGCTCTGTATTATGCTCTTTTATTGTATATCTTATATCTGAGCAGGTTACCAGCGCTTCGTGTACATGAAAAATTCCGTGTGCATGGCGGATCTGTTGACGGGCCCGGGTTCTGGTTTCCTCCCCGGGGCGTGACACCATGCTCCCTATGTGGATAGTCCAGATATTTTCTGGCAGACTGGACTTTGATGTCAAGGCTGACTGAGCGACGACCACCTGCATCGAGAGAATGAGTTTGTGCCGCCCAGTTGGAGGGCGCCACGGCGGTGGACTGTGTTGTCACAAGCATGATTTTAATTACAGCAGTCTGAGTTAGAGCATTTTGCATTCCTATTTGGACTAGAGGTAGATGTTGGGTTATATGTAATAAAAGATCTAAATAGGGGAAAAAACACCTAGAGGGGGGTGAATAGGTGTAAACAATAAACACTCAAAAAATCATTGTGCAATAAAAACCCAATGCGGAAATATAAATGAACACGCAAGATTTTTACGTGGAAAACTCCAAACCGGAGTAAAAAGCCACGGGACCGATAACACGGTGAAATCCACTAGAATTAAACACGTACAAGGTGATATACCGTACTCACAGACGACTCAACCTTTTCCATACGCTCCTAGTTGATCTTCTCCGCTCGCTCCGCAACGCGTCTCGAATCCACGATCTGCGTCGAACGCCGAATCCACGGCGTCCAACGTCGAGTCCACGACGTCTGACCGAATCCACGGTCTTCACCCAGTAGCACGCTTCGAATCCACGAACGTACCTCGCTCCGAATCCACGAGAGCGGTTGCACCTTGAATCCACAAGGCCACGCGAGTCCACGCGCCGATTTTGGGGTAAATCGTTGTTTTTGGGTGGTGATGATCCGCCGAATACTTAGATCAAAGATAGATAGGAAATACCATCTAAGTATTCATTAGTTTGATTCAACTCAAGATGTGAGTATGAAAACCTAGAATCAAACTAATCAATATAGATGAAGAAACATAGAGTAATATCTAATGATTTCCTTTCTTCTCTATATGTGTATCTTAGGCCGTATAAAAGATTATATTTTATAAAGACGGCTATTTTGCTTATCTGGATTAACCCTAGAAAAAGAATCATAGGGTCTATTTATAGGTTAGAAACCCTAGGAAGAAGATAAGGATTCAAAAACTGTCGTTTCTGGAAATTTTCACGACGGCGATCCGGATCGGATTAGCTGTGATCCGGATCGTCGTAACGAGTCAGCCAATTCCAGAGAAACAGGGTTCGGGATCCGAATTGTAATCCACGATCCGGATCGTTCATGAATTTCAGCAAATTCCCATGTTCGGGATCCGGATCGAAATGGCTATGATCCGGATCGGATTTGCCAATGAACAAGTACCCTTCGGGATCCGGATTGGACTGTCTGATCCGGATCCTGAACATGTCCCATGTCCAGTTCTTGATTTTTATGCGATAAAAAATTCTTCCAAGTGTTTCTACACTACAAGAAGTATTCGGATCACCAAAAATATTTAGTTAAACTTACTGATCCTTTTGAATTCTTCTTTCTTGAGATTGAGGTATATGATCCAAACTTCATTCATCTTCAATCTTCAAGACTTAACACTTTCACGAAATGCGCCAAAATAAAATCCGTAACAATCTCCCCCTTTGGCGGTTTCGTGATAAAACACAGATCCACTAAAGAAAATTCAAAAAAGATATTTTTGTTGCTATCACCATACAACAAAAATTTACAATGGAGATCCAATACAAGAGATAAACTCCTAAAACAGACTCTAGACTTAGACATCTGTACTCTCTGCAAAAAGAAATCATTCTTGACAAAAAGAGATCGTTAGATACCACAAGAATATTTAGCATTCAAAACCTAACAGAGATGGAGTTTATGCTTACCATGACATTGAGTAATTCAGATATGTAATAAGATCACAATCAAACATTGACATATCTTCTAAGCAATAAGATTCCAAATGTCATAACTTTGCTTTGTTAGTAATCAAACAACTTGTTAGTTATAATACATGTCCAAATAGTTAGTCGAATAGTTAGCAGGGACATGCAACAAATCACAAGATAAAACCAGAAGTTGTGATACTTACTTTTCACCAAAGTCAAAGTTTGTTCTAAGTTCTCACCAAAAGTTCAAAGTTCTCACAGAGTTCACTCTAAACTCTCTCCCCCTTTTTGTCAGAAACTAAGCCAAAAATTCAAAATTTAAGGAGAGTCAAAAAGTTCAAAATCAAGAAAGACTTGAGAACTAAAACTAAAAATAAAAAGAGAACATTAAAACCTAAAAACTGAACCTGCACAAAGAAAGTAAAAAAAAATAAAGTTTCTGCACAAGAAAAGGATTAAGAGAAAAGAATCAGTCATCAGATTCAGAGTCTTCAGAGCTCGTGCAGCCCATCTTAGAGAACATCTTTTTCACCAGCTTGTTCATTGAATTGACCTTCTTAGTTAAGGTAATATGAGCTGCCGTGATGAGCTCCAGCTCATTGGAAATTCTCGTCTGTGCCTTCGAAATCTGTTCCTGCTCAAAAGACAATCGTTGTTGTTCTTTGTAAATGGATGAGACTGATGCTTCTTCCGTTGGTGTGGGTGTTGGTTGTGATGGTGATGCAGACGTATCGACACAAGGTTTCTTTCCAGTGGAGGGTGTCGGAGTAACATGCGGTAATTTGTGAAGTGACTTCACAATCGTTGACTCATCTATCATCCCCCAACAGTGTTGATATGATGTCGAGCTTATATCAATGTCAAACTTTTGTAAGATCCTCATGATAATTAATGGAAAAGGGAGTCGCTCAGAAGGATGAGGATGCACAACATATCTTGACATTCTATTCCAAATTATGTAGGGGATGTTATTGTTCAATCCTACAGCCTCAGAGGGATGACCTATGACATATAAGAACAGCATTCTATCCCATCTCACTAACTTGGTCTGCATGTTAGGAAGAATGTTGTAACATGTGATGAAATTAAGAAATCGATACTCTAGTCGAAGATGTTTGGATTTGACACTTTTTCCATCAGCTGATTCAGTTCCTTCCAAACAAATCTTTCCTATCACGGTTTGCCACAAAGCATTCGTCAAACTTCTTCCCGTCAGATAGTTGATCCCTGATGTGTTGGATTCCATTCCAAGTACTTCACCGATTAATTGTGGAGTGATTTTAAGTTTCATCCCTTAGATATTTGTATAGAAATGCATTGAGCCACGTTCATCTTCTTGAAGATGTCTTGCATTCGTGTAGAAGGTTCTCACACGATACAAGCAATATCCAAGTAATTCAGGGAATCGGCAGACTTGGATGAGATTAGCTTGCTCAATTAAAGTTCCAAACTCTGGTGAGTGATTTCGGAGAGCTTCAATATTGACATGTCGTTCACCGATACATTCACGATGTTCAAAAGCTCGGAGGCGATCAATGCTGACGAACACTCCTTCCATCCGAGGCGGGGAGTCAGGAATCATTGGCTTGCTAGCATTAGCCTCTCGTGCTTGTCCAAAGCGTCGAGCAAGTCGTTTCCTTTTTACTGAGATGGTCGGTGATGCCATAGGTGCTTTTCCTGTGTCAATGGGCGCCTTTCCTTTTGATCCAGTGGAAGGCTTTTGTTCAGGTTTAACAGGCAGTGATTCATCATCATCCAATAACATGTCCCAGTCTACTTCATCATTATTTGTTTCAGTTTCCGAGTCACTAATCAGATCAAATTCACCTTTTCGTTGAAGTTTCTTGGCTCGTTTCAGTTTATTGGTTGCTCGAGTATGAACCATAGTAGCCAGAAGAAGAATGATCCAAGTGATCACCATTGCTATTGGTTTCTTGAGAAAAGAAATCCTGTGAGCAACAACTCAAGAACACGAAAAAATTGTTAATTATCAAGGATTAGAAAAATTATACCCAAACAATCATTATCGTGTAGAGAGACTAGGAATCAAATTAGTTTTGCAAAAGAAAATTTAAAAATAGATCAATTGCATGATTTTCAAAAATTCCCATTATATGCCCTAAAACCAAATTTTCAGAAATCGAAGCCCAAAAATTCGTTTATCTTGAGAATACCTAGCATATAATCAAAACTAATCTACCCAGAGTTCTTATTTCAAAAGAAATTTGATCAAAAACCATCCACAAACGAAATTGATACAAGAAATTCATCACGTTTTGAGGAGGAATAAGAAAAACTATGAAAAACCGAGATTTTGATCAATAAAACTTACTTGGAGTTGAAGAACTTGAGTTTGAAAGCTTCCAAGATGGATGAAATCTAGAGAGAGAAGCTCTGGAAACTTTGGAACAAAAGATTGGAGTAAAAGAAATCAAAACCCTTTTGTTCTAAATAAAACCCAAGCCACGATCCGGATCAGTTCATGATTGCGATCCGGATCGGCTACCCGCAGTGAAAAACTGCGTTCGGGATCCGGATCGGCAGGTCCAATCCGGATCGGCTCCAACTTTTTCTTTAGAAAAATTTCAGAGAAATTCAAGAAAAACCATAAAAAGATTGTAAGCACTTTTGTGTATCAACTTTAAACAAAAATCATCGTTTCATACAACAAGAAATAGATTATACCAAATCTATCAATAACATCCAACAAATGAAACGAAAATTTATCAAAATTAAATCCCTTAAAGTTGAACAACTTCAATTACATCTAACTTGATCTTATGAGTAATGCCTTTATCAAATCATCAATTCGGTAAAGAAAATGAAATACAAAGATCAATAGATGTCTAACATCCCCGATAAGTTAGATAATATATCTAGTCAATTTATTGAAGAGAGTGGCTCTTTGAGCATCTTTCATTAAAAATCCCACCTTATACCAACCTTGAAATTTTGACAGAGTCAAGTATTTCAATATGCATTTTATTTAATCAAACTTGAAAAACCTTGCTTAGTATACATGTGGTAGCTGCACACAGTACTCGGACGACCGAGGTGGTAGCTCTTTCCTCCATGTGGTGGTAGTTTTCACACTCCTCATTGGGATGTAACTCTTTCCACATCTTTTGAGCATAATACTTTTTCTTTGACTCCCCCTCAATTGGCTATCAATTATTTAAGATATAAAGTAATTAGCCAAATATTGATCTCGATTTCATACTCGACTAAACAGTCAAATAAGATAAAAACTATACCAAGAGATCATCGAGAGAGAAATTGACTTTGATCAAAACAAAGATGAGTTAATTGACATAAATGATCATTGCATCAAATGAAATATTATGATATCTAAAGCATAATAGATTTCTAAATATATAAAAGGATGCAGTTAAAGTCAATCAAACTAATGCTCAATTAATATTCTATGTCTAAGCATAGGTAATGAACAAAAACACAAAAACAAAACCTAACCTAAGCAAAAATTTCAAAAAGAAGTTTATTTCAAGGAAAGCATTCCAATTGCTTTACGCAAATGAATAAAACGTTTTTGATCCAAAGGTTTTGTTAAAATATCAGCTAATTGATCTTCAGTTGAAATATATGACAGTTGAAGAGTATTTGATTCAACTAGCTCTCTAAGAAAATGATATCTAAGTTCAATGTGTTTTGTTCTAGAGTGCAACACAGGGTTTTTGGAAATGTTTATAGCACTAGTGTTGTCACAAAGAATTGCTACCGAAGTTGCTGAAATCCGGAAGTCACTCAACACACTTTTCATCCAAATGAGTTGGGTTGAACAACTACCCGCTGAAATATATTCCGCTTCGGCAGTCGAGAGTGCAATGCAGTTTTGCTTTTTACTATGCCATGCAACAAGGCAATGACCAAGCTAAAAACATGCACCACTCGTACTTTTCCGATCATCCACAGATCCTGCCCAATCGGCATCTGAGTATCCAATAATATCTAAACTTGTTCCCATAGGATACCAAATTCTGAAATTTATGGTTCCTTTAATGTATCGGATGATCCGTTTCACCGCTTTCAGGTGAACCTCCTTTGGTGCAGACTGATATCTCGCGCAGATCCCAACACCAAAAGATATATCCGGGCGACTAGCCGTGAGGTAAAGTAGACTTCCAATCATACTCTGATAAAGTTTCTCGTCTACATTCTCACTAAAAGATTCACTTCCTAATCCTTTATTGCTAGTTCCCATTGGAGTTGGAAAATCTTTACAATTTTCTAGATCAAACTTTTTGACCAACTCCAAAGCATACTTGGATTGACACAAATGGATGCCTTCGTCACTCTGTTTCACTTGCAATCCAAGGAAATAAGTCAATTCGCCCATCATTGACATCTCAAATTCGCTTTCCATGATTTCAGCGAATTTAGAAGCATCATTATCCTTCGTTGCTCCAAAAACAATGTCATCGACATAGATTTGCGCAACAATAAAGTTATTTTGATAATGCTTCACAAAGAGAGTCCTGTCAGCTCCCCCTCGAGTATAGCCCTTATCCAATAGGTGCTTTGTTAGCCTTTCGTACCATGCTCGCGGTGCTTGTTTTAAACCGTAAAGAGCCTTTTTCAAACGAAAAACATGGTTAGGTAGTTTACAGTCCACAAAACCTTTCGGTTGAGCCACATAAACTTCCTCATTTAAAAACTCATTTAAAAATGCGCTCTTAACGTCCATTTGAAATAATTTTATTTTAAAATGACAAGCTATCGCGAATAAGATACGAATGGACTCGAGTCTAGCTACAGGGGCGAAAGTTTCATCAAAGTTTATACCTTCTACTTGAGAGTAGCCTTGAGCAACTAAACGTGCTTTGTTCCTGATGATGGTACCATCTTCATTTTTCTTATTCTTGAAAATCCATTTGGTACCTATCACATTGTGTTGCCTTGGAGGCTTTGTTAATTCCCAGACTTTGTTTCGCTCAAACTGATGGAGCTCTTTCTGCATTGCTTTAATCCAGTAGTCATCCTGAAGAGCTTCATCGATGTTCTTTGGTTCGATCAAGGATACGTAGCAAGCGAATCCACAAACCAACTGTCTCCAAGTTTTGACTCCTTCTTGTGGGTCTCCAATGATGTTTGATTCAGGATGATCCTTGGAGATGCGTAACGTTTGTTGTAACGGAGTACTCGGAGGTACATGAGATGATTCCTGCACATCAGATAAACTTGAAGAACCATTAGATGCATCATTAATATTTGAAGTATTATCATGAGAAGATGCACTAACAGGAGTATCATCATCAAGAGAGATATCGATGGTAGATTTTTCAGATGCAAAGTGAAAAGCTTCATCTACTTTAACATTTATAGATTCTACAATCGTTTTAGATTTCATGTTAAATACCCGATATGCTCTGCTATTCGTAGAATAACCCAAAAGGATCCCTTCGTCACTTTGAGAATCGAACTTACCAAGATTTTCGCGATCACGCAAAATAAAACATCGACTCCCAAAGATACGAAAGTATTTGATATCCGATTTTCTACTAAACCACAGCTCATATGGTGTATTTAAGGTTCCTGGGCGCAAATACACTCGATTAATGACATAGACAGCGGTGTTCACAGCTTCAGCCCAAAAATGTAGCGGTAAATTCCGGCTATGAAGCATCACACGCGCCATCTCTTGAACAACCCTGTTTTTGCGCTCAACAACACCATTCTGCTGAGGTGTATAGGGTGCTGAGAATTCATGTTTTATGCCGTTGGAAGTGCAAAAATCAATGAATTTGGAATTAATGAATTCTCCACCTCTATCACTTCTAACACGAATGATCTTTTCATTCTTTTCAATCATAATACGATGGCAAATCTCATGAAAAGAATCAAACGTATCAGCTTTCTCTTTTAAAAATGCTACCCATGAAAACCTAGAGAAATCATCAACCAATAAGAAAATATACCATTTACCTCCCAAAGATGGTTGACGGGTCGGCCCCATTAAATCCATGTGCAGTAATTCCAAGGGCCGTTTGGTACCAACGTGGTTCAGGTTCTTGTGTGCAGCCCTTGATTGTTTTCCCTTAAGACAACTTCCGCACACAATGTTGTTCTTAAATAAAAGTTTAGGAACCCCCTTAACCACGTCTTTATTTGAAATCTTTGCTAGTTCTTTGAAATTTATGTGACCTAGTCTTTCATGCCAAAGTGTTTCATTATCCAAAGAAACTAGGTTACATTTTTCTAAAATTTTATTAGGAACAACATAGCAATTGTTTTCAGATCTAACCCCTTTTAAAAAGAAGACATGGTCCTTATCAGTTACAACACATTCAACAGATGAAAAGTTAACTGAAAAAACCATTGTCGCAAAGTTGACTTATGCTTATGAGGTTAGTCTTAAGGCCATCAACAAATAACACGTTTTTTAAAATCGGGCCATCTGGGATAGCTACCGTTCCTTTTCCAACAATTTTGGAAGATCGACCGTCTCCGAAAACAACGAGTCCTCCGGAGATTTTCTCAAAGTTTTGAAAACTATTTTTGTCACCGGTCATGTGACGGGAACAACCGCTATCCAGATACCAAGACGAATTATCATATGCATGCAAGGAAACATTAGTAACAAGACAAGGGAAGATTTCACCTTTGCGCACCCAAAACCTTTGGAATGCGTCGGTAATGGTCGAGAGGTTATTCTCCTAGGTGAAGGCGTCTTGTTAGATCGATTGCTGCTCCTTGATGATGTCGTCTTGTGCGGTGAACTACCAAGTCTCTTTTTCCTTTGTATGATTTGCATTTGATTTCTGAGGAATCACCTTTTTGGTAGTCGTTGCAAGAAATGTCTGAGTTGAGCGTTTGGCTCCTGTCTTGCAATATCTCCTTATGTGCCCTGAAATACCACAACGAAAACATACCTTTGCGCTTGATGATCCCGAAGAGAAAAAAGTAGGCTTGTTGTCGTTGTTTGTCGTGAATTCCGGTGTCGGAGGAGGAGATACCGACTGAGGCACAAAAACTGTCCCACTCGAACTTGGACTGTTTCCAGTTTGAGTGTACCCGAGGGCCGAACCGATTTGTTTGACCAAGACCAAGGAGCTTATCCAACTTACTCCTTCCAGAAGAAATCTCTTTAAATCATCCTTTAGTTGGAGAATGGTCTTTGTCATTTCCAATTTATCTTGTTGGGCCTCGATGTAGAGCTTTGAGAAGTGATCCGCTTTTATCCACCAGTTTTGTATTTTCCTTATCAAAAGCTCATTGGACTCTTGAAGGGAAACAATTGCTTTTATCAGATTATCCCTTTCCACTTCAAGATCGGTCGAGAGAGAAGTTACCCTTTTTACTTCTTCTTCGAGATCCTGCAATCTCCCTCTCAACCCCTTGTTTTGTTTAGCCAGGTTCTTTGAATCCCTCAAAAGTCTGTGGTAGGCTAAAACAAAATCTCACCTTCCGAATCATCCGATTCATTATCCGTTGCATTCTTTTCCAACAGTGGAGTTGGACAGCGAGTCGGATGTACTTGCCATTAAGCACATGAAGGGTGAAGATGTGGACGCGTGGGAAATACCCGTTGCGCTGTTCTTCTTCATCACTTGAGGATGACTCATTGACGTTGAGTTGTCATCCCAGTGACGGCTTGCATCACTTTCTTCTATCGACGGATTCTTAGTTGGACATTCCGTTGAGGATATGGCCGTATCCTCGGCACTTGAAGCATTGGACTTGTCCTTCTGAACTTTTCTTATCCTTTGAAAGTTCTCTTGCTTTCTTGACTTGTAACTTGAATACCCTTGCCTTTCTTCGACTTTCCGAAGGATGGAGTTTTACTTGAATTACCCCTTCGAAAGTTGCGGCGAAACTTCCTTGTCAAGAGAGCGAGCTGCTTCTCAAATTCCTCCATAGATAGGTTCTCGTCATCGTCTGAGGAGGATGAATCCGTGTCTTCTTCCTTTGTTGTTTTCAAAGCATAACCTGAAGACTTAGAAGAGGATGCCTTTCCCGAAGAATAGTTAGTAGTAAATGTCATTTCATAAGTTTGTAATGAACCAACTAGTTCTTCTACACGCATTTCGTCCGGGTGTTTAATAGTTTCAATGGCTGTAACCTTTGGGCGAAATCGTTCAGGAAGAGTTCTTAAGATCTTTCTTACAACCTTAAATTCTGGAATCTTCTCTCCCAGGTTAGCACATGAGTTTACGATGTCTTGCAATCGTGTATAGTAGTCCGTGAAAGATTCATTTTCTGCCATGAAAATAGAGTCAAATCTGCTCGTAAGCATTTGCAGCTTTTGAATCTTCACGAGGTTAGTTCCCTCATGTGTAACCTGAAGAACATCCCAGATTTCTTCGCAGTCTCACATGCCGAGACGCGAGAGAATTCAGTTTGAGATAAGGCATTAAAAATAGCATTAATTCCCTTGCCATTGTAAGAAGATGAATCTAACTCTTCCTTGGTCCACTTCGACCTAGGTTTGATGGTGCGAACATCAGCAATAATTTCAGTTGGATTAGACCATCCTAATTCAATTGATTGCCACACCCGTTCGTCGATGGAAATTAAAAAGGCTTTCATCCGTACTCTCCAGTACGCATAATTTGTTCCATCAAAGAATGGGGGTCTGTTGATGTTTCCACCTTCAACCATTGTTTACAACCCTATTCCCGCTCTGATACCACTTGTTGGGTTATATGTAATAATGGATCTAAATAGGGGAAAAAACACCTAGAGGGGGGTGAATAGGTGTAAACAATAAACACTCAAAAAATCATTGCGCAATAAAACCCAATGCGGAAATATAAATGAACACGCAAGATTTTTACGTGGAAAACTCCAAACCGGAGTAAAAAACCACGGGACCGATAACACGGTGAAATCCACTAGAATTAAACACGTACAAGGTGATATACCGTACTCACAGACGACTCAACCTTTTCCATACGCTCCTAGTTGATCTTCTCCGCTCGCTCCGCAACGCGTCTCGAATCCACGATCTGCGTCCAACGCCGAATCCACGGCGTCCAACGTCGAGTCCACGACGTCTGACCGAATCCACGGTCTTCACCCAGTAGCACGCTTCGAATCCACGAACGTACCTCGCTCCGAATCCACGAGAGCGGTTGCACCTTGAATCCACAAGGCCACGCGAGTCCACGCGCCGATTTTGGGGTAAATCGTTGTTTTGGGTGGTGATGATCCGCCGAATACTTAGATCAAAGATAGATAGGAAATACCATCTAAGTATTCATTAGTTTGATTCAACTCAAGATGTGAGTATGAAAACCTAGAATCAAACTAATCAATATAGATGAAGAAACATAGAGTAATATCTAATGATTTCCTTTCTTCTCTATATGTGGATCTTAGGCCGTATAAAGATGATATTTTATAATGACGGCTATTTGCTTATCTGGATTAACCCTAGAAAAAGAATCATAGGGTCTATTTATAGGTTAGAAACCCTAGGAAGAAGATAGGATCAAAAACTGTCGTTTCTGGAAATTTTCACGACGGCGATCCGGATCGGATTAGCTGTGATCCGGATCGTCGTAACGAGTCAGCACATTCCAGAGAAACAGGTTCGGGATCCGGATTGTAATGCACGATCCGGATCGTTCATGTATTTCAGCAAATTCCCATGTTCGGGATCCGGATCGAATGGCTATGATCCGGATCGGATTTGCCAATGAACAAGCACCCTTCGGGATCCGGATTGGACTGTCTGATCCGGATCCTGAACATGTCCCATGTCCAGTTCTTGATTTTTATGCGATAAAAATTCTTCCAAGTGTTTCTACACTACAAGAAGTATTCGGATCACCAAAATATTTAGTTAAACTTACCTGATCCTTTTGAATTCTTCTTTCTTGAGATTGAGGTATATGATCCAAACTTCATTCATCTTCAATCTTCAAGACTTAACACTTTCACACGAAATGCGCCAAAACAAAATCCGTAACC